>JBAMJV010000020.1:0-566568 GCA_037951105.1 Echinarachnius parma
GTTCGAACCTGCACCCGTCCAGTTCTGAGACTGATGGTGTACCGCTGTGCCACACGTAAAGCCCTTTGCAGACAGAGCTGACTCGACCCGAACCGACTGGTTTTTATTCGGATAGGCTCAGTTTAATACAGTGCCCCGCGACACACATGTTGCCAGTCGAGAGACAGTCGGATGTCAGTCGGGGCCGATTCAACACGATGAATCGTCTCCAAACCGACCGGGCCCGACTCTAGCCTGATTGAAAACCAGTCAGATCTGTCTGTGCCGGGCTTTAGTTGCTCTGTAGGTACATCGTTTGTATATCTTGAAATTAATGTTGAACCTACAACCCTTGTTTCGAACCTTCAACACTCCCGTCAAGAGGCTAAATGGTACCACTGGGCCACAATAGAGTTTCTCTGTGCGTATACGTCGTTTGTATGTTTATCTCGAAATATCGAACCTACAATCATCCGTTTAAGGCCCTCCGCACACAGAGCCGACTCGACCCGATCCGACTGGTTTTCAGCCTGATTAACTCAGTATGCGTTGCCTCTGGACTCCGGTTTTGTCAGTCAAGAGCCAGTCGGAGATCCTGCGAGGCTGATTCAACAATGTTGAATCGGCTCCGACTGAGATAAACCGACTATAACCTTTCGAATCGGGTCGAGATGGCTCTGTGTGCGGAGGGCTTAATATGCCCAATTGAATACAACTGGGCCCATCACGAGAGTTTTCATAACCCCCCGGTTAATATGAGGTCGGTGGTTCGTCGTTTATCTCAAGTACTGTAATGAAATCTTCTGAAGATGTTGAAATAGAGGAAACCCCGCCATAACCAAAGTCCTTTAGATTGAATTTGAATAATTACGGACATTTCGATTTGTACGTTCACTAGTGGACTGGTACAGTGACGTCATTTTTTGAAGCAGTGAGCATGCGCATCTACGTGCCCGTCGTTCGTACCAGATATCTAATACGTGTACATCCCTGTTTTGCCGTCGGTCTAGATCTGTGACGACAAGCACTATTTGGCTACTAAAAACAACGTCATATATAGCTGTATATTTCTTGTTTCTCTGCTGTGGTCTCTGTAAACAGGTTAACTGAACTATATGATTTAAATGAACTTGTCTATAAAGGTTACCTGTTTATAGCGTCCACTCTTCTTGTCTGCATTGGGTGGTCACTATACACAGGTTTTACTATCTCATTTTAATTCTATGGAGTCTGTCAATAATAAGTTACCTGATTATAGCGCCCACTTCCAATGTTTCATTTGGCTGGTCACTATACACAGGTTTGACAGTACACTGTGTTATGAAATTTGTCTATTAAGGTCACCTGTTTATAGCGACCACATGTCTTGTTGCACTTGGGTGGTCACCATACAATGTTTACTGTATATGATTTTATGGAACAGGTCTATAAGGGCACCTGTTTATTGCGGCCAATGTTCTTGTTTTCCTTTGGTGGTCGTTATACACAGATTTGACTGTAAACAATATGTTGGCACCTGTCTATAAAGGTCACTTGCAATTTAGTGTCAATTGTATTGTTTCCATTGAGTGGTCACTATACAGAGGTTTGTCATAATAAGATTTTATAGAACCTGTCTATAATGGTCACCTGTTTAGAGCGGCAATTTTGTTTTTATTCAATCTGGTGGTCATTATACACAGGTTTGACTGTAAACGGTATTTCGGAACCTGTCTACAAAGGTCACCTGATAATAGCGACCAATTTTCTTGTTTTCAATTGGTGGTCTTTCTACACAGGTTTGACTGTAAACGACTTTTCGGAACATGTATTTAAAGGTCACCTGATCATAGTGGCCAATTTTCTTGTTTTCCATTGGTGGTCATACACAGGTTTGACTGTAAACAATATTTCGGAACCTGTCTACAAAGGTCACCTGATAATAGCGGCCAATTTTCTTGTTTTCATTTGGTGGTCTTTACACACAGGTTTGACTGTAAACGGTATTTTGGAACTGTCTGCAATGGAAACCAATTTATAGCGGCCAATTATTCATATCCCTTTGGTGGTCATTATACACAGGTTTGACTGTATGTTGGCACCTGTCTATAAAGGTCACTTGCAATCGTCAATTGTATTGTTTCAATTGAGTGGTCACTATACAGAGGTTTGTCTTAATAAGATTGTATAGAACCTGTCTATAAAGGTCACCTGTTAAGAGCGGCCATTTTTCTTCTTTCAATCTGGTGGTCACTATACACAGGTTTGACTGTATTGGATATTAAAACCCTTTTGTTTACAAAACTAATCTTCTATTCTCTGCAAACTTCGCACGAGCAATGCATGGCGTAACTATCCCGAGACTTGAACCCGCGTCGTCGTATGAAATCGAAAAGGTAATATTATAGCAACAGTCAACGTGCCTAGTCAACTCAATGTGGTACTTCACTGGGACGATAGGTCAACGGTCCTCGTATCAGCGATCGAAAACTCCCTAATATTGATGTAATGAGTCCTTGATACAACTGGGGGTGTTTCACAAAGATCCTAAGTTGAACTTAAAATGTAAGTTGGACTAAACTATTATGGAAAGCCAATTGTAGCCTTGGAATACAATATATTCAAACGTAAAAAAGCATGTCACATAAATTTGACATCAAGAACATGAAATCCCCTTGATAATAACAAATATATCAATGATTTGAATCAACATTTTAATAAATTTTTACAAAATTGTTTCAAAGAAACTAACGGCTTTCCATAATTTCTAAGTCCAACTTAGAGTTAAGTTCAACTTAGGATCTTTGTGAAACTCCTCACAGGATTAGTTAAAGGTATAAAAAAGAGGATTTTAAATGATATCTACGTACATTTATTAAACACCCTTTTTCATTCCTGGATAGAATAAAGCAGAATGTTTTGGTATATATAATGACCTGACTACAGTTCGAATATGCAACTTTCCAATATACACAATCATTATTGTATAACCTGGATGTTAAAATATAGGGGAAACCCCGGCATAGCCAAAATCCTTTAGATTGATTGAGTCCTTGAGACATGTATAGCTAAGTACATCAACACCCTTTTCCATACCTGGATAGAATTAGGCAGGACCGATTAATGTAGCAGTCACACCGCCAAACCGAATCCAAACCCAAACCAGACCGAACTTCCACTTTATCGGGCACCGACAAGATCCCGAACTGGGGTTAGCAGTCACAACAAAAGAGACCGACAATTCCGATACCACTCCGACACCAAACCGCTAGCACCCCGAACGTCCCCGAAGCGTCCCCGAATTATTCGGTCTCGTGTCGGTTTGGATTCGGTTTGGCGGTGTGACTGCTACATTATAGTTGGTATGACCTAGCTACGTATAGAGTTCGAATATGCAACTTTCCAGTCATGCATGAGACAGACGCCGTAGCCAGATGAGCATGGTAAAGGTTCTCGTGTCCTTTTTCCCACTAATACAAATTATGGAAATATTATGAAAATGTTAGGATGGGGAAACCCCGTCATATTTAAAGGGATTACTCAATTTGTTGACAAGTGAAAAAGTGATGAGTGATTAATAAAATGTATATTGATGTGATCTGACACGTCCTTAAAGTAATGTGTGAAAATTTCACGTTAATTTGATGTTTTTTGGCCGAAAAATGAGCAAAAATGCAATGGGAATTTCACTTACTCATTGCACTTACTTTGTACACGGCTTAACTTATCCCGTATTTCATATCTGAACACTTCAATCGTAAATATCTTTTGAACGAAATGGAAATGTGAAAAACCGAAACCTGTCCCGTGCTTTTATTGTTAATATGAATATGACAATGTATGAGAGAACCACTAGAATTCCAAGTAAGTTTTGAGTATTTGGACAATGTTACTAGATCCCTTTAAAGGGGCCCTGCAACCCAAATGCATGTTGACCTCTGTTTATCTGTATTAGTGTACACATTCAATATTTGTAAACGGTTTGACCCAAATATGTTTTGTATATTTTTAAACATTTTATCATTTATTTGTCTTCATGTTGCTAAGCCCCACCTGCTAAAAAACCCTCCAGAGCAAATTATATTGTTGACCTGCAGTGACATCATTTGTCACTCACTGGCCAGCTACCATGAGATTAACAAAAGATGAAAGTACAAAAAGAACATCCACACAAAAGCATGTGATGCTATTGTGATTAGGCTAATCACAATAGCATCACACGGTTGAATAGAATACCAACTCACAAAACTTCAATTACAATAGTTGTTGCTATGTCAGAAGAAAAGCACTGTCTAAGCTATTGCATGGAGGTATGCAGGGCATGCTTTTGTGTGGATGTGGATAGGGGAAATTCCGTCATTGAAAAAGGCATTCACGTTTCTTCATGCAAATCGGTCTTCACACATCTTCATTTACATAAGCCTGAGGACATAAGTCTAGAATGTGATAAGTAAAAGTTATAGATGGGGGCTAGTCCTCTGCCATAATAGTATTCCTGTGCGTTTATCTTCCCTTTTCTGTTTTAACATCTTAAACCCTGAGCGCCTCGCTAGAAGACAGTCAGTATATACAATTTGTTTGGTTTTTGGTATGACCTGGCCAGAGATCGATTCTACAACCTTCAATAATGTGGCAGACGCTGTTCCACTGGGCCAGATGATCATGAGAGTTCTGTTGCATGTCGCCTATATGTCCTTTATCCAAATAATAACAACTTTAATCTTCTGAAGATGATGAAATAGGGAGAACCCCGTCATTGACAAAGTCATTCACGTTTCTTCATGCAAATCGGTCTTCACGCATCTTCATTTACATATAAGCCTGAGGACTAAGTCTAGAATGTGATAAGTAAAAGCTATAGAAGGGGGCTAGTCCTCTGCCATATCGTCGTAATGTGCGTTTATCTTCTCTTCTCTGTTTAAACATAAACCCTGAGCGACTCGCTAGAAGAAAGTTAGTTACAATTCGTTTGGTTTTTCGTTTTTGTTTTTTTTCGTTTTGTTTCGTTTGGTTTAATCAACCTTCAATTAATGTGGCAGACGCTGTTCCACTGGGCCAGATTAAAGGGGGTTTGGTTCTCTTGCATGTAGCCTATATGTCCTTTATCAAAATAACAACAACTTATTCTTCTGAAGATGATAAAATGGGGGTGGGGGGAAACACCGTCATAAACAAAGTCATTCACGTTTCTTCATGCAAATCGGTCTTCACACATCTTCATTAACATAAGCCTGAGGAAGATGATACGATAGGGGAAAACCCCGTCATTGACAAAGTCATTCACGTTTCTTCATGCAAACCGATCTTCACGCATCTTCATTTACATAAGCCCTGAGGACATAATATGTTTACGTCTAGAATTCGATTAGTAAAACATAATTATAAAGGGGCTATATTTATTGCGTTATCTGATATAATCAGGTCTGTGTAAATGCAGATTTGTGCCGCCCAATTTGTAAGAATTACTTTGGCTATGAAGGGATTTCCCCCATAACAATATCTTCATAAGATTAAAGGGATCTATATTATAGTGATATTCTAGAAATATTTCTTAGAAGTCTGTTCTCTCATACTAGTTGTATTCGTATTACCAATAGAAGCATGAATCAGATTTAGGTTTTTTCGCATACTACATTATATTCGTATTACCAGTAGAAACATGAAGCCGGTTCCGGTTTTCACGAATTTCCCTTTTGTTAAAAAGATATGTACGATTGAAGTGTTCTAATTTTTAACTATCCACTGGATACCTGTGTCAGTGCAATTAGTCATAGTAAATATCACCTTTTCGCGCATTATTTGGCCATATAATATCCATTATCGTGAGATCTTCACACATTACTTAGTGGACATATCAGATCACAAACATACACATTATATCCATGCACCATTCATCACCTTTTGCAAATGTTAACAAATTCAGTATAGGACGTGGGCTACATGGGGAACATGCAAGAGAACCCTCATAATAATGTGAGAAAACAAGATAAAAAGTGTGAGAAAACAAAATAAAAAGTTTGAAATTAGTAAAATATAGTCTAGAACGAGGACTAGTATACTAGAGTAATGGAATTATAATTTCACAACCCCCCCCCCCCCCCCCCCAAAAAAAAGAAGACAATACAACTATATTTAATAGAAAATACTCTTTACACAATCATGATAAATAAAGTTTTGATGCACAGCAATGTTGATGCGATTTCAAATCGCAGAACACCCTGAAACCATGGAAGTATAGAGTTTACTTCCATGCTGAAACATTGGTAAAAAATACCATAATCGAACGAGGTGTGGGTGAAGGGGCGGAGGTGGGGCCTGGGGGCTACAGACAGGCCATATAAGAGTGCGAGAAAGGTATAATAATTGATTAATGCATGTCCCCTTAATAAGTTTCCTTCTTAGTATCGGGCGGGGGAGGTGTGATGGTGATTGGTGCACCATAGGCGCCGGAAGTGGGGGGCAGGGGGGGGGGGCGGCCGCCCCACCCCCCCCCCCCCCCCAATCCAAAAAGTGGGGGGCAAAACGGAATTTTGCCCCCCCCAAAAAAAAAAAGAAGCCCCCCCTCCCCAAAAAATAAAAAAGAGTGGAAAAGACAAAATCAGATGCATGAGCTAACGTTCAAAAACTAGTTTATACATCCATTTTCAATTTTCGCTGCGCGCTTCGCGCGCGAACAGATTATCTCAGTTTGTTGTAAACATCTGCTGAGAGCATAGACATTTTGTTCTGTTTTTGTTTAACTCGGATTCTAAATTTTCTTCACAGGTATGGCATGAAGTGCATTAAATTGCGCCATTTCAAGTATATAAATGCAAAATCTTCCCCGTTTGGGTGCATATTTATTAGTGCGTCAATTATTTCCCTACTTCTTTAAAAATATAACAAATCATAACACGCTTTCCCAGATACAGTTAATCTTAAGCCCGAATTTCCTATCTAGGTATGCACCAGATTGCACAATTTCAAGTCCATAAATGCAAAATCTTTCTTACCGTGCACCATAGGCGCCGGAAGTGGGGGGCAATGTTGTTATCTCATATGTCCACAGGGTATTGTGTGAAAATTTCAAGTCAAATGGACATAGTATGGACATGATAATAGCCTATAATAATAGGCTAGTATACAATAGCCTATTGTATGTCCATGATAATAGCCTATTGATAATAGCCTATTAATAATATTAATAGCTATTATCAATAGCTATTAATATTAATAGCTATTATTAATAGCTATTAATATTAATAGCTATTAATATTAATAGCTATTAATATTAATAGCTATTATTAATAGCTATTATCAATAGGCTATTTTCAATAGGGTATTATGATCAATAGGGTATCCCCCTCCCTCCCTGCCACAGCCCACAGGCGCTTCGCTCCCTCGGGACTCATTATTGGCTATGTGTTGTTGGATCATACACAATGTTGCATAATTATGGTTTATGTTGTTATGTGTGTGTTTTGGGGTACATATTTATTAGTGTGTCAATTATTTGTTTTCTACGTGAAAAATGTATTGAAACTTTCTGGTCGATCAAATAATATCACGCTTTCCCAAATACAGCCGAATTTCCTATCTAGGTATGCACCAGATTGCACAATTTCAAGTCCAAAAATGCAAAAGCTCCCTACCGTGGGAGGGGGGACACACCCCCCCCCCCCTCCCACGACCCTCCCCCCGCTCAGTCGCTTCGCTCCCTCGCAATTTATCACTCTTACATCTGGCTCAAAGTTGGCAACCCAGAGTGTGGTTGGGCATGAGCCCCTATACACACACAAATTGTGAGCCCCCTTGGGGTTTTGCCCCCCCCCCCCCCCAATCCAAAACTGCTTCCGGCGCGCCTGTGGTGCACAACCTATGGTAATTTCCATTAAACTAAGGCCAACAAAAAATTGTTGGATTGGAGAAACGGGCAACCAAAAATTAGGGTAGGTAAGGTAGGGTTTTTTTTGTTTTTTTTTCAGGATTCGCACAAATACACAAAAAAACACATATAACACACACATAACACATACCGCAATTGAAAAAAAAAATAAGAAAAAAATATAATTTTTTTTTTTTTTTTTGTTAAATCAAAAAACAAAACAAAAATCAGAAAAACCTTTATAGTCGGCGGTATTTTTAGGGTCGGGCGGGTTACGCCAATCCAACAATTTATTTTTCATGGCCTAATATTAAACATGTCCCCTTCTCACTCATGCTTGCTTTGAATAATAGTCATACCTGTCCTAGTGACCACCCGACTATAAAGACCATCTCCTTATTAACGCATTGCCGGTGGGAACCGGTAAACGAACCTGTCTACAGGTTCATAGAGACCATGCTCACTCGCAAATTGAATGTCTTGAAAGGATAAAATGAATGAATGAATGAATTAATGATCAAATTAATGAATGCACGGATGAATAATGGATGAATGAATAAATGGATGGATGAGAGGAAGAATGAGTGAATGAAAGAAAGAATGGATGAATGTATGAATGAATGAATGAATGAATGAATGAATGAATGAATGAATGAATGAATGAATGAATGAATGAATGAATGAATGGATGGATGGATGAATGAATGAATGAACGAATAAATGGATGAACGAAGGAACGAATGAATGAATGAATGAATGAATGAATGAATGAATGAATGAATGAATGAATGAATGAATGAATGGATGAATGGATGAATGAATGAATGAATGAATGAATGAATGAATGAATGAATGAATGAATGAATGAATGAATGAATGAATAAATAAATAAATGAATGAATGAATGAATGAATGAATGAATGAATGAATGAATGAATGAATGAATGAATGAATGAATGAATAAATGAATTAATGGATGGATGAATGAATGAATGAACGAATAAATGGATGAACGAACGAACGAATGAATGAATGAATGAATGAATGAATGAATGAATGAATGAATGAATGAATGAATGAATGAATGAATGGATGAATGAATGAATGGATGAATGGATGAATGGATGAATGAATGAATGAATACATGAATGAATGAATGAATGAATGAATGAATGAATGAATGAATGCAAAAGCTCCCTACCGTGGGAGGGGGGACACACCCCCCCCCCCCCCTCCCACACCCTCCCCCCGCTCAGTCGCTTCGCTCCCTCGCAATTTATCACTCTCACATCTGGCTCAAAGTTGGCAACCCAGAGTGTGGTTGGGCATGAGCCCCTATACACACAAAAATTGTGAGCCCCCTTGGGGTTTTGCCCCCCCCCCCCCCCCCAATCCAAAACTGCTTCCGGCGCGCCTGTGGTGCACAGCCTATGGTAATTTCCATTAAACTAAGGCCAACAAAAAATTGTTGGATTGGAGAAACGGGCAACCAAAAATTAGGGTAGGTAAGGTAGGGTTTTTTTTGGTTTTTTTTTTCAGGATTCGCACAAATACACAAAAAAACACATATAACACACACATAACACATACCGCAATTGAAAAAAAAAATAAGAAACAAATATAATTTTTGTTTTTTTGTTAAATCAAAAAACAAAACAAAAATCAGAAAAACCTTTATAGTCGGCGGTATTTTTAGGGTCGGGCGGGTTACGCCAATCCAACAATTTATTTTTCATGGCCTAATGTTAAACATGTCCCCTTCTCACTCATGCTTGCTTTGAATATACAGTCATACCTGTCCTAGTGACCACCCGACTATAAAGACCATCTCCTTATTAACGCATTGCCGGTGGGAACCGGTAAACGAACCTGTCTACAGGTTCATAGAGACTATGCTCACTCGCAAATTGAATGTCTTGAAAGGATAAAATGAATGAATGAATGAATTAATGATCAAATTAATGAATGCACGGATGAATAATGGATGAATGAATAAATGGATGGATGAGAGGAAGAATGAGTGAATGAAAGAAAGAAAGAATGAATGAATGAATGAATGAATGAATGAATGAATGAATGAATGAATGAATGAATGAATGAATGAATGAATGAATGAATGAATGAATGAAAGAATGAATGAATGGATGGATGAATGAATGAACGAATAAATGGATGAACGAACGAACGAATGAATGAATGAATGAATGAATGAATGAATGAATGAATGAATGAATGAATGAATGAATGAATGAATGAATGAATGAATGAATGGATGAATGAATGGATGAATGAATGAATGAATGAATGAATGAATGAATGAATGAATGAATGAATGAATGAATGAATGAATGAATGAATGAATGAATTAATTAATGAATGAATGAACGAATAAATGGATGAACGAACGAACGAATGAATGAATGAATGAATGAATGAATGAATGAATGAATGAATGAATGAATGAATGAATGAATGAATGAATGAATTAATTAATTAATTAATGAATGAATGAATGAATGAATGGATGAATGGATGAATGGATGAATGAATGAATGAATGAATGAATGAATGAATGAATGAATGAATGAATGAATGAATCAACGAATAAATGGATGAACGAACGAACGAATGAATGAATGAATGAATGAATGAATGAATGAATGAATGAATGAATACATGAATGAATGAATGAATGAATGAATGAATGAATGAATGAATGAATGAATGAATGAATGAATGAATGAATGAATGAATGAATGAATGAACGAATAAATGGATGAACGAACGAACGAATGAATGAATGAATGAATGAATGAATGAATGAATGAATGAATGAATGAATGAATGAATGAATGAATGAATGAATGAATGAATGAATGAATGGATGAATGAATGAATGAATACATGAATGAATGAATGAATGAATGAATGAATGAATGAATGAATGAATGAATGAATGAATGAATGAATGAATGCATGAATGAATGCATGAATGAATGAATGAATGACCAGCGAGCGAGCGAATTAATGAACGGAATAATTAGTTAATTAATTTGCATTTATTTTCTGTTTTCCTCATATACCGTATAGGAATGTCATAAATTATTTTCTACAGGAATTATGTTCCGTTGTATGGTGCCCAGAACACATATAATTGAAATACACGTCAAGTATGAATAGATAAGAAAAAATAATACACAGGTTTTCTTTTAAAAAAATATATAAATGATTCATCTAGATACAAACTATGTAAATGAAAGATGTTATCTTACTCTGATATATTCATACGTATAGATGTTATCTTGTGACTCTCGCGTCTATAATTATGATCAATATTTTGTATAATTCCTATAAAATTAAATAATTGATACTTTGATGATTAAAACATTTATGTTTAGAAAGGTTTTAGACTCAAGAAGACTTTAGGCAAATTGGCGTATATGCGAGCATAGGGTTAAGGGCGGTAGTCCCCTAGAATTTGAAAACAGCAATATTTCGGCAAAAGGTACCAACATTTTGGACAAAACATGTCATTTTGGGGCATAAAAATCGAATTGCATGTGACTGCATGTGTCAATCACCATTCAACACTTATATTAAAGGGAAAGTTGAGTTTTGGTAGAGAGGGCGCTAGACTACTTAATTGGTTTGTGAGGTAATGAAAAACTGAGTGTAAAATTTGCAAGAGCATAATATTTAAACAATAAAATCATCTTTGTTTGATCAAAATCGGTTCAGAAACGGCTGAAATATCCATAAATATAACAATTTGTAATAAACCCGGGCCCCGGGTTTATTAGAGAATTTTGAACCAGGCGTTAAAAATTCAAAAAAATGCTTCCTCTTTTCAAAAAGTTACAAAATAGGTATTTAAATAGTTGTTGGTTATTTCTCTATCTAATCACTAATTCAACAAAGCATCACATGCACAATATTTTATTCAAAATGGTTGAAACCGATGAGTGTTTAGAGAGCGCCCTCTTACGTTTTAACGGCTCTTTTTGAATGATAACATGATCTTTACTACGTCATTTGTAATTTTGTGTTCCTTTCTAGTTATAACTATTAGTTTGTAATGTAATGATGCAGGTTTTGGTTACTAAAATTCAGTTTCACTAAAACTGTACTCTCCTTACCAGAACTCAACTATCCCTTTAACCATTTTCTCTGTGAATAATAAATTGTGTGAATACTGAATAGCGTTCCAAAGATCAATGTCAAAGGTCATACGAGAAATTCCCTCTTTCTTCGTTCATGACCTTGAATGTAAGAAGTAATTCTCAAATGGTTTGGCAAGTTATTGTCCAGAAGAATTTTGAGTGACACTTTTTTCAAGGACTTTTTAAGAATCATTATTTTAGTACCAAAACATCGGAGAGGATTTGAAAACACATACCGAGGCCCTGGCATGTGTGTAAATATCGCACATTCGCATTTGATCTTTTCTACATCGTGAAAACGGCTCCCTAGAAATGGACGATCGCCATGACTTATCCTCGATGCAGGGCCCCTTTTCTTTATGCCGTCAGTTGCACCTTGCTCCAATCAGCTTAGAATAACTCCTCCGGCGAGTTGTCGCATCAGCCAATCAGCGCGCAGACCTTAAATGGGTCAGGGGTAATGAACTCTGGAGGGAAAGGCAATATTTCAAAGAAAAAAATACGAACACATGTCTGCTGTGTGCAAGCTGTGTGAATGTATGGGGGAAACCTAGCTTACGGCGGACCCCATTCACTTGAACGTGAAAGACCTAACGATCGAAGTGCTATGCAGTACCACTATAAATGTCAGTATATTTCTCCTTTATAGCAACGCACGCCTCTTGCAAATGTGATACTTTGGAATATTTCCGTAAAGGAGAACCAAGTTGTCAGGTAAAATACATTTATTTTGCTTAGAGATGACTGCAAAGTGTCCAGTTGTATGTGTTAAATGAAGCTTAATTATGGTGTGATTGTGTGACAACGTGTGTGTAGCGTGTAGCGCATGTATGGCTTCCCGTACGTAAATAACGGCTTTGAATTTGAACGTGAACGTGGGAATGGTAGGGATACTGGGTAGGAAGTGCGCCGAAACCATCGGCTTGGGAGATTACTAGAATCGCGGTGGAATTAGAAAATCGGGTATTAGCACCGCGCGACATGCGCTCTGTGAAAACATATATATAATTATAAATTAACAACCACATTATATTATTCAGATAATACGTTGTAACTCGATCTATAGTTATACAATGTCTATGTCAACTGTCCAAAATTAAAGTGTTTTAAGTATACTAAGGTATAGTTTTGCCCAGAAATCATATATCATACTTTTTACAGTTATATAGTTTAATTGATTCAGAATGTTTGAACTTGATGTGTTGTAGTGCCAGTGTACATAGAATGAGGACACAATGAAGCAAATATGTAAACAAATGGTTCAGAAAGGAAGTTAAATAAATAGTCTGATATAAGTAGTAGCTCTGAAGTCTAAATCACCCCATGGACTATGTAGAATGTTAAAGTGTTGGGGGATATCAGTAAAACAAAATTGACAAATTGAAAGTATATAATATTTGTCATGATTTAATGCTAGTCTGGCAAGAATATAGGCCTAAAATCTAATAAAAACAACCTGAGTATTAATTTAGCAAGAGTTCCTTTTGTACCCTTCACAAGTTCACAGTGAAATTGAAACAAAAATGATGTTTTCAGTATATAAGTATAGAGGGTTTTTGTTAATAGGGTTGTACATAATTAAAATAAAAAAGTTAATTTATCTTGTATGAGGGACTTTGTATAATTTTTTTTTTTTTTTTGGGGGGGGGGGGGGGGGGGGGGGGTTATTCAAATTCTAGTGGAGGGAACAAAGTCTGTCAGTAAAACTTGTCTGTAAAGTGGGAGGGATAGTTGAGTTTTGGTCAAACTGAAATTTAGTAACCAAAACCTGCACCATTACATTACAAACTAATAAATATAACTCCACCATGCTCGAAAATTACAAACGACTAAGTAAAATACCTGTTATCTTAAAAAAGAGCTGTTACAACTCAAGAGGGCGCTCTCTAAAAACACATTGGTTTCAACCATTTTTCATACAAAATTGTGCATGTGATGTTTTGTTAAAATAATGATAAAATAGAGATATCATCAACAACTTTTTAAAAACCTCTTTTGAATTTTGTTATTGTTTTATTTAATGAACTTTCAAATGGAATGAAAACCAACCAATTTAGTGTCAAGCCTTCATTTCGGGAAGTACCAATACTCAAGTGTACCTTTAATGGCAAATCTTTATTCAGTGTTTCACTTTTTATGAACAAATTAAAATGCCAATGTGCCAAGTGTATTGACCTAATCAGTGTTTAGGTGTCCCCAACCCCCCCCCCCCCTCCCCTCTGTCTTTGAGTACATTCTGTGTACAAAATCTATGGAAGTGGGATTAGGTCCCCGTCCATGATGAAATGAACGCCAGGGAATGGAAGGGGTGTACTAAAGTAAGAGAATGCCAGTGTATTTTGTCACCAATAATGAATGATCTATATAAAAATTTGTTTTAAAATGCAGTGTATATGTGTATCTGCATGCATCAATAATGTACAGGCAATATTTCTCCTCGTATATTAATTATGTGAACAAAAATGTTTAGCTGAACCCTGAAGGGTAAGAAAATAAGAAATGGTTTAGACCAGAAAAGTTCAATAATTTTCACTACATGCATGTATGTAAGCACTAGTATAAAGAGATCTGTTACCTACAGGTATTCCTTGACAAAATATATAATACTATAATAGTATAATTGTTATCGATCAACCCATTGCCTACAGGAACCTAGTGGGTCGTGAATTAACTTTAGGGGAATTACAAAATTGAGCAGGGAACCTGTTAATATTATGTGAAGACCCCAGGAATGACCTGATGAACATAAATTGAACTAATAACAGGAATATGAAAAAGACACATCATCAGGTGAATTTAGGGGCTACCTACTGCAGGGCTCCACACTTACCTTTTTGGTCAGTGGCCCAGTCGGGCCAGTGAAATAATTTATTTCCCTTTTCTGGTGGCCCGAAGGAAAAATTTAATGGCCCGAAAATTTTATTTCATGAGTCAACTTTTTACTATTCTGATCAAACCTGATCAAACCTGTGATAAATGATGAAGCATGACATGGAAGAAAACAAGATTTTTCTTATTTTGACAATGTTGGGTTGAAAATCTGCTTCCCCGATCGGGCTACCAAAATACGACTTTTATACATTTTTGCTGGCCCCAAGTGCAATTTCACTGGCCCCGGGCCAGCGGGCCAGTGCGAGTGTCGAGCCCTGCCTACTGATTTCAGGTGGCTATTTTGAAAATTAGGGGGCAAAATCGCCCCAGCCCCCAGAGGGTAGAGTTCTGTTTTTGTGTGTGGAAAAAAACAAAAATACCTTAAAACTGTAAATAGCAAAAACCCCAGCTTACATTTAATAGGGTAATTATAATGTTAGGATGATGATATTTCAACCCATTACTAAAACATGTTTTCTCGATAGTCTTCAGACCAAGTATTTTTAGAACCAATCCTGAACGGATTAAAGTCGGATATTAATAGGGATCATGATATGTGATTAATATTTTATGGCTTTTTTTTAATTGCAAAAATGTTTGAATTATAATAATGGTCATAATTTAATCATAATAATAATAATAATAATTTTATATCTATAGCAATAATAATAGAAATTAAAATGGAGTCTTTATTATGGTAGTGAATCGATTGTTTCAAAGTGTGATCATGCTCTAATGACTATCTGAATCATTTCTAGGAACATTTTCTCGTGAGGAAGCCCACAGAAGGCAGGGAGGACTGGTGTCACCCGAGGAGACGGAAGGAGCGAACGATTAACCCACCGAATAACAAAAAAAACTATCACACAAACAAGATGAGTGCCAAAACAAATCCCTCCAATACCTCGCAGTGCGAATGTCCAGAGAGGAAGAATCACCAAAGCATCCTCTACACGTTACTATCTTCAGGGACTTCATCGACCACCACGTCGTCGTCGTCATCGGCGACGACGTCGGAAGATAGTGAGATGAAGGAGGAGACGGGGGCGATGGCGGGACCAAACCCAGAGGCAATATTTCCATGGGACTGTTCAACGTCGTTGTCGCGTTCGTCGCCGAACAACCTTCCCATCGTCGTTAAATTGAAACACGCGGAGGAGGTGTGCCCTTACGTGGCCCAGCTCCTCCTCAAAACGGTGGACTTTATCCGCGGTTTGCCCTCGGTCCTGTGTCTGTCGCGCCCTGACCGCGCCCGCCTGCTACGGCACTGCTGGTCAGAACTGCTAATCTTGACCATGGCGCAGTATCGCTTCCGTGTCCAGGTCGAGAAGGTGTTACTCTGCAGGGACAGTGGTAGTGGTACGGAGGACGCGTGCGTCCAAACCCAAAGTGCGAGTATAAATGTAAATAGCATCGGCAGACCCGTTTCGACAGCTTCGGCTTCAACACCCATTGCCAAATCGTGCGCCGAAAGGGACTGCCGTGACCGTGAGAGCGCCCTACTGAAATATATCATCGCAACTCAAGGCGTCCCGACAACGTCGGACATCGACACGCTGAATGCGTTTTTCCAGAAGTGTCAAACACTGGACATCGATGACAAGGAGTTTGCGTACCTCAAGACCACCATCTTCTTCAATCCAGGTTAGTCCATTGAACTTGTAACTTTATTTTACATCTTCATGATATTTGTGTGTAGAATGTGTTTAATTTATGTGTTCAAAACATGATTTTTATTGAACAGCCCAAGTGGCCTTGTGTAAAGCATTCATATTAATTTATGATCTCCAACCCTGGTAAAAGAAAACCAAAAAAATTGAATGAATGGTTGGACGGATGGATGTATGGATCGATAGATGGATGGATGGATGGATGGATGGGTCAAATGGATGGATGAATGGATGAATGGATGGATGAAGCCATGGATGAAGGGATACATCTTGGGTAGTTAGATCAATCAATCAGTGCTATTTTGTACCTACACGTAATCAGCATTGTGAGTTCAAATCTGTCTTTCATGTACACTGTAGGGAATCAAAATATAGATCAAGGGATATTTGTATTCACAATTGTGTATAAAATTAATATACTTTAGTCTATGTAATACCACTCAGTTTGATTCTTGTCAGCTAAAGTCTGCCAACTGGCCCGACTTCCCCCTCACCTCACCACCCCTGATTTTTGTTCATATCACAATATTTTTGAAGGAATGCCTTTCCCTCGGGACTTAGATTCATTCCCTGCCAAAGCATGAGGTGTTGTTGCACTTGTTTATCGCCTGGATGTGGTTAAATGTCTAGACGTGCCAAATAACCGTGGCAACACATATAATTGGTATTAATACGTTATTCTCCCTTCTTGGTGGTCGAGCGTATTATTATTATTTTTTTTTTAAAGACAGATTTATTTCTGCATAATTTATCAACAAAATCAAAATGAAATATATATTACAAATAATCTTTTTTTCTTCATACATTTGAATTAAGAAAACAATGAAATAAGAATAGTAATACCATCATAATATATCAATGTGACAATATATTATTATAAAAATAAATAAATGCAGTAAACCAACCATCATAAGCAGGGAGCTTAGACTGGACAGTGGACAGTGGCCCTATTGTTTATAAGTTTGCCAACAATGAACTCCCCCGCCTCCCTGTCCCTAATTTTGCCCGCATTTCAGGTGAAATTTTAAGTAATTTTCACCCCATTAAATGGAAAGCAATTAATTCCTTGAGGACATTGATCCCTTCCAAAAAGGTGTTGTTGTTTTACTTGTTTATCATCCCCTCTGGATGTGTTAAAACTAAAGTCTAGACTTGCCAAGTCACCGTGGCAACGACGATAAGACCCGCGCTATTCTTCATTCTCGGTGGACAGTAGGCCTATAATGTCACGTGTTCTTCTTTTCCCTTGCCGCCGCCCACAAGAAGAACTTTGTGTTTTTTCCTCTTACTGGCGCGGGCGGCCATCCACCTTGGTTCTCTCATTTTTCTTAGTTGTGACTGCATCCAGATCCCGGATAGTTCGGTTCATGGAAATCTGGAACGTTAAAAGAGCAATTTATTATGCAGATTGACAACATAAAACCGTGACAGGATAATATTATACAAGTGCTTTTGTAAAATTGCAATTGCGCAAGGATTGGGTAAGGGGAGGGTAGGTAGAAGAGACTCCAGGGAGAGTTACTTCAATGTTTTTAAGGAGAGAAATTGGAACTCCCCTCTCCCCTCCCCTCTCTTTTCCATTACCACCTCCCTCTCCCTTCCCCTTTCCCCACCCTCACCCCTCCCACTCTCCCCCTCTCCCCCTCCCACTCTCCCCCTCTAACTTCCCTCTTTTTCCCACCGCTCCCCTTGTGTGGGTTATTCCTGGCTGTATGCCATTGTAGCAGAAGTACACACATACATGTACATTATGTACAAAATATCGTCCTCGGTTGAGAAAGATAAGATCGCAAAGTCACTTTTTGTACTTTGTGGGGATAATCAGGTTTTAAGTTTTGGACTCCTTCAGAAACCAAATGTAGCCCTCTTTAGCTTGTGATAAAAATATTTCAAAACAATTTCAAAATTATGAAGTTAGCCCTCTTTAGTTTGTGATAAAAATATTTCAAAACAATTTCAAAATGATGTCAAAGTATTATTTAGCTAAAATGTCTGCATTACAAAATACAAAGAGGTATGCATAAAAACTAAATTTAGCTAAAACATGACTTAAAGCCCTTCTCACTCTCACCCACCAAGATACATGTATGATATGAATGTGACAGGGCTTTGGGTGCTGGATACATACCACTCAAAAACACTCTTCAAAACCGCAACGAGGAAATGACATTGAAAGCTAAATGATTTTGTTTTCACTTCACGATTGAATTGTGAGTTGTGTTATTGTCTGTCTATAGATACCTCAAAGAATAGCTTCTAGGAAAGTTCATGCCAGGATATGCTTCGAGTGGGTACTTGTGGTTTAAATAATTAATTTCATTCGTAACCTTCACATAATTACATCATGAACATAAATGAGTTTGTCATAACAGTTTTCAGTTGGGAGAAAATCTATATATATATTTGAAGGGTTTGTATGCAAAACTGAAAAAGACATATTAAATTACTTCAAGATATTTGCAATTAAACTGCTGAAAAACAAAGAAAGTAATTTAAGAACAATATGATGCTTTTAAGTTTCAATAATACTTTCAAAACTACGCCTTGATACAAAATACCAGTAGGTAACAGTAAGAGAGAATATTGTGTATGATATGATGGACTATTGAACAAAATGACAACAAATTTTTTGTCTTTCTTTTTGTTGCAAAAAAAACCCTAGATGCTTCCAAGGTTGAATATCATTAACTATGTAAGCTGAATAAATGATGAAGTATTGAGCGCAAATTGTCCACAATTTGGCCTTGATAATATTATTTTTTCTATAAAAGTAGGGTGTTCAGAGTGATGACGTAGTGAGTTCGCTTTGCGCGAGTGTGTAGTAATCTGTGTGTGTCTTTCGATTACTACGTAAACTCCGTAGCCACACACAACTTCGCACTCAAATCACGGAACGATGCGACGGCACCGCAATAGCGTACTTTTCGGAAAACATCGCTAAAACTTCTCCTCCTCTCTCCTCTTTTCCGGGCTAGATCTTTCTTGAAAAAAATTATCCGAATATACCCGATTGAAGCCGACACAGTGCCCTTCATGCCGATGTAACCTAAGTTTTTGTAGCTCAAAGAGAACTGACAAAAAAATGCCATGAAGTTTTAAAAGCTACGATTACATCATTTTCCCGTAATCTGCACCCAACTTAGGTTAGTAAGTATGAAAATATAAAGTCTGCTTATTCCGAAAATGTATTGGTTGTCGATATTTTATCAAATTTGAAGCCCGGAAAATACAATTAGTAAGGCCAGATTCTTTAAAAAATCGATCGAATTTGTTCTCCGCCGTCAGCTGGCTTTGAAAGGACCGCTCGGTTTGACATCGGACCTATGGGCAACTACATTTCTCACGTAGGGGTGTTAATGTTATCTATCGCAGAAGAAGCGAACATAGTTAAAAATTGTCCGCAAATCGAGGGTCTTTGACGTAATTTAATTGATTGGTAATCATAGAAATAATATCTTTAACTATATTTCAAAGCTCCGATGTAAACTAATGAAAAAAACAACCCCCAAATAAAGTATAATTATTAACTAATGTCCAAGAAGTTATGGTACATTCCGGACCAACATTGTGTAAACAGTATGATTTTGACAGAATATTATCGAGTCAAACTCGGTATTTTTTTAGTTTGTGAATATTTTGTAGGACTAAGACATCAGGGTACATATTACAATTGTAATCAAACTATTTTCCAATGTATGAACATCGCAAATAATACGATTTTAGGGGCTAAAACTCGATAATAGTTTCGATTTTGACGTGATCCCCGTCTCGAAAATCCCAGTCCCGTACGTTCATTATTGTGTCGGTGAATGTGAATGTGAATGTGAATGTGAATTTGTCGGCTATTTCTTCTTCTTCTTCGTTCAATAAAGTGTAGCTTTAGACTGAAATATTACGCATTTACTGGATAATAAAGAAATGCTTAGGGCTTGAATATTTATTTTTCTTGTCCTTGATACAATTTTTTTAATAAATCGTATGCAGAAAAAGTAAAGGGATTTGTAACTAAATAGTATACAAATAATGTCTTCCTTTTTTGGTGTTGCCATGGCCATGCTAGATTTGCCCATGTCGTAAGTTTGCGTCATGAATTTTGACTTTTGAAGTGTGTCAGTCACGCTGACTTGTAAACAAGTTGTGTATATTCTTCAAAATATGGTTTAGACAACTTGAGATGGGTTTTTTGTTTGTACTTTGTTCACAAAGTTTAGATCGCCTTTGTTATTTTTCTTATAAAAAATCAATTTGTTCTGATTTTATGAATCTTTAGATGTTGGACACTGAGCTGCGAACATGAAGATGATGAGGCAGAGCAGAGGAAATGTTAATCAGAAACAGTTATTTTTGATGCAACACGTAAGAGAGAGGACAAATCGACATGAAATAATAGTCTTGAAGGACAAGGCATCGAGGAGACATCCCATTGATCTGTCATGAAGAAAGATGATGCATCTCCCCTCTTTTCATTTGATGGGAAACAACCAAAATATCAAAACAAATGTATTGCGATTTAATCAAGCATGTCAAAACACTTTCAACAAATAAACAATCTGTTATAAAAGTTCAGTAAAATAATTCTTAAGAATGATGAATATAAAACTAGATTTTGAAGGGGGGACAAATCAAAGCAACATTTGCAATTAAATAAGTAAAGAATTATGAAGTGAAACAAGAACAATTAAATATGCAACAGTGAATAAGAAAATAAACAAAAGAACAACCAATGAATCAAGGAAAACATTGACACAATCCTTGTAATTATTAAACATTAAAATAGATGTAACAAAAAGGTCATAAAAAGATGACGAAAACATGCATAAAGAAAAGGTGTTGCATTAAATTTGACGGTTTTATATTATATAAGATGTCTGTTTGTGTGGGTTTCTTGTGTGTGTGTGTGTGTTCATGTGTCACTGCCACTATAAATAAGTACTAGCTGCACCCGCGAAAATCCGCGGGTCTTCTGTGAGAGAAAAGCGATGATGATATAGGATTATAGCAATACCGTTAAAACTTTATTATTCCCAAAGTCATCAGTTCAATTCAAGGTAGCGTTGATTATTGCTATTTCCCGAAGTGCCCCCGATATTTTTCTTTAAGATACTGAAAAACTGACTGTCAACTTTAAAAGACATACAATTTTAATGACAGAATAAACTTTATTTGATCAAAATCGGTTGAGAAACGGATGAAAATAATGTCCATCAACATATTTTTATTCAAAAATTCTTCACCAGGGGAAAGTTGTTGATGATAATCTCTATTACTTCATTATTTTATCAAAACTTTAAATGCACAATTTTGTATGTTTTTACTTAGTCGTTTGTAATTGTGTATACTTTTCGAGCATGGTGACGTTATAACTATTATTTTGTACCGTAATGGTGCAGGTTTTGATTACTAAAGTTAAGTTTGACCAATACTCAAGTATCCCTTTAAGACAAAATAAACACGGGCGACCCAATCCCGCCCCACAACCCGTCGGGGCCCCGTCGAACGGTACATCGGGCCAATGTATATATCAAAATCATGATGGTTTAGTACCCATGCAAAGTTATTAGATACAGTACAATATATGCTCGTGTACTTGCTAATAAAGTAGCTTGGCCCCCCCCCCCCCACCTCCCCCACCCCGCGACTACAATTGCCTGCATGACACATAACCTCGTGTCCCCAAAGCGTTTCAGATCCAAACAAAGTTCTTCGGCGTATATTTTGTCATATTCTTGTGAAACCCGATGAGGAATTTTCTTTGAAGGGAATAGTAGCCGTCTAGATACATGTATTGCATAATAAATGAGCAGATACCTCCCAAATCCATTCTACCCCCTCCCCCCCCCCCCCCCCCCCCCAGGCGTCTTCTCTGGTAGTACAAATGTAGTAGCTTCCACTGGTCCCCTCCGCCCCTCCGCCCGCCCCTGGTATTTCCATTAAACTATTCGCCACTGCAAATTAATGCATCTTGCCACAGGATGGCGTTATGCACTAAATACCATGGTCGGGGCGAGGAATTAATCCGATTCTGTGGTCAACAAACACCCCCGCTTCACCATTGTCCTCCCCGCTTCTATTCACTTCAATGCACTTTGCACTACGTACAAAATAATGGGTATAGCTCGCTCGCTCAGTGTGGGCTCGCGAATAACACACGCCAAACAACCAACTACTGAAGCTTACGACTATTACACTACAATACATGGCGTTGTCAATTTTAGACGTACGGATCATATCGACCGTTCGCGTGATAATAATATTTATATTTATCTAAAACTGTATATATTTGCAGCTCGTAAACTTTGAATATGTTTCGTTATAATATCTTGCTTTTTAAACTCCGTTTTATATTCGACAAACAAAGTTGCGACAGTAAATCGTTAGTCAATGCTAGGCGTCTTAAACAGGCAATGCTGTATTGCTGACTTTCCCTTTTCTTCGATCTGGACGACGACCACGGGGCGGGAGCGACTCTGGAATACCTTATTGTCCTCCGCAAAACGTATATCCTTCGATCCCGACGGTCGGGGAGTCGCCGAATCCTCGGGGTGAGGATATCTCGAGTGGGACACATTTGGGGGGTTGAAGCTTACCGTATTAATATAATAGATACTCCTGTATGAATGTTGTTGAAGTCTGATAATCATAATTAAATTTAAGAAGACAAAACCGTTAGAAATATAAATGTTAGTTGAGACCAAACAATAACAGACAAAGAAAAACAATATAAAACAAAGAAAAACAATTTAAATCAAGAAAAAAACAATATAGAACAAAAGAAATACATTCAAACCACTTGTTCTTGAGTCATATTAACTTGATTACCTGTTTGATATCCAAGAAGTAAAAGAAAAAATAATACATGATTTATAAACATTATTTTGTGTATGTTACGCAAAAACAATACAATACATTAACAAATCATAAAACAAAGAAAAACATAAGATGGGTAACTATTTAGTAATCAATTACATAATATACTTAAATCTATGATATTACTACTTGATTGGCAAAAACTGAGTGCATTTGGCCCATTCCATTCATGAGATATGAACATTTATGTTTATTACGCATAAATTTGCATAAATTTGCATATTTAATTATTAAACACTAAGATGAAGTAATATGAATTACAAATTCCTGTATCCTGCAAGGATATGCACAAAATTTGTGAAAACTAGATTTCTGACTCGTTTAATTAAAGGGATATCACCGTTTTTCATAAAAAAATGCATAAATTTGCATAAATTTGCATATTTAATTATTAACGCTAAGATCAAGTAATATGAATTACAAATTCCTGTATCTTGCAAGGATATGCATGAAATTTGTGAAAACTAGATTTCTGACTCATTAAATTCAAGAGATAGCACCATTTTCCATATAATTGAATAAATTTGCATAAATTTGCATATTTAAAATCTGATTAATAATGTCAAGTAAATATGAATCACAATCTACTGTATCTTGCGGAGATATGTAGAAAATTTCATCGTTGTTGGATCCTGCATCACAGAGATATTGATTAATATGTTTTAAACATACATGGTAAATCTCTTACAAAGAGTACCATAATGGTGCCGTTTGTAAAACAATAGAAATAAAAGAAAAAGTCACGTGACCAATGTGAAAAATTTCCCTTAAAAATAATTCTTTAAAAAATTGTAACTCCGGAACGCTTTGGCCGATTTTCAAAATTTTAACTGTTTTATTCTTCTAAAATTACACTCTATCAACTTTTTGAGGAAATTAAGCCTCAGCTATATAAGAAAAAAATCACCTGAACACCCTAATAAAAGCAGTCTTGTGATAAGTAAAGATAAACTGTCAGCGTGTTCACACACAAACATTTTCATCCCTTAATCATGACTAAAGAATCATGACTAACGATATGACGTATCGTTAGTCATGATTAAACCAAACTACCTCTTACGTTCACACACACCAAGCCAATATTCCACAACAGCTGGCTTCCAGGTGCACCGAACATAGTATAAGGTCAGGTCTCCCTGTGCGCGCGAATGTTCACGTTAAGCCACGCCCAGTTAGTTATGAGTCGTATAGCTAATCATGATTAAGCGAGCGAATCTTGTTCACATACGAAAAGAGCGTGATTCTATAGTCAGCTCTCGTACGAAACAACGATAAAACCTGTGTTTCGTTAGTCATGACTAACGATACGTCGTTTCGTTAGTCAGCGTTCAGACACACGAATTTCATCGTATAGCTAATCAGCAGCTGATTCTATAGTCAGCTGCTGATTCTTTAGTCGGGGATGAAATTTTTGTGTGTGAACACGGGGTGTGTATTTCAATCATGATGCTTTTTATAATGTACTGTTGAAGCATCAAAAGATCAGATCAGAAAATATTTGCACAGAGTATCTACAATGTACTTACAACTACATGTGTTTGTATTTAAATTGACTTAGTAACATTGTCCAAATCCTCAAAATCCAATTGGAATTCTAGCGGTTCCCTCATACCTTGTTGTATTCGTATTAACAATAAAAGCATGGGACAGGTTTCAGTTTTTCACATTTCACTTTCGTTAAAAAGATATTTACGATTGAAGTATTCAGATGTTAAATTATCTACTGGACCACGAAAACCGTATAAAAAGTGAGTGCAATGAGTTAGTGAATATCACTTTGCATTTTTGCTCATTTAACCTGAAATGTTCACACAATACCCAGTGAACATATCAGATAACAACAATTTACAGTGTATCAACCATTCATTACTTTTTGCACATGTCAACAAAGTTACAAGATCCCTTTAATGGTATAATACAAATTACTCTCTAGTAGAATCAGATTAATAAATGAGTTCCTAAATGCATGAATGAATTGTGCAGGCAATTGACTTCATATCAAGCATAAATTCCTTGGAAATGATTGGGGGGGGGGGGGGGGATTATACATATTGATATTCACATAAACTTGTGTAAAGAACTTGATCAATCTGATTATTCTAAGTACAATTTAATTTGGCAGAATTCAGAGGATTACTGTATTAAACCTGCTGTTTCAATAGCATTTGTGCCATGGAGTTTTACATCCACGATGTATTTGGAACCTTGTGGGCTATATTTACAAAGTCTGTGGTGATTTCTGAATCTCAAAGGGAATGGGTTATTAAAGCGAAAATATATTTCGATGAAAACAGATGGGAAAGCTAAGAGAATCACATAGTATTCTTAACTACTTTCGCTGTTCCGTTGGGGTCGGGGGTCATGACACACATTAATACAATGTGACAGAAAATAAATAACTGTGTAAGCAATCAAACTGTAGCAAATGTATACATGCAGCATTGGTGTGCAACTTCTGTGAGCATGTCACATTGATTGATGGTTTGTAAACAAAATCTGTCTTCATTTTCTGACAGAATCTAAGGAAGAAAAAATGTCTTGCATTTAGTCTTCATCATCCTTCTCACACATTAAATTGTGTTGATTTTACTTCCTTTTAAAAATGAATGTTACAGTCAAAGTCTCTAATTCACCTTCACTTTTGATATTCATATTTAATAGCTTGTTTGACTACCTGCATATAAACTACATGTTTAATTTAACCCCTTGCCTACATAACATACACTGTACATGTACAAGAAGATCAATGGGGATTGCAAACTCTATAATAGCGAACAGGTTAAAGTCAACAAAGAGTAGATTACAGACATTAGACAATTCTTTTCCAATTTGTCTCTAGATTCTTTCAATTTTCTAGGCTGAAATATTATTTGCAATTCATGAATTATTTGAAGAATGTCAAAGATTATCTAGTGCGCAATCATGCAATTCACAAAAAAACAGCTCTATTTGGTAGAACTTTGCAATCATGCCAAGCTCTAGTTAAGTGCATTTATAGTAAACAAATAACTACGTATATGCAGGAGCCAACAGTTCTCAAACTGGGGTCAGTAGAAAATATGTGTGAAATATCAACCATAGAAAAAATTAAATTATTTGGCTTGTGGCCCAGTGTGGCAAGTAAAACACAAGATTGTTCAAATTCGAGTGGCCGGAACTTGAATCTTGAATCTGGTGTCCCCAAACAAAGAAAAACATCAACAAATAATATGTTATGGTTGCCATTTCAGGCCAGTGTTATTTAGGATCTCAAATCAATTTTGGTGGCCCGAAGACCAACGTTAATTTAAAGTGGGCCTGTGCTATTTTTGAGCATTGGTATTTATTGAAATGATGGGTTTAAGATGGGGGAAGATCTTCAGGCCTCCTTTTCAAACTGAATCCCCTTAAAATAAGACTACCACCCGTTTTGTATCGTTCAAACTCTGGTCACATACATATTATTCAGTAGCCGTTGGTAGCTCACAATGAGTCTTTACATCCTGTATTTTTAGCGGTCGGCAACTGGTCACATGTATACATTACTATTCAGTAGCCTTTGGTAGCTCACAATTCATTGTGCACACAATGCAGACCATTCTTGGTATACATAGTTGCCATGCATTGAGCTATATAATATGTGACATGTTCGCTCTGGTTCTGGGGAACACATACAAGAGGGAGGAAAGATATTTAGCCCTGACATCCAGACTTTTGTCACCTTGAAACCGACTAGCGCCGGTCCCCGAGCGCCGTGTTTTCGTCGCCCTCCGGGATCTGCAAGTCGCATTACAGGGAAGACTGGTATATCGTAGTCGGGTGAGAGTGAGAAGGGCGTTAAGTCGACTTTTTGCTAAATTAAGTTTTGCATGTATACCATCTTGTGGATTTAGCTCCTTCTGCATGTGATGCCAAATTTTCAGATAGCATTTTTAATCATTTTTGGAATATTTATCTAAATCAAACAAAGCTTAATTCAATGGTTTCTACAAGGCTCCCAAACTTAATGATTGTCTCTGAAGTACAAAAAAGTGACCAAGCGGCCTTCTCTCTCTCAGCTGACGATATACGCAGAGTCCCGCGCTGCACGCAAACCAGCCCTAACGAGCTTTCCATGTCGGTCGTAATGCCTTTTCTTTACACCTTATCGTAGCTACATCCCACCCACAACGTAAATTACGACCTTGCCTTCTTTTATCGGACTAATTCAGACTTATTGATGAGACCAAACATTTGTAGATTTTGTTTCCCTTTCATGTGAAAAATAAACCTACTGGTCAGGATTCATGTATCCTGGGGAAAAATTGGCCTTTGTTATCTAGCCTGTTTCACTTTATCTGATGATATCTGATGCAACATTGAAAAATAAAGCACATACATGTATTTTGTGTTTTTAGTATTTGTATGTGTTCTATTACTGATTATGGCAAATTTGTTTTCTTTCTTCATATTGACAAAAGTATCCATGTAAAACACCAACATTTTCTAAAGGGGTATAATGTATTCATGAAGGATTAATTGTTAACCCGTTGAGGACCAATTGATTTTGGTATAACACACATTCTCCATAGACTCAAGAACGAAATATTTCGGGACCAGTCCTCAACGGGTTAAAGCAGGAAAATCCATTTTACATTTTTGTTTTTAACGCAGCTACCATCATCACATTGAATGTCTTTCAGTTGGAAGGTATTGCAATGCATATTATCTGATATCAAAACAAGATACAATTAAAAGTATCATACATGTATGTCCTTAATATCATTGTACTGTTTTTAGCGACTGTTTAATATTTTAGCCCATTCAAGTGAGCCTACACAAACCTAGTGTACAATGTACCATACTATCGTAAGCTACGGGAATGCACAGTTTTGTATGCCAGGGGATACAACTTACATGATCAAACAACTCAAGGTTGTGTGTTTAAAATATGTATGATTGCAAGCTCAGCCTTGGTCTAGCTCAGTAAAAATGACCTTATTTTGTTTATGCATTATTTTTGTTCGCATTAACAGCCCATTCAATACATGTATGTACAGGAACCCTGTGTGTACCATGTATCATTAAAGGGATCTCGTAACTTTGTATGTGCAAAATGTGATGAATGGTTGATACAATGTATATTGTTGTTATCTGATATGTCCACTCGGTATTGTGTGAAAATTTCAAGTTAAATGGATGTTACAGTATATGGACAAGTTATGAGCAACAATGCAAAGTGATATTCACTTACTCATTCATTGCACTGACTTTGTGAATGGTTACGTTTATCCAGTGGATAGTTTACATAACATCTGAACACTTAAATCGTAAATATCTTTTTTAACGGATGGGAAATTAAAAAAGCCCAAACCTAGCTGTCCCATCCTTCTAATACGAATACAACAAGGTATGAGGGAACCTCTAGAATTCCAATTGGATTTTGTGGGTTTGAACAATGTTACGATCCCTTTAACCTGTGTAGGCGTGGGGATAGGCGAGGGGATACAACATACATGAACAAACGACCCTTGTGTCTTTAAATATTTATGACTGCAAGCTCAGCTCCTCCCTGTCCGGTTTGACCTGACCCAGAATCAACCTCGTCTGCTGCCTATCCCATCATGCATCTGCCGCTGACCCTGACTTTGATTGCTTGCTACTGATACTCAGCTGCTAGACTCATTTACCAGCCACTCTTTAAGGGTTCTTTGTCCCTGTATACACTCGCCCAAATGGACAATTCAAATGACCTCTTCACTGTCTGTTTGTTTTGTGTGTGCTAGACTCATTACCAGTCACCCTTTGAGCGTTCTTTGTTTGTCCCTGTATACTTGCCCAAATTGACGATTGAAAATGCCTCTTCACGGTTTGTTTGTGTGTGTGTGCTAGACTCATTACCAGCCACCCTTAAAGGGATAATTTTCCCTGTACACTTGCCCAAATGGAGGATTAAAACGACCGCTTCACTGTCTGTTTTTCTGTTTGTTTGTTTGTTTGTGTATGCTAGACTCATTACCAGCCACCCTAAGAGGGATGTTTGGCCCTGCACACTTGCCCAAATGGATAATTAAAATGAAAATGAAAATTGTCATATATTTGCAACTTGCAAGGATATTTGCCACTGAGAGAGCAGCAAGCATTATCATGTAAACTGTACAGGCCTGAACCGACCCACTATCAGTATCACCCCAGTATACATGTACTTGTTAAGGTTCCCAGACGTACTATAAACTTTAATAACCATTTGGACCAGTGGTGTACTTGAATGTCTAGAATGCACGCTATCAATGACCCTGACTTTCTTTCTGACTGTATATATACATGTCCAGCTGCTTGTCTTGTTTACCAGGCCCTCTTTCACTGCTGCCATGGCAATTCTTTGCAAAAAATGGAGGCCTTAGACTACACGTAACTATTTCAGATTGTGATTCAGATTGTATGATTAATCATTCTACATCTATAGAATGTATGACTGCATGTACATGTAGCATGCAGTGAACAAAAAGTCAAAATACACAGGGGCTCTGGGCGATTCAGCTCCCGAAATGCCAAAATGAGCCCCTGAAAATCATAAAAGATGCAAAGAGAATTGAGTTGCTTAGAGGAAAATGCTAATTTAAAAAAAAAAGTGTTATGTTCATGCAGGCAAGCTTGAACATACTTTTATGACTTTACAACGAAAAATACATTTTATTTTTTTTCCTGAGACTACTGCCTGTATGACTGAATGATGTAGCAAGGTGAATAGACTAGAAGCATAGAGAGATGGATGGATACGAGGGTAAACCCGATATATGAGAACAACGAGAGTTCTAGAGCAACCTTTCACCAGAGTTTTTTTTGCCTTCTTGAGTTCTTCATTTATTACCCAGCTTCCCTTTGACACACTTTTCTCCACGACGCTCTAGGGAGCAAAGAGCTATTTGAGGAAGCTTGCGAAATTAGGACTCTGTTGTTTTTCGTTGAACCCCCCTTTCCTCTTCCCTTCTCGCTACTTTCTCTTCCCGAAGTCCCTTTCCATTCTGTTCCTCTTTTTCAACTTTTTATCTTCCTTATCCTCCTATTTTTTTTCTTGTAACCCACATTTGTATCGTCCCCATTTCTAGATGTCTATTTCTCTGCCCCCTAGGGATCCGCTTCGGTCTATTTCCCCGTTATTTCACGGTCTTTGTATTGATTTTCAAACCGTGATTATGATTAAAAACGAGGGCTCTCTCTCTCTGTTTCGTTCTTTTCTTTTCTTCAACCTTACCATATTTCCCGTCTAGTTATACTAAATCTGTCCTATCTTTTCCTTTAAATCCACCCTTGTGTCATCTGCTTTTTTCTCCTTCCTGTTTCCGTTTTTGTTCCATAATTTCTCAATCGCTTTATTCTATCTAGAGTTCCATATCTCTTCCATTCCTGTTTTGTTTCATCTATTCAATTTCTCAATCTACATTTTTACCAATTTAACTAATCATATCTCTTCCCCTTTAGTTTATCTCTTCTTGTTTCCAGTTAAGATTGTTCCATTTCTCTATCTCTCCATCTCTCCATCTCTCCATCCCTCCATCCTCCATCCTCCTTTCCTATCCTGTATCTGTTCTTGTTCTATCTCTCAATCGCTATATTTTATCTATCAATCCTTCTTCCTGATCTTGTTTCTTCTCAGGATTTATCAATTTCTCAATCACTATTCTATCTCTCCATCTCCTCCCTTTCCTCTCCTGTCTCATCAATTTTTCTCTTCTTGTTTCTGACCTTGTTCCATTTCTCAATCATTGCATTTCATCACTCTCCCTTTATCTTTTTTTTCTTCTTCTTCAAGTTTCCGCCTTGTTCCATTTCTCAATCACTACACTAATATCAATTACCTAATCATCTATCTTCCCTTTTAATTCATCTTCTTGTTTCCACTCCAGATTGTTTCATTTCTCAATTGCAATTTGTATCTCTCCATCTCTTCCTCTTCCCCTTCCTCTTCTGTCTCATCTATTTTTTCTCTTCCTGTTTCTGACCTTGTTCCATTTCTCAATCACAACATTTTGAGCCATTTAGCTAATTATTTATCTTCCCTTTTAATTTCTCTCCTTGTTTCCACTCACGATTGTCCCATTTCTCAAAATGTTTCTATATTAAAAATATCTCCTCCTCTCTCTTCCCATTTCCACTCTTGTTCCATGCATATTATCAGCGCTCTCTTCCTGTTTCCATTTTCCATCCTTCTTTCTCATCTCTTGCTCTCTCTCTCTCTCTCTCGCTCTCATTCTATTCTGCCTTGTCCTGATTTTGTTTAGCATGGTTGACCTTGATTAGATACAGAGTATTTATAACTAGCACTGGGGGACACTTTTTATATTACCCTAATCATGGAATATGAAGAGTGGAGAGAACTAGTTTTAACGACAACATTGACCTAGATCAGAATTCAGATTTCTAAACTTGCCTTCGCAGTTCTTCCATCGCATTGCATGATGGGACAGTTAGCTAGTACTACGGAAGCTAGCTCAACGTTGTCTGCTAGTGGTTTCTTGTGTATAATCTCTATGCACTCAGCACTTCTGATCAGGCCACCAGAAACTAACATTTAGAATTTCGATAATGAATATCACCCTCATGAATTTGCCATGTACTTGTTTGTTTAGCATGGTTAACCTAGATTATATACATCTTATAATAAGCACTGGGGGACACTTTTTCTATTACCCTAATCATGGAATGTGAAGAGTGAAGAGAACGGGAACTAGTTTTAACGACAACATTGACCTAGTTCAGAATTTGGATTCTGTGGTGATTGTTCTTATTTTTGTGCCATGAGAAAATAAATTGGTCCAATTCATTCAAATTTCGCTACAAAATACACCTGGCATTTCAACCAATGCTCTGTTTAGGTTTGCATTTCAAAATGTGGGCAAAGATTCATAAAGTTAGAAATTGTTTGTTGTTGTGAGTAATAATAAGTGTATAACTAGCAGTATCCAACAGATGAGTTATTGTTTCTTCTCATCATTATTAAACCCATTTGGACTGGTCATCAAAATTCTCTGGAGAATGCATGTAATAGCAAACTCAAACCATCTTGAATGGGTTATCAAACTTACCATACATGTACACTACCGGGCTAAACATACTTCAGCTGGAGTCTATTGTGAACGCATAATATACCAAGGCTCAACACTCACACTACCCCGCTGGCCCGGGGCCAGTGAAATTGCACTTGGGGCCAGCCAAATAATAAAACAAATTAAAAGTCATATTTTGGTGTCCCGATCGGGCAAGCAGATTTTCAACCCGACATTGACAAAATTTAAAATCTTATATCGTGCTTCATCTGTAATCACAGGTTTGATTAGGAAAGAGTGATATTTTGAATTAGTAAAAAGCTTACAAGTACTCGTGAAATACAATTTTTGGGCCAGTAAATTTTCTTTCGGGCCACCAGAATAGGGGAAGAAACTATTTCACTGGCCCGACCGGGCCACTGACTAAAAAGGCGAGTGTGGAGCCCTGAATATACCAACATGAAGTCTTCTTAACAAATATTTTCCAACATGGGCTACTTGGGCCATTCAAGTATTGAATACTAGTAGTACTTACTAGTGTATAATTTATGGAAATAATACAATGTAGTAGTAGAGGATTTAAAGCAGCGTCCCAATTTATGATTTTAAGGTGAATCATGTCTCGTTGAATGAAAGTGGTGATATATTTAGGAAACAAATGCCAGGAGCAGTTTCCCAATCAAGATTCTGACATGGAAAACATGTGTACGTTTTTCTTTTTTTTAAACGAAGAATTTCAGTTTAAATCATACCTTGTCTACTCCCATTTTCGTACAAGTATTCCTTTTATTGAATCATGTTACACTATGTAACCCATACCCTACAGAAGCCTGGTCTATCATGTGTATGAACTCTATTGGAACTGCACAGAAAATTACGAGGGAATAGGCCGACCTATGCCGAACCCTTTCGTACCCCACATGACCACCGAAAAATTACTGAATAACTACTTTGTCGATCATACCGGAAAGGGTTTGCGGCCGCAAGGTCCTATTACCACCGAGTGTCTGTTTCCACGTTTTTGTCAACGCTTTGGGGTGAGTAATGCTGGGCGGGTTCTCGTGCGCAGACTTTTGGATGATCCCTCGTGCATCGCGCGCCGTTCACGAGGAGTTGTTTGGTTTTCATCGCCCCGGCTATATTCGGGTCTTCCTGTTTGTAGGCAGGATTACCCCTTCCTCATCCTCTGCCCCCCCCCCCACCCCATTTTAATTCCCCTCCCCCTTTCTCTTCTCCCTTCTCCCCCTCTCCATCTCCCTATACTGCCCCCCCCCCCCCCCCCCCCACCCATTGATGTTTTTACACCTGTAAGTTTCCAGGGTCGCATTTTTGCACCACAAAATGCACACATATGACAAAGAGCAGTAAAATACCTTGAGTTCTAAGTGTTAAATACTTTAAAAGTATCAAACATTTGGCCTTAACCCATTCACTATGTGAACATGGGAGATACAATATCTCATAGGAAAGGGGTTTATGTAAGTTACATCAAAGCCAAAATTGAGATTAAATTCATTAATGACCTTTTTAAACCAAAATTTGGAGGTCAAATAAAATCAAAAGATTTTATATTTTATTGTAACATTTGTTTTTTTTCATATTTATAAATGAACAATTCTAAAATATGATTTGTATTTTCATTTTTTTAATTGATAATTTTCTCTGTTATGTAAAGTTCATTGAGAGTTCTTTCAGTTTTGAAATGGGCTGTAAACGAGACATTTATTATTATTGTTATTATGATAATATTTCTGTCTAAATTTCAGTCAAAAGCACTTATGATATAGAATGACACATGTATCAGCAGCATGTGCACAAATTTATATAAAACGTAAAATAAAACTGGAAATTCAGCATATTGAAAATATATGTAAATGTTGATTTTGTCATGAAACACAGACATGAAACAGTTACTAATTAAGAAGAATTCCCACCAGCGGGCCTCTTTGTACTTCTAAAATACCTTTCAACATCTGATACTTGTATCATGCATGTAGGTGTGGGATTTCATACAGGTGCAGCGTGAAATTATGCCAATTTTGGTTCAATTTTCAGAAAAATTGAGCTAATGATAAATAATTATTTAAACATTTTGTTTACCCAGGGTACCATTTCTTCCCTGCATGTACGTACCAGTTGCTGAATGCAAATATACACCAGTGAAACAAATACACGGGAGGCTCAGTGCGATCTAGCCCCCCAAAATGTCCAGTAGTGCCCTCCCCCCCCCCCATACAATGTAGATCCCATACACATAATATATAGATTTGCATATCAATGCAAAACAATATGTTTTAAGCTCTGCTATTTTCATGCAGGTGAGTTTGAAAAGTAAACCCCCGAAAAAATGAATTTAAATGTTTTCCCCGAAATACAATGATGACATAAATGGTACCCTGGGGTACCAAACGAATATCCGCCATTTTGTTTAATTATTTATTTATTTTTTAGGGCTGTACCGGACTATAGCGTGCATACAAGCGCACGCTGCACTGCATGCACAACGCAATACGGTTGTGCTTTAAGCGGACACAAGATGGCGCTACACAACGCGGTACCCCGGGGTACAACGGTACCCCGGGGTACCGCGTGTGTCATCATATTCAGGGGTAAATGTAGCTATTATAAAGTAAACTATAATGTGGGGATGGGAGAAATTAAAAATGTATTTTTCTGAGGAATCCTTCTGTCTTTTCAAGTGTGCCTGCAGGAAAGTACTTAGCAATCTAGTATTTGTTTTGCTTTGAACTCTATGCACATTTTAAGAGGGACCTTCTATGTTTTGTTTTTGTTTTTTGTTTTTTTTGTTTGTTTGTTGTTGTTGTTGTTGTTGTTGTTGTTGTTTTTTTTTTTGGGGGGGGGGGGGGGCTCTTTTGTGCATTGCTGGAGGGGGAGTTACCCTGAGCCCCCACATTGTCTTTTTCTTCACTGAATGTGGGTCCATTCAGTTGTTCTAAGGGAAGTAAACAATTATAATTTTGATATAGAATAACTTGCACTTTTATTGAGAACTGGGTACATTTGATACTTAAAATAATTCCACATGTGCAAAAAAACACTATTTTATTTCACCACATATAAAATTATCTTGAAATCAGAATTGCTGTATAATTTGATACATACTGTTTGAAATTATTGCAATGGACCAAAATAGTTCTTTGTTTATTCCAAAAAATATTTGTCCATTAGACTTGTTATCAAATTTGATATGTTTGAGTCATTATTGATGGACTAGAATAGACTGCATCTCATGTTACCAATTACACTTTCGGCACATTTTGGATGAGATTTATTTCATATATATATACTTTTTATTTATATAGCGCCTAATTGCAAACAAGCCACTAAGTGCTTGGATTATATCATTTTTTGTTCTTTCAACATTAAATTAAATTTGTGTAAATTATTGTTTATCAGAAGAAAATGGAAAAAGTCTGGCCATCCAAAAGTGCAACTAACGACAAATGTTACAACTTATGTTTTTGTGTCTTGGACATAAATCTGCAAAAATGTGTGATATTTCTTTCTTTTGTAATTAACCTATTTCACTACTAGATGTTGCAATCCCCGTAGAGTTAATACAGAATCCACCAGGTTCTCAAAGTCAATTCTTGTTTAAAAATGATCTGGCACAAAAAGCTAAATGGCCAAAGTCATTGTCTAAAAACAGAAAAGGTTTTTTTTATGCCTCCGCAACGAAGTGGCCAGAGGCTTTATTTTCTTTCACGGCTTGAATTGTGGTGTCATGTTCTAGTCCATCATTGGACATGAGATTGAAAAGCCCCTAAATAACCCATTTAGGACCTAAAAATCTCTGACTTGGGTCTCCATTGAGAATACTTTTTTTTTCTTTCTTCAACTGGTAAATATTTTATAGAAGCCATGAGATACATTCTAAACTGTTTAGATTTTTAAACCATAGATCTACAGTACTGTATGTTAAACTTGGTCTAAATTATGTTTCCGTTGGCAACAGTTTTATAATCGGTCATTGTTTCTGAAAAGAAGGAGAAATTAAGTGACGAATACGGCAATGACAAAGCAAGCATTGACAGATTGGCAAGATCTCAACAGAAATAGCCAAAGACCGAAATAGACCCCTCCCCTCCCCATCAATTGTGTGGTCGGCTAATTTTACATTGTACATTTCCGCTTTAGTATGTTAGTCAGCAAATTTGTGTGGAATATTTGTGCAAGCATTTGTTAAAAACTTGCACATTGATAAATAAGGGTTCAAATTTGCACCCTTATTAAAGGGTGCAGACCATTGTTCGAAACAATAGGAGCATCCATTAGGGTGCAATTATGGGTCCTCGAGTGGGGTCTGCAGTCTATGGGGGTGCAATTCTGCAATTTCCCCACTTAAAAAGCTGCAAAATTGCACCCTAAAGAGTGCTTCTATTTTTGCAATGGTCTTCACCCTTAAATGGTGCAAATTTGAACCATTATTTTTGTGTAGGTGTGTTATATGAAAAGGTGGATAATATTCTGGGAGGGGGGGGGGGGGGGGTGCTCCCCATTTGAAAAGTGGAGAATGTGTGTTTTACCCAAATCTTACAGTCATGAACAGGTTAAATACCATCTATAGGCCAATAATATTTGTTCTCACCATATTTAGTACAGGATGGTAGTTCAGTGTTTTGTTACAGCTTGTGATTATAATCAACAATATTGTTTACTTGTTAAGGTTCTATTTTGAAACTTGTTATTTTATGGTTCTATTTTTATAAATTTTGTTTATCCTCCTGTTGTCTTTCTGTTGTTAGTTGCCCAAACTAGACCATTTATGAAATTTGACTTGCCCCCGGCCAATCGGGCAAGTGGAAGTTTCAAGTACATTGGAGTTGTGGGCTTAATTCTTTCTTTTGTTGTTGTTCTTAAAGGGATTTAGTAACTTTGTTGACATGTGCAAAAAGTGATGAATGGTTGATGCAATGTATATTGTTGTTATCTCATATGTCCACAGGGTATTGTGTGAACAGTTCAAGTCAAATGGACATTGTATGGCCAAGTAATGAGCAAAAATGCAAAGTGATATTCAGTAACTCACTGCACTCACTTTATACACGGTATGAAAAACTCCGGGAGAGTTTTTCTTATCTGAATACTTCGATCGTACATATCTTTGTAACGAAAGGGAAATTTGAAAAACCGAAACCTGTCCCATGATTTTATTGTTAATACGAATACAACAAGGTATGAGGGAACCGCTAGAATGAAAATTTTATTTGAGGATTTGGACAATGTTACCTAGTCCCTTTAATCAGTAATTATACTTTGATATGGTTCAACAATATGCGGGGGGAAAAGTAAGTAAACTTTTCCTAAGTTGGTTGACGTCTTTTGGAAGTGATTAAAATTGCAGTTGTGGAGTTGGATTTCCTGCCTAATGACCACTTAGAAGAAATTGAAATATTCAACATTTTCAGGTTATGTAACTTTATGGTATATAATAAGTCATCTCTGCCTTGATCTAGACACTTAAATCATATCAAGAAGGTATTCCAAGTAATGAAACCATATTTTTTTCCTGTTTGCACGAAGGGTCTACCAGTAATTGTTTTGCTAGCTATACTTGACCTCGCTAGCAAACTCATATATCCTGCTGTAGGTAGATAATCCCGACAATTTAAGCATGAATTGTACAAAAATATCCTTGTAAGTCAATGTAGTCGTGAGCTTTCAATTTCCTTGATATGCTTGATTACAGGTATCTATATGAAAATAAGTTTTCAAGAGTAGGTGAAATAAAGTTCAACAAGCTTTATAAACCGTGCTCATTATTTTGTTTTTGCAATACGCCTAATTAGAAAATAATGATTATAAAGGAACTACATCAACATGTAAGTATATTTTCAATCGAAGTAGGGTGATATTTATTAAAGGGATCTAGTAACTTTGTTGACATGTGCAAAAAGTGATGAATGGTTGATGCAATGTATATTTTTGTTATCTCATATGTCCACAGGGTATTGTGTGAAAATTTCAAGTCAAATGGACATTGTATGGCCAAGTAATGAGCGAAAATGCAAAGTGATATTCAGTAACTCACTGCACTCACTTTGTACACGGAAGAAAAACTCGCCCTTTTCTTATCTGAATACTTCAATCATACATATCTTTGTAACGAAAGGGAAATTTGAAAAACCGAAACCTGTCCCGTGAGTTTATTGTTAATACGAATACAACAAGGTATAAGAGAACCGCTGGAATTACAATTTTATTTTGAGGATTTGGACAATGTTACTAAGTCCCTTTAAAAGAATAAAGTACATGTTTATTCTTTTAAAGGGACTTAGTAACATTGTCCAAATCCTCAAAATAAAATTGTAATTCCAGCGGTTCTCTTATACCTTGTTGTATTCGTATTAACAATAAACTCACGGGACAGGTTTCGGTTTTTCAAATTACGCATGTATGCGTAAAGTTGTTGTGAGATTTCGCTCCCGGTTAACCCATTCTCCAGGGGAACCTGGTTTACCGATTAACACTGTATATTATAGCAACATTATGCAATATCTCGTAGGAAAAGGGTTAAAATGCTTTCAAAATGGATCACGTTATAAATGGTTATGGAACATCTTCCTTTCTTTATTTTCTAGTGTGCCTCTAAGTGTTTTCCACATTTGCGTAGATTGAGAAAAACAAGGGCGTGTTCAACACTTCAGAGTTTATAGTATTATAACAAGCCTCCACACTAACTTTATTTTCTACTTGCCCTTTTGAGCAAGTGAAACCATGACTCCATGGCTACTTGTCGAGCATTGAATAGAATTGACGCACTCTCAAATGTTTGGCGCTTACGGAACCACGAAATAATGCTGGTTCCGTAAGTGGTGGAAATTAATTGCATTGTTTATGAATTACACAACCCTTTGCAAAATGTTGGGAATCTATTTGATATCACAAAACGGTACGCAAACATATAATTATGTGCTGTTCTTTGCCTGGTGGTCCCCTTTAAGTTAACTGAAAGGACATTATATCTATAGGTAGTTTGTATTGTTGTCCCTACCGGAAAGCACACAGTGGGACCACAGTGGGACCACAGTGTGAACCACAGTGTTAAATTGGAGCATTTTCACAGTGTGAGTTGGTTTTCACACTGTGAAAATGCTCCAATTTAACACTGTGGTCCACACTGTGAATCAGAGTGTGTTCACACTGTGGCACACTTTTTTTTTTTTCTGGTAGGGGTGAGCCACTAATTTTCATTGATTCCAAATTTGACTTGACCAACCGGGCAACCAAATCAAACACAATCTCAAGCTTTATTCATTATTTTGGGGTGACACTAAAATCCTGCTCTAGGCCACCAAATTTGACTAAATATTCTTGATTATACTTGTTCAAACAGAACACAAAGAAGAACAGCCATTTTCTAGCATTGCCCTGTGTGATTTTTTTGTTGAAGTCCTTGAAATATATACATGTAGGATGTTATGATTTCACCGGGCTTCACACCTTTATAGAGGGGAGCCTGAATAAGTTGTAAACCGGTAAAGTGCACTCTAGCAGTCAAGTCTGTATATATTGTATACTCGCATATATATCAGGTGTGAAAATATGAATGGGCAACATCATGTTGCCATTATGCTGTCGTGTTAGACACAAGTCGGTGAATGCGTACAATACCGGTGTGACAACCACGTCACGTTAAACACGTCAATGATTGCCTCTTCCCCCTTTTCTGTTTTTTTTTCCGTAGAATACGCGAAGGTTTTTTTAGGGAGTTGAAAATGAAATGAAATACACAGAGAGTTAGAGAGAGAAATAGAGAGAGAGAGACATAAAATCACTCATTTTCCTTCTGGTTTGTGTGGAATGAAAATGAAGGCTTTTTATTAAAAGGGAGTTGTTTTTAGAGAAAGAGAAGTAGATTCGAAAAAGAGAAGTAGTAACAAAAAAAAAACACGCTGAAATAATTGAGAATTGATTAGTTGGAATAGTCCCTGAACTTGAAAGATATCCTGCTGTGCAGTGAGGAGAAAAGTGCAGCTCAACCTCGAGTCTGGAGCTTTTCCTCGGGTAGGCTGGACATCCAATGATCCATCAGACTAGTTGTTATTCTCCACAACTCTACGATGCCAGGGTGTCTCTTAGTTGTTCGTCGTTTGTACAGTAGTCTCTGCTGAGTTGGGTATCTAGGCATTTGCAACTTGGTATACAGTGCTGCCAAGTCTCCCAGTTTTGGCAGGAGACCCCCTGAAAATAGACAAGGATTTCTGCACTCCATCAGCCAATCTCCCTGATTATTGAAATATTATTGTCATTTGGTTGTATGCATTTGATGTATAATGTATATCTCCCTGATTTCTGATTAAATTTCCCTAAATCTACCTGATTTTTGAATTTCAATGTTGGTAGCTCTGGGTATATTTTAACCCTTTAACAGGCTTAACCAATTGAACATTTCATATTAATAAACATAGGAAATGTTTGGCTTTACAGATCTGACTAGTTATTTCCCCAGCTAGTACTGCGATGTCGGGGTCTCACTTTTGTCATCTATAGGTGCTTGTTCTTTTTTCATAGATCCGACTTATTTTCCCAGCTACTATGTAGGATACCACAGGGAAGATCTTTCTTTATGGTACATGTAGGTGTTGTATCTTGTTGATCCGACTTGTTATTCTCGCAGGGACTGCAAAAGATACTGGGAAGATCATTCCTCTTCCTCTTATTGGTGTATGTTCTTATTGATCTGACTTGTGATTCTCCCAGCTACTGCGATACTGTAAAGACCTCTCTCTCTTTGCTGTTGGGTCTCATTGATCAGACTTGTTATTTTCCCAGCTACTAATATAGGATACCACATGGAAGATCTTTCTCTATGGTTGGTGTTCCAGGTCTCGTCGATCCGACTTGTTATTCTCCCAGGGACTGCAAAAGATACTGGGAAGATCATTGCTCTTATTGGTGTTCGTTCTTATGGACCTTACTGTTGGGCCTCTTGGATCAGACTTGTTATTTTCCCAGCTACTATAGGGTACCACTGGGAGGATCTTTCTCTATGGTTGGTGTTGGTTCTGATGGATCTGATTTATATTTTCCCAGCTAGTACTGCAATACCAGGAAGACATGTCTGTATGGTTGCTGTTGGGTCACGTGGATCCGTCTTGTTATTTTCCCAGCTACTATAGGGTACCACTGTGAAGATCTTCCTCTATGGTTGGTATTTGGGTCTCTCTGGATCCATCTAAATTAACCAGCTACTAGGATACCACTGGGAGGATCTTTCCCTATGGTTGGTGTTGGGTCCTGCGGATCTGACTGGTAATTCTCCCAGCTTCTGCAATGCCAGTAAGACACTTCCCTTTGGTTGGTATTTCCCTATGGTTGGTGTTGGGTCTGGTGGAACCGACTTGTTATTTTCCCAGCTACTAGGATATGGGGAATATCCCCCCCCCCCTCCTTTGCTCTCTCTCTCTCTCTAATTTGTGTTGGGTTCTCGGAGTCTTTTATTTGGCTGATTACCTGCTCACAATCACATGGATGGCTTTTGTCAAGAAGATTTGACTGTCTGATCCGGTTCTAGGTCGGGTGTGCCTCGGACTTGCCTTTGAATTGTTATTCTATCAGGCAGCTATAAAATATGGAGTCCCCCCCCCCCCACCTCTCTTTCTCTCTCTCTCCCAAGTCTCTCTCGTCATCGACACTGGCTTCATTTTTTGTTTGTGCGGTTGATTACCCGCTCACACGGCCAGCCTTTGTTCGGGGTGTGAAGAGGACGGTGCGAGATAAGAAAGCAATCACATGTCGTGCCGTCCTTGAAACAACACGCAGCTCTCTCAAGTATCGTTCGCTTCCTATCCGCTTCTTCTGTTTTGTTACGCAGCGACGACGCCGCTTTATTCTTTAGGGAAAATCAGCTGATCTGCTTTAATTCTCTGTATACTACGGTTACATTACAGAAAAACAGCTATTCTTTATACAATGCTAGAAATTAACCTTTTTGTGTTGTGGCCCAGTCGGGCAAGTAAAAACAAGATTTTTCAACTTCTAGTGGCCCGAATCCTAAATCTGGTGGCTCAAACAAAGAAAAACATAACACATTCTGTTACATTTGCTTGCCCGATCGGGCCAGAAGAACTTAGGATCAATGAAATTTGGTGGCCCAAAGCTAATTTTTAGTGGCCCCGGTCCAGGGGGCCTATGCTAATTTCGAGCCCTGCTTTATAGCAAATTCAGAGGATCTGCTTTAATAATTCTTTGTATATCACAGTAACATTCCAGAAAATGTGCTTTTCATGGGTAGTTACTGAGAGGGTCTGTGCATTGTCAATGCCCTGTCGCTTCATTTACTCAATACTTCCTGACTGTTATGAGGAGGGTAGTTAAAAGAAAAATAGATCTAAAAACAAATCAGCCTTGTCACCTTTTTCGTTATACCTTTTGCCGTAATTTTTCCCCTTTTCTTTTGATTATATTGCAATTTGTTCAGCTTAGCGAAATGTGTTCTTGCACTTGCATAATCATGGCCTTGGACATGCATACATAACAGTGTACATCTGTATGTTCGCGTATCAACTGATTATCAAGCGCGCGCTTTTGTGCACTTCTCTCTCACGCCTGGGTTGCGCCGTTCTCCTTGGTCCGTGTGAAGTATGATGGCCCTGTGTCTAGTCTCGTGGGTATGTACTGCCTTCTTTTAATGCACCTTAGCTGCCAATACTCTGAAAGAGTACGATTCTGCCTTCTTTTTAGTACACTTTAGCTGCCAATACGCGCATTTCAAACGGTGCAGAGCGGGAAGTACGTGTACATACGCAAACACGCTGGCAAGCAAGACAGCGAGATAAACACGACAGGATGTGGAGCAGAAATGATCTCTAACTTTTTTTTCCCCCTGCCGCACGGTGCGTATGTAATCGGTGTCGACCTTGTACGTTGTTGGGGAGATTCGAGTCGCGAGATCAGGAGAGAAAGGACAGGTAAAGAGAGAGAAAGAGAAGGAGAGAGGGGAAGAGAGGAGTACTAGGGAGATAGTGCGTACGTAATCGGTGGCGACCTTGTACGTTACCGTCTTTTTTTAGTTTGGAGTGATGGAGAGATGGAGTGAGAGAGGGGGAGAATGAGCAAGAGAGCGGGAGAAAGAGAAGGAGAGGGGGAGAGACGGGAAGAAAGGGAAGGATCAATAGTTGGGAGTGACCCTGTGTGAAGTACACAGTGCTGCACTTTTGGGTGAAGTCAAGCAGAGGAGAACGTAGAGCAGCAGCAGCATACACCGGCAGGTTAGCAAAGATGGGTTCATTGGCTCATGATGGTAACACACTCTCTCCTCCCCCCCTGTCAACCACTCTCTCCTTGTGTCAGTCGCTATCTATTTTGACGTCATCCTTTTTACAACGTCTTCCTTTTTCTCTCTTTCCATCCCATCATATTGATTTCTCTTAACCCGCTGCTTAAATGAGAACCAAGTGGGCTACATGTATGTACAAAGTCTAAGGGGAATTTTTAGAATCTCAAAGTGAATAGATTAACCAATTGCTTATGGGGAACCTGGTGGGCCCTGTATCATCTTAGGGGATTTTAAAATCTAGTACTTTGTAACGGATTAATTAATGTATCTCATTGGATCATGATGTCTATTTCCGCATTTGCTCTGTAGGCTACTCTCTCTCTCTTTGTGTACTGCTCGTATAGATGAATGTATTCTTACTTCATCCACGTTCAATGTCTTCTTTGAATCTAAATGTACATACATGTATATCTCCATTTGTATTACAGTCAAACCTGTGTATAGTGACCACCTAGAGGGGAAACAAGAAAAGTGCATGGCCACTGTAGACGGGTGACCTCTATACTATAGACAGGTTCCATAACAATGATGTTCTCTACAGGGAAAACACTTTTAGTGGCCTCTATGGGCAGGTTCGCTGAGCACTATAGACAGGTGGCCACTATGACAGGTTCTCTCTCTCTCCCTCATTTTGTCACCCTCCCTCTTAATACAGATCTGTCCATTCTATTCTATGTCTCTATCACTCTCCCTTCCAATTATATTATATTGTCTTATTTATATATCTAGAGTTATCTATCACTTCATTTGTAAGATCTGTCTCTTTGAAAACATACAAACATATATATATCCATCACATTTTTCTTAAACCAAGGATGCTTAAACTATACTCTCTCTCTCCCTCTCTCCCACTCATCCTACCTCTCAAAACATCTGTCCACCGTATTCTCCATCTCTGTCAATCTGGACTCCCCTCCAACTTAATTTCTCTCTCCATCGATTTTATCTCTATACCCCTGTCATCCCAACAGTTTATAATCCTCCTTTTCTCTCCACCTAGCACCCCCCCCCCCCCCCCTGCTATCCAAGGAAATAATATATTTTTCATTTTAGGGGGCTACTTTTTCAATCTGATGGATATCACAAAATATTTCACATAATACCCTATGGTAATTTAAGGGGCTACCTACTTTTTAGGGGGCTATTTAGAAAATCAGGGGGCAAAGTCGCCCTCAGCCCCCCCTGTATTTCCTACCCTGCTGCTATCTCATCCCCATAAGGTCAAGGGCAGGCAGAGAATGCCATCCTCTGCTCTCACAAATACCCCCTCTGTCCTATTTACGCTCTGACAGTCATTTTATATAGTTTGCCAAATGAGAGAGAAAATGCAGCTCACCTTGGAGGCTTAATTAGATTGTCAGCCTTGGAACAACCACAGACGTCTTTGTCAGGGTTAAGGACAGTTTTTTTTTTTTTGTTGGATAAATGGATGCGATCTCGGGATGGGTATACATACATTGATCAGTAGCAGTGGCGGAGCTGGGGATGGCGGGAGGGGTTAGGGGGTAGTTACTCCCCCCTCCCCTGGAGGTCGAATTAAGATTTTCTGCTTTGGAACAACCAAAACAGACGTCTTTGTCGGGGTTAAGGACAGTTTTTTTTTTTTTTTGGGATAAATGGATGCGATCTCGGGATGGGTATACATACATTGATCAGTAGCAGTGGCGGAGCTGGGGATGGTGGGAGGGGTTAGAGGGTAGTTACTCCCCCCTCCCCTGGAGTCGAATTAAAATTTTCTGCTTTGGAACGACCAAAACAGACGTCTTTTTTTTTTATAAATGGCTGCGATCTCGGGATGGGTATACATACATTGATCAGTAGCAGTGGTGTAGCTGGGAGAGGGGTTAGGGGATAGTTACTCCCCCCTCCCCTGGAGGTCGAATTAAGATTTTCTGCTTTGGAACAACCAAAACAGACGTCTTTTTTTTGGTATAAATGGATGCGATCTCGGGATGGGTATACATACATTGATCAGTAGTAGTGGCGTAGCTGGGGATGGCGGGAGGGGTTAGGGGATAGTTACTTCCCTCTCCCCTGGATTAGATTTTCTGTCTTGGAACAACCAAAACAGTTCTAGTCTTTGTCAGGGTTTAAGGAAATTCTTCTCATATCCTGCTGTGGAGAAACAATAAGGAAAATAATTATAAAGAATGTCATTCTCATTTGGGGTACAAGCTGCTCCCCTCACTGGAAACTGTGCACCCTTCTTTCACCCATCCCCCTCACCCCCTCCGTCTTCATTGATGCTGAATACGCCACTGATCATTTCATCAGTTCTTTGGAGTACATGTACTTTAGAAGGTCATATGCAAGAAATAATAGCACACTTAAAATATGATTAACATTGAACTCTAGATGCAAAATTATAAGGGCTCTTTGTTTTATGAATTATTTATTCATTTATTCTTCTTCTTTTTTTTTTTTTTTGGGGGGGGGGGGGGCTCTTTTCCAAAATTTGGGGGGCTGAATGGCACTGAGCCCCCATGTATTACTTTTTACCGGTTCCTTTCCCCATGCTTCAATGTCACCGTTTCATGTGAGATAGAAGTAAAAGTAAACAGCTCTTCGAAAAAATTTCAATTTGCTTGATTGGTTGAAATGATGACTGCAATCAGCCGTATTATCGTACCTGTCCCTTCTTCTCAGAAACAGACAGGGTCAGAGATGACAGTCTGTACCCGTTTTTTTTCATCCGTTAAGGCCCGGTCACATATCACCGGATAGCATTTATAAACGGATGCCTGACAAAATAGAAAATTTGCGAAATAAAATTATCCGTCGGTGAAAGTCGTCTCCATTGCTTCACGCACAAAAAATTCTGCCAGATAGGACAACGCACATCGCCTGACAAAGAGCGGACAAGAAACGAATACGAACGGAGACGAACAGATTGAAAATTTTACTCTCCATCGGGAATCCGTTTATTAAAGCTATCCGGTGATATGTGACCGGGCCTTTAGAAAGAAAACTGATGGATTGTCACAAAGCTTTATGACCCTGAACGGCACTCATAAATGATGCGAAGAGAACATATTATGCTTGGAGCAGCACCCTGCCTTTAGTTTGTCCCTGTTTCTGCTTTTTTTTATAATAATGAACATTTTGAATAGATGCACAATTGACCTTGACCGTCTAATTAGTGTAGGGAATATAAATTGGTGCCATAAACTAGGCGAACACAAGGCCCCCAATATTGTTCTTTTTTTAACATTATACATTGATTTACATGAGTAGGATAATACATATTTTATGTATGTCAGGCAAATGAGTGAAACACAGCTCATCACTTGTTCAGTAACGGGAGGCACAACTAATAGAGAAAAAAAATATAAACTTTGCCAATGACTTTCCAATAAAGGAATGTGTTTATTGAAATTGATCAAAGATGGAGAAGTCAGTTATAGGTTTAGTAGAGTAGTAGCTGGCTGGGTGCTAGAGGGGGGGGGGGGGGGGGGGGGTGCCCTGGGCAATGATTAAAAAGAATTAACCCAAAACAAAAGGGGAAATATAGAAATACATGTATACATACAAATATTATCATTGTATAGTAAAATGCACCACTCTGATATAAGTTATAATCATAATTATATATTTATACCGTGCACACATCTGTCGGTAGACACAGGTGGCACACAATTATCATTACCCCTCATCATATAGGTACATTTCAAACCTGACAAATTGTGCACCTTCTCAATTCCCCAGAGAGCATATTAGCAGCAAGCATTAGCAGGAAGTAGTAGCATGGTCTCCCCTCGCCCACCCCCACAAAAAAGCAAGGCAGTCCCCTTTACACTGATGCCCAGACAGGAAATAATATCAAGTTCAAAGAAAAGCGTTATAAACATGCTTTCAGGGTTTTCTGAGAACAGATGAATTTTTGTAAACAACTGTGCCGCAACTTTTTTCTTTTCTTTCTAATCAAGGTTTTCTCATCCCTTTGTGGAGCTCTGCTCATCAGTTATGCAGAGAATATCATATGAAAGGAGATGCTTAATGTTATTTTTAAAAAGGGCTCAATTTAAATTATGATATCTATATTTGTTAGTGAACATTCAAAGGGTGGGGATTACTAATTGTTAAAAGAAATGGTTTTAGCATTCATTATATTTATCATCTGTCTCATAGTGTTTTGGGTGGATATGATTCTGTAAACAACCGTGCCGCATCTTTTTTTCCTTTCTGATATAGGTTTACAGAGAATATTATATGAAAAGAGATCTGCTAAATGTTAAGCGAAAAGGCTCAATTTTTACATGATCTAATTCACTCTCCTTCAGTTAACGGTGAACATTGTGGGGAAAGAGATGCTAATTGTTAAATAAAAAGGCTCACATTTCATTATATCTTTCATCCAATGCATATTAAGGTGCTTGGGGAAAAGATGATTTTGAAAACAACTACAGGGCGACTGCTTTTTTTTCTGTGTGAGAACATGTTTCTTATCAACGTGTGTATATTTGTCCTTCAGTTTTACAGGGAACAATCTAGAATAGGAGACAATAGATGTCTGAAGAAAAGGCTTTAATTTCAATATTGTTATCATCCATATTATCAGAGTGTTTTGGGAATAGATGATTTTGAAAACAACTAGGATAGAACTTTTTTTTTCTACTCCTTTTGCGCAAGCATAGAGTTGAGCAATAGATGTCCCAAAAATAAGTTCTGTTTTTATTACATTGATCGTATCTGTTTGCTTGTATTGTGAAGAGATCTACTGTAGGGGAAAGGATGATTTTAACAAATAACTATGCTATAAGACCTTTTTCTTTCTAATAAATTGGTTACAATCCTTCCATGCACCTTTGTTCATGAGACAATAGATGTTTAAAGAAAATGTTATTCTTTTGCTAAAAAATAGTTTCATCTTATCTGTGGCTGTTATTTAGAAATGATGTAAAAAAAAAAAAATCAGAAAAAATTGGTATGACCCTTATCTGTTTTGCAATAACGTTCTCTCTCATCCTTTCTGCAGCATTGGCCATCAATTTTACAGGAACTTTTTTTAAGGGAAGAACAATTTTTATTTAAAGAAATGTATATTCATAAGGTCTTGTTTACAAAGAGATGATCGACTGACGAAAAAAGATAATTTTCTTATAAAGATCTTGTATCATTTTTGCAGCATTACCCATCAATTTAATATGAAGTACTTTAGAGAAGTAGACAAGCTTATATTGAAAGAAAAATGTATTCATTAGGACAGGTCTCGTTTACAAAGAGATGATCGACTGACAGCAATTTTTTAGGTCAAGACCCTTTTCTAATAAAGGTCTTGCGTCCTTTTTGCAGCACCCAGATCTGGATAAATATTGGGAGTAGGCCTTGCGATGAGACAGGGAAGATATAAATTATTACTTTTTTGTAGGACAGTGGGAGAGGGTGTGCGTGTGTGTGTGTGTGTGTGTGTGTGTGTTGGCTCGAAACTGTGTCAGGGCCGGAAGATTATTAATTTGTTTTTCCTCGTTTAGTAATATTGCTTGCCTCACGGCCAATACCAGCCAAAATGGAAAGCAGAAAAGTTGAGGAGGATGACGATCATTGGGTAAAAATATTATAACAGTCGCTCAGGGCAATTTAACTCCATAATTAGCGCTCAAAATTCATATTTTTTCTTTGTGACCCAGTCAGTAATTCAAAACAAGATTTGTTTTAGTTAGTGGCTATAAACCTGAATCTGGTGGCCAAAAACAAAGAAAAAAAACCTTCACTTTTGTTGTCAATTTTAGGCCCCCCCCCCCCCCCCCAAAAAAAAACATGAATAAAAGAGAATATAATTATGATGAGGTCCCTTATTACTTTATGCATTAAAAAAATGAATAAGAAATAGGCAGTCAAGGACAAGTTTGATAGAGATAGTATGATGAGGGAGAAATGATGTGATCCCCGGCCAGAAGGTGTCTCAACCTTTTCCACCGAATGAAGGTCACTTGTCCTATCATTCCTAACCCATTTTTCGTCCAGAGTACAGTTGCTATTACCCATACAGAAAATATATACTTTACCCACCATGCGGGTTTGTTGTTTATGGGCAATCGGTCCAAATTATTGATTAGTTGGGTATTTTCGTTTTCCATAAAAGTCGATACCTGGTCCTCGTAAACTAATGTACATGTATGTTCCCATAGACAGTGGGTTAATGCAAGGGTTATCATGCAAAATGAGACCTGAGGAACGAAGGAATCATTTTAGGAGGAAATTGTGTCAAGGGCACAGCTTTTTGGACAATTCAAGTTGATGGGGATCCAATTTGCGTGCTGACCTTTTTCAATAAAAGGCACCTGCCCTTTCTGGAAATGACCAACCACCTTTTGGCTTGGCTAGGCCTCACTTAGGCTGCATCCATATCAGTAGGGAGAGGAGGGGGTAGGGGGAGGGTGGGGGGAGAGGAAATGGTTGTATTACCCCCCTTTCAGAATTTGTACCCTCCTATCCCCACCCCCTCCCCAATGTCTGGAAAGGACTTACATGTAACTATTGCCTTGGTTTAGCTTAGCTCGGGGGGGGGGGGGGGGGGGGGGGGAGCAAAAGGAATAATTTTTGTTTGTTTGGTGTATGTGTTGTATACTTGTGTGTGTGTGTGTATTGAGATCTCTTGAACGGGGATGGAGGTGGGGGGGGGGGTTCTCCCTCGTCCTCTGTTTTTATCCTTAGCCTTAGGAAGGAGGTGTGCAACCCAAAGAGATTTGTAGATAAAAAGTCAATGAATGATGAAAAGTTGAGAACAACCATGCTGCGTCCTTTTTCAGGACCTTTTTCAGAACGGGTGGGGGGGGGGGGGGGGGGGGCTCTTCCTCATCCTTTGTCTTATCTTAAGCCTGTTTAAGACCATTTGATTGCGGTAGACTCCAGCTCAAGTTATCCCCAGGAGACAGAAATATATAAATATTGTAGTTGAGGATTTAATGTAAGAGGTGACGAATGAATGTGTGATATCTGGAGAGCGGGTGTTAAGAGTGTTCGATGTGGTTTTTGCGACACGTGCAGGGGGGTTGTATTCATGACACCAAATAAGCTTGAAGATAAATTTACACCGCAACCTTTTTAGAAACCAGGGGATACTTTGAATGTCCTTTCTGTAGAACTTTCATTGTTAACCCCTTGATTACGGGATCCGTGTGGTTTGTGTACAAAGTCTGTGAAAATTTCAGAATCTCGAAGGATTTGGGGTTTGGGGTAGAAACATACCCTCATGTTTGGGGATAAAATGCAAGGGTACTACGTACTGTGCAAGTAGAGGACTTTGTCACGACTCAGGGCTTGCCCTTTGCACCGGCCCTGGTGCCAGTGGTTTAGCTTGGTCTTGCTGATTGGAGTGGGGGTGGGGGGGGGGGGGGGGGGGGGGGACCTTGTATATTTCTTTGTTTTGTTTTCTTTAAAAAAATGTCCCCTCATGTTTCTTACTACAGTAGTGCCCAGTGCCAATGTACGCTAGAAATATTTAATTTGGCCACTAGAAACTAGAAGCGAATTAGGATCTACAACATGCAAGCCTATGATCAGAGTCATCTGATGTGTCATTTTGCCCACCTGCAAGAAAGGGTTTTTATATAGGGAGAGCCCTGCAACCTTTTTTCCAAAGGATGGGCGACCTTAATTTACACCGCCGCCACCATGGGGCACAAGTCCTTTCATTTTGTTTAATTTATATATATAATATTATTATTTATTATTAAGAAAATATGTCGGGTTCTGGGTCCGTAGTATGCACCCCAGCTGTGTCTCCTCACTAAAGGCAGTATTTTAGTTCTGTAACTTGCGGACTGGTCTGCACCGATTCTGTCTACAAGCCAAACCAGAAATAAGAGACAGTTGTAGGGTAGGATTGGGTTTAGGGATTGTGATTTGGGTTATGGGTTAAGGTTAGGCTTAGGCTTAGGCTTAGGCTTAGGCTTTGGCTTTGGCTTAGGCTTAGGCTTAGGCTTAGGCTTCGGCTTAGGCTTAGGCTTAGGCTTAGGCTTAGGCTTAGGCTTAGGCTTAGGCTTAGGCTTAGGGCTAGGGTTATGGTTATGGTTACGGTTAGGTTAAGGGTTAGGGTCAGGGTTAGAGCTAGGGTTAGGGTTATGGTTAGGTTAGGGTTAGGTTTAGGTTTAGGGTTATGGTCAGGTGTAGGGTTAGGGGGCCAAACTTGAAGATGGGGAAACGTAGGTTGTAGGCACCATGTAGTAGACCAAATGAGACGCAGACTTACTTGGTGTAGACCAAGTGAGTCTAAACTTGTGTCACCCAGATATAGGCAAGTGTTCATACCACAGGGGAGAAAGGACTTGTGCTCAGGTAACACCTCAGGATCCACGGGAGTGTTTAAAATGATCTAGTAACATTGTCCAAATCCGCAAAACTTACTTTAATAGAAATCTAGTGGTTCTCTCATAATTTGTTGTATTTATAGTATTACCAATAGAAGCATGGGACGGGATTTGGTTTGTCAAATTTCAGATTTTGACTATCCACTGGATAGTCATAACTGTGTACAAAGTCAGTGCAATGAGTTAGCACATTGCATTTTCGCTTATTACACAGCCATTTAACATCCATTTAACATGAAATTTTCACACAATACTCGAGAGGACATATATCGGATTACAAAACTACACATGATACCAACCATTCATCACTTTCTGCAGATGCCAGCAAAGTTACTTGATCCCTTTTAAAAGCGCACCCCATGTTTGCTGAAGAAGAAAGGGCGACACACACCCTCCTTACACAGTTACGATGCTTTTGTCGCACAAGGTGTATATTATTCTATTTAGGGTTGGTCCTGAAAAAAAAAGAGGAGAGAAACGGACAGAGACATGCAAATGAAGGAAAAGGGATAGATACAGTGAGAGAAAACAAATGAAAGGGATAGATGCAGAGAAAAATAAATGAAAGATCGAGTGGTGGAAGTAGTGTGTCAGTGTGTGTTTGTGTGTGTGCGTGCATGTTAGTGTGTATGTGTGCATGCGTGTGTTTATGTGTGCATGTGTGTTTGCAAAAACAACATACATGTACAATAAACTTGAAAGTGTCAGTTAGTAAGTTCATGTTCTTTAAAGTATATTTAGGGTCACCAATATGACTTGTTCACTTGTTTTTTTTTTCTAATGAAGTTTCATACCAACAAAGAAAATATCTGCCAAGTCAAACTATGTGTACTTTGATATTTTGATGAGAACATTAAAACACAAAGTCACAGCTATGTTTTTGGGTAAGCTTTCCTTACCAAAATAATTTCACACCATTCGTTTCCTTGAAAGGATGTAAAGATTAATAAGATTTTGCTGGATGTCCCAATTTTGACCTCGATGCTTCCAACGGCGCAATTATGAGACGATAAATCGTAATGGTTCTGCTTGTCAAAACAATAACAGGATACGGCAGCCACATTATACGGACAGTGTTTATTATCTCGGAAATATAACTCGCAGCAATCTTGTGCAGTACCCGGGGGAAACAAGATCTGCATTTAGGCCTTGAAAGATAAGAAAAAGGGATCAATTAAAAAGATAGCGAAATTGTCTAGTCTCACCAAAAACAATTTTTTGTTATTTCTGTTCCTTTTTTTTGTTGTCATGTGACCCATTACTAATTAACCCGTTCCCTTCAAGATTCTGAAATCCCCATAGACTTTGTACATAGCCCATCAGGTTTAATACAATACATATGCAAGGGTAAATGCAAGTTCCAGGAGAAAAGAGAGACATTGAGAGATGAAGCAAGATAGGTCCAATGTTCTTGTTTTGTAGTACATAGTCCACCAAGTGCCTGTGGGCAAGCTAGAGTTAATGGCCCGGTCAGATATCAACGGATAGCGGAAACGAATGCCCAACGAATAGAAAATTTGCGAAATGAAATTATCCGGTGATGAAAGTCGTCTCCATTGCTTTATGTACAAAACATAGAACAATGTACATCACCGGACAAGGAACGGCCAAGAAACGCATACGAACGGAGACGAATCGATGGAAAATTTAGCTCTCCTTTTTTGACGTCCGTTTACGCAATCCGTTGATATGTGACTGGGCTATAATGTTAAAAGTTGGATGAAAGAGAAACCTTGAGAGAAAGCAAGAAAAAGGCCCCGTGTTCTTGTTTTGGGGCGCCATATATATTCCGTCTTGGTGAGTTTCAGGTGGCGGGGGCCTAGGGAGAATGGGTTACTTCTCACCTACTTGCATCATCTAACCTAGATACATGCAGTAAAGAGGCAAAACATGGACCCCCCCCTCCCTTTCACATCGGAACAGTTGAACCACTTTGGAACGAAGAAAAATGGATAGTTAACACTTTATGCAGTCTCAATTATTATATCCTGTGATAGGGCATTAGCATATGTGACCGGCTATAGCAAAACCCTGCACTTGTCAGTTTTAAATTAATGTTTTGAAGAAATGGGCATTTTAAGTTCTCATAATGTGTGTAAAATTGAAACAATCATATCTTCGCCAATTATTGACCAAATCGTTAGAACAAAGCATCAAATGAAAGCTTGTAATAAGGCCTTTCTAATGGTATGATAATCTACATTTCGATTTTTACCGACAAGTGCAGGGTTTTGCTGTAGCCAGTCACATATTACACGTGTCTGCATATCCTAGACCTAGGCTACAAGCAAAGGTGGTTCCTGTGGCTACAAATACGTGGCAAAATTCAGTGAAATGGCTTCTTATGTATTTACTTGTTTGTTGTTCATTATTTGTGAGGGTCCACTAAAGAAGGTGAAGCGATGTGCTATGACAAGCATTTGCCACCCTTCTTGTATGGTTCAAACTGATAACTCTGGTGTGGAAAGGATACTGTAAGCACCCTGCAAGCCTCTCCACAAGGACTTCGTTTATAGAAACGCTGTTGTTTTTGTCAGATATGCACCAAGGCTGCGCCTAGCCGCAAGGGTGAAGGAAATATTACAGATATCGTCTGGCTGCCTGCCTGAACAAAAGTTTTCTGCCCCCAATTCCAACGCTCTTTCTCACGTTTCATTTGTTTTTGATGGTGGGCTGTTTTGTTTTGTTTTCGTGTTTGAAAACATGATCATGCATGTAATGAATTATAATTTGAAAAACATGATTACTACTTTTTTCAGTGCCCTTTCTCATTTTTTGTTCTATTTTTGCATTCAAAATCATGATCATTATAAATTTTATTTTGAAAATCATGATTCTTATTTTTTGTTTTCAACAATTGGCTATTTTGTTCTATTTTTGGGGGTGAAAACATGCTCATTACGAATTAAACAGAAAACAACAGAAAATGAAACATGATTCTTCTTATTCCTTTATCGTTCTATCTCATTCTTCTTTTGTTTTTAATTGTTTGGCCTATTTGATCTATTTTTGTTTTCAAAACTGAAGGTAACAACATTGCATTTAATCTATAGTAGATGTAAACACATTGTCTGGTATATTGATACCATGGTTTAGCCTAACCCCTTGACCACGGGAACCAAGTGGGTTGTGTACAAAGTCTATAGTGATTTCATTAACTCGTTGGAAACGGGTTAATCTGTTCCCTAATTGATGTTGCAATATCTATAGCCAGTTAATACAGAACCCACCAGGTTCCCATCTAGCAATTGGTTAATCTGGGCCAAAGTCAACCTGAACTATTGCTATATTTGCATTTCAAAAATGCACAGTCAATAATGGTTTTTTGAACCAAATCGGTCAAGAAAATAAGAAAGATGTGACTTAATATTGCAGAATTACATACAGTAGTTATAGAATTCTGTGGACAGATTAACCAAATCCAACTATTTGTTTGGTGGATTGTCTCAACTCAGTCTAGACTATTGAAACATAATTAATAAAGATAAAAAAGTGATAGAGCATTTTATTAGTAATTTTTTCTGATGGTATGTGGATTTCGCTAGTTCATAAACCTTAAGTGCTGGTATTTTGACAAATACAATTCCCAGCCTTGATCTTCATCTTAAATTACCCGATGGTATTTAATAAAAGGGTTTTCTTTTTAAATATTGATTTAGATCCACAATCACCCGTTTCCTCATGGAAATTGATATTCCAATAAATATGATATATTGCGGTGTGCTAGGTTCAGTAGGGCATCATATGGCTCCATACTTTCTATTTTCTAGCGGTCCAGTTTTTAGTGGCCTAAATGAGAAGTTTACGAGTCCCCAGAAATTACACAGAAAAACTTGACAGCTGACAACTTGACAACTTGGCAATTATATGCATACAAATGATGTTATAGGTTATTCAAATATCACACTATTAACAATTAAATCATTTGTTTTCTCCTTTTCTTCTCTTTTCTCATCCTACATGTACTTGCGCCTCGCCTCTTTCCCGTGATGGCATCATCATCTAATGAATCATTGATGTCTGCCGTTCTTTGATGTCTCCTCCAATATACTGGATCCCCAACCAACCATCCCAACACTATCTTCTGTATAAACATGTGAATCATCAGGTGAGTGAATGTTACCTAAGAAAATATTTGTACTGTTGTTCAACAGAAGTTTTTTTTTAATTTTTTATTTTTTAACCCATTCAGGTGTGATTGATTTTTGCTAACATGCATTCTCAAAGGGACTTAGTAACATTGTCCAAATCCTCAAAATCCAATTTGAATTCTAGCGGTTCCCTTTATACCTTGTTTTATTCCTATATTAACAATAAAAGCATGGGACAGGTTTCGGTTTTTCAAATTTCCATTTCGTTCAAAAGATATTTACGATTGAAGTGTTCGGATATGAAATTATCTACGGGACCTTTTCAGTCGTGTACAAAGTAAGTGCTATGAGTAAGTGAATATCACTTTGCATTTTCGCTCATTTCTCGGCCAAATAACATCCAATTAACTTGAAATTTTCACACATTACTTTTTGGACATATCAGATCACACCAATACACATTTTATTAACCACACATCACTTTTTGCACTTGTCAACAAAGTTACTAAATCCCTTTAACATACCCTAGCCCAAGTATGTTTGGGGACGAATCCTGAAGGTGTTGAGGTAAATTTTGAGGAGTATTATGAATAACAAATGATCATCATTGAGCCACAAGGAGGTGCGCTATTTCAAGGCAAAATTGATCATTATTTTCCTCAACAAATTGGCAACTCCTATTTTGTTCTAGATACATTTTAATGACATAAAAAAGGTGGAAAATATTAAGTTATTAAAACTTAAGATAAATATGAAGTAACGTTGCCAATATGAATGCCAAAATCTGTTTTGAAAATATGACTCTGTGTTGCCAATTTAAGGATCTTTCTAAATTATAGCGATCTACGCATTGATAAAAATCATTAAAAAAAATAATGAAAGCAGGTAGAGTTACAAAATAGGTCTCTAGAAATAGAGGAATTTATGCTCTTTCTCCTTCATACACTTCATATAACTAGTTATCTTCTTGCTGAGGTGTAGGACTACCAAACCACAAATATGTGGGCCATCGTCATCCCTGATGGGTTTTAATGGTTGTCCTTCCCAGAAACCATTTCCAATATGCGTCAACCGTTCCTTGAAAAAGTGCCAGACAGGAACCAAAGTCTCAAGGATTTTTCTCTTCTTCTTGGATGATCACGTTTCCTTCACAATCATAAATTCTTCCTTTTGCGGGTATTTTCAGAATCATGACACGAGTGTATGTTTGTGTGTACATGTATGTAGTTAAAGGGATCTAGTAACTTTGTTGACATACATGTGAAAAAAGTGACGAGTGGTTGATACAATGTATATTGTCGTTATATATGTCCACTGGGTGTTGTGTGAACATTTCAAGTTAAATGGACGTTATATGGCCGAGTAATGAGCAAACATGCAAAGTGATATTCACTAACTCATTGCACTCACTTTGTACACTGTTTTCGCGGTCCAGTGGATAATTTGACATCTGAACACTTCAATCGTAAATATCTTTTGAACGAAATGGAAATTTGAAAAACCGAAACATGTCCTGTGCTTTTTTTGTTAATTAATACGAATACAACCAGGTATGAGGGAACTGCTAGAATTCCAATTGGATTTTGAGGATTTGGACAATGTTACTAAGTCCCTTTAAAATCGTGTCTACAGTGGCACTAGATTTGTTAACCCGTTCCCTTTGATAGATTCTGAAATCCCCATAGACTTTGTACATAGCCAGCCAAGTTCCTGAAGACAAGGGGTTATTAAACATATTTCAACAAGTTTGAAGTGCGTACATATTAATATTAATGGGTATCAACCCTATTATTCCTGTTGGCCCTAGTAGTTAACCCCTTGGCTACGGGAACCGGGTGTGTTCACTGTTGTGTACGAAGTCTATGGAGGTTTCTGAATCTCAAAGGGAACGTGTTAACATATTTTAACAAGTTTGAAATGCGTACGTATTAATATGAATTGTTATTCCGGATGGCACTGTTGGGGCAAGTAAAATCAAGACCGTACAAAGTTTGCTGGCTTGAAACCAGAATCAGGTGATCCCCAAACAAAGACAAACATAACAAAGTCTGAGATCATTTATAGATGTTTTCTTTTTGGCAAGTCAAATATTGCATTTATAAAAAAAAATTTGGTGGCCCACATCTCGTTTTAAGTTGCCCTGGGCCAATGGGCCAGCGTTAAATTTGAGGTTATCGCATTACTGTATGGAGTAGATCTATGCATTTACATCGCGCATTCGATCGGGCCCGTATTCTTATGACCCAATGCTATACATTTGCCTTTTTTCTTGGGTGAGTTTATTTTTTATCAAGAATGACTCTTGTTTTGTTGATACGATACCCTTCTACTCATTTTATGTGTTATATTTTTTTTAAAAGATTGTTTTATACCAATAAATGCTCTGTGGATGGTAGCCTTTAGTCAAGGCTCTATATGGCTGGAAGTTCAATCTTACATCAAGCTGTGATTGTCCCACTTGTACCACAACATAGGCGTATTGATTGGCACGCGCTTCGCGCTCGGTTGGGTGTTCCCTCCGCTAACATAGCGCGGGGGCCTTGACAAAAGGCTATGTGGATGGGGACAAAAATGACTTCCCAAAATAAAAAAGAAGGATGACCCATGCATAGCAAGGAAGACCGATAAGTTGTCTCTAAATGATTTTTATTTTCTTTCTTTTGGGCGGCCCAATTAGCATTTTATAAATATGAAAAGTCTTGATTTAACTTGCCCACCATGACCACCAGGAGAACAAAGCAAATTTCAAAAATGGCTGTTGGTCGAATAATGTTTTTGCTCTTGTTCCGAGAATTAGAGTCATCGTTTATCAAGTCTGTTTCTCTCGTCTTTCCCTTTTAACGATATACATAGAGGATGTTAGCTGTCATTAAATCATGGCCGACAGCAACGAGAGAGCAAATTTCCCATTACCGAGTATGGAATTTCACTCTTATTTACAATTCTACATGTATAATTAAGTTGCCGCTGTCGTTTATTCAGGTCTAAAGGCGTATAGGAGAATAATGTCCTTTATCTGCCCAAGTCAACTAGAATTTCTTTCGAAAGAAAACACCTTTTTACATTGTTGTTCAAGTGTCAGTTGGGCATTAGTCTTTGTCCCTCACATCACATCACATCATTAGATGAAATTGAAATTCTGACATCTAAAAGTTTAATCAAGATAGAAAAAACCTCCATAAAAATGCATGTTTTGTGGCTTGAAAGCAACACTTTTTTGACAGAGTAGCAAAGCGTTGATTATAATCATATTTTTCTTTTGACGCGCTGTAATAATTATATAACCTAGGGCACGAAGAGATAAGGTGTTTTTTTTTTGCCAAAGCGTTTCTATTTATATATTTTGTTGTTGATCGTGAATGTTAAGTGTGGCAGTTTCTTTGTTGAAAACAAAAAATGAAATCTGATATTGTCATGCCTCCCTGAATAATGAAATAAAGTGTCAATTGTTGATAATGAATCTATGTTCTGAATATTGAAAGGTAATGGGTACCCTTCGGGTGGGAAAATCAAATGCATATACAGGTCCACTTTTCAAGCTTGCATGCATGAACATAACACGCTTGAATTTGTTTTGGACTTGACTCTATGCAAATTTATGGGGGGTTCATGATTTTTTTGGCCAGGCTCTTTTTGCTATTTCAAAGGCCAAGTACTGCCCCCGTGTATTTTTTTCACTGGTAACATTATCGGACGACACGTTGCAAACTGATTTAATTTAGGAGTCAAATTAGTATTTGTTGGACGTGGTGTAGCAAGATTGGTAGAGCGCTCGCTTTCCAAGCGGGGGAGATCCCAAGTTCGAACCCGGAGTATGCCCATCGCCTTTGTCTTTCAGCAAGACAATTAATCCACATTGCTGCCCTCTACCCAGGTGTATAAAAGGGGACCCGGTAGGAGATGAAAGACTTTATGTGAACGATCTTGCAATGCCCATGAGCCGCTAGGAAGGAATGCTCCCCAGGGAGTGGAGTTTGTGCACACAATGTGTGCTGGTTTGCATTGTGCACACAATGTGTGCTGGTTTGTATCCTATGACCAGGGAAATAATATCATTGTAAAGTGCTTAGAGATGATTATCAATCAGATTAGGCGGATTTGTTCACTAACCTGTCTAATGGCCAGATTACATAAAACTTTTGGAGAAAATTATTAAAGGGACTTAGTAACAAATGTCCAAATCCTCAAAATCCAATTGGAATTCTAGCGGTTCCCTCATACCTTGTATTCGTATTAGCAATACAAGCATGGGACAGGTTTTGGTTTTTCAAATTTCCCTTTCGTTAAGAAGATATTTACGATTGAAGTGTTCAGATGTTAAATTATCCACTGGATCGTCAAAACTGTGTACAAAGTGAGTGCAATGAGTTAGTGAATATCACTTTGCATTTTTGCTCATTACTCTGCCATATAACGTCCATTTAACTTGAAATTTTCACACAACACCCAGTGGACATATCAGATAACAACAATATACGTTGTATCAACCACTCATCACTTTTTGCACATGTCAACAAAGTTACTAGATCCCTTTAAGATATAAAAATATCTTTTGTGTCTTTAATACAAAAAGGTTGCGGTATATGTAATGAACCTTGATAGCACGCTCTCTTTAGATTTTCTTGTATGATACATTATTGCAAAACGTTTTCAACAGGTAACAAAAAAAATACTATTACAAAATTATACTCAAAATACTGATAAACACAGGTATAACGTTTCTGTTTACACCCATAACACCTGTTTAGCGTCTGATTACAAAACGGAATAAAGGTTTTGAAAGTAATTTTGTTATATTGAATGGCAAGTAAACAAATTATCCACACCTAAAAGTGTCTGTAATGTTATATGGCGGCTCAAATTATACACAAATATTTATCAATGGCCTTTTTAACCAATTTCAGGCAATTTGCTTTTTGGTTTAACATGCATTCTCCATAGAACCTCAACCCGTAGTATTTTGGGACCAGTCCTGAACGGGTTATTTGTAAATGTAGCACAATATTGTATTTCTAGATGATTGAGAATGAGTGAGGTTTGGGGAAAAAAGGAACAGATGTGGACAAAATCACAACTATATGTGTTAATTTTGTGTGGGATGTACGATTTCTAAAGTGGTTTTTTAAAATTACATTTGACTGAGAATATGATTAACTAAGACTGTAGCTTATGATTAACTAATGGAAGACGATATAAGTTGGTATAACAAGCATTGTCTTTACACCCCAGCCTCAGTATTTTTAGGACCAGCCCTGAATGGTCAATCTCATACTAGGAAAATATAGTACAAGAAGTGTTACGTATATAAAGTAGGAAATGCGACTGGGCAGTGTTGTACCACAACATAAAGATCATTTTTAAAAAAATGGATTGGTCAATGCAAGTTAATTATGGTTTCGAATAACAGTGCTTAAATTTCACTAATTGGATGGGTTGGTTTCCAAAACGAGATAACAGCATATTTTGTTTGTTTATACCACTTTAGAGAAAATCAACATTGCTTGTTTATAAATACCAATTAAGAGAATATCACCTTTTTATGTTTAACCCGCTGAATGCAAAAGTTGACTTTAAAGGGTACCATCACCCACAAATAATATTCTTATAAATGAAAGGTAACATCTTTAGTAGTCCATTCCGTTAACACGTTCACAAAAATATGTTTCCTGAAAAAAAATATAATTGGAAAACGCATCACCATTCTAAAGCATGCATTCATGGGTCTGAATTACGAAGACTACTTTGTCCAGTGCGAACGAATCGTCCGGGTTTCTATTGTATCCAAACGTACGCGTGAATAGCATTGGCGCACTCGCAGATGTTTGGCCCGTACAGAACCAGGAAATAATAGTGGTTCCGTAAGTAGTGGTAATTAATTGCTTTGTGTATGAATTACACAAGCCTTTTCAAAATGTTGGATATCTATTTGATAGCAAAACGATACCAATCATAATACGATACATAATCATACAATTATGTGTTGTTCTTTGCCTGGTGGTCCCCTTTAAGTCACAATTCGCATACAATCAGATCTATTGGTATATATGTTCCTAAATGCACACAATACATCTAGGTGTGGGATAAATTGTATTGGCTCATGACTTTTAACCAAGCATCTTTTCATTAATATACAGTAGATGGATTGGGTGATTAAGCTATTCAAGTTAACTTTTCTAAAGATCTGGGTCAAGTGAAGTCTTGCGATTTAATTTGGCACTCAGCTCCACCTCTGTGTACAAAGGCCCGGTCACATATCACCGGATAGCGTAAACGGATGCCCGACAAATAGAAAATTGAAATGAAATCATCCGGAAGTCATCTCCATTACTACTAATAATAGACATTTATATAGCCCCTATTGCAAAGAGCCTCTAAGCGCTTAAATAATTATTTAATTATTATTACCTATGGTCATCAGGTACATTTCAAACCCACACAATGATATTGCATACTTTCTCAACTCCCTGGGGAGCATACTAGCCAAGCTGCCACTGATGATGGCGCTAAGGCTAATTAACACCCGACCATGGTACCCATTTATACACCTGGGTAGAGAGCAGCAATTGTGGATTATTTTTCTTGCTGAAAGACAAACGCAGAACATTCCGCCGGGCAGAATAACGTGTATTCACAAATGTTGTTGTGACTAATTCATTGTAAATATTATGTACCGTCTTGTTGAAAATGAAATAAAATTGAACATATAACGGTCGAAGAACGAAATCAATGGAGATGAACAATTGAAAATGTTACTCTCCATCTCGCATCCGTTTTCACTATCCAATGATATGTGACCGGGCCTTAAAGAAGACTAGATACCAACATCAATATCATCTTTGCTGTTTATACCAATTTCTCTTTTCTATATATTAACCTTGACCTGACATTGAGTATATAAATGCCCTTTCTTCTCCCCCCCCCCCCCCCCCCTAACAGCATAATGGTACAAATCAAAAGTTCCTAAGGACATTCTTAGTGAATATTGACCTTGACCTGACATTGAGTGTCTAAATGTCCTTTAGCCCGCTCCTTCCTACTATTATCAGGAGTAAGAAAGGACATTTTCATTTGATTATTGACCTTGGCCCTAAATTTATTATCTTTTTATGTCCTTTTCTCCCTGATTTTGTATTTATTTATTTTTTATTATTTTTTTTGCTGGCTAGTATCATTTGGTCATTTAATTCTTTATTCTCTCACTCTTTTTTATTCTGAATTAATCTTCAATTTCTCCAATTTAACCCATTGCCTGGTGGTCTCTGTATTACGTCTATGGGGGATGGCGAAATCTAGTAGTATAAACGTTAATTAACTTGTGCACGCTCTGATTAGAGACATAGAACTCTTTATCATGCTACTTGTACATGTACATGTAGTTCTCAAATCTCAAAGTAGATTTTTGCATTAATTAATCTTGTGGGACGCTTTTTAATAGGTCCATGCATTTTCTGGACCAGCCGTGAACTGAATAAGTATCTATTTTCTAATAGATCTTCCACTTTCTGTGAACAATGTTTTTCATTGTATTTATTAAATTTGACTTGCCCAACATCAATTGTTACTTGCCCTGGGGGGGTATTTCACAAAGACTCTAAGTTGGACTTAACTATTATGGAAAGCCATTTGTTGCCTTGGAATACAATATATTAAAAGGCAACAAAGCAAGAATTTTAGACTTTTCATAAATGTTGCATCAAGAACATGAAATCTCCTTGATAATAGAAATATCAATGATTTGAATCAACATTTTATGCCTTTGAAAGGGGACTTTTACAACAATTTTTCAAAGAAACTAATGGCTTTCCATACTTTTTAAGTCCCAACTTATAGTTTAAGTTCAACTTAGAATCTTTGTGAAACACCCTGCTGGGCTATTATTATTGGGCAAGAGCTAGTATCAAACCCTGGGTAAACACAAAAAAAGCAGTGATATTTTATGACTGAAAACAATTAACAATTTTCAAAAGATAAACAGTTGCAGTATGTCAATGTATACAAAGAGGCCATCTTTAACAGGGTCATGCACAGGTCGGAACAACTTTTTAGTTTATGTCTGAAAACAAATTTTGTTTATATTTCAGAAGATAAACAGTTCTAATATATCAATGTATATAAAGAGGCCATCTTTCATAACAGGGTCACACAGTGAACTTGTAGCAAATAATTACAAATTTGTTATTGCCAGGAAGCAGAACACCAGAGATGCTACAAGATAACTTAAAACAACAAAGCACCTGGGATAATTGATAGCTCTAACTATGATAGTTGATAGTTAATTCAGGGCCCACCAGGTTCCTGTAGACAATGGTCTGTTATTAAAGGGATCTAGTAAATTTGTTGATTTTGATGCGCAAAAAGCCAACAACTGATAATGGCCCGGTCAGATATCAACGGATAGCGGAAACGAATGCCCAACGAATAGAAAATTTGCGAAATGAAATTATCTGGTGATGAAAGTCATCTCCATTGCTTTATGTACAAAACATAGAACAACGTACATCACCGGACAAGGAACGGACAAGAAACGCATACAAATGAGGGACGTGTGAAATCCCCAGGGTAAAATGAATATGACCAATAATGAGCGAGAATGCAAAGTGATATTTGGGACCTTGTTGCACTGATTTTGTACACAGTTGAAATTCTCCACTAGAGACTTTCAAATACGAACACTTCAATCATGAATACAAAGCTTTATAACGGAAGAGAAGTTTGGAAAACCGAACCATTTGCCATGCTTCTAGCGATAATACCAATACAACAAGGTATACATTGTGAGAACCGGTACAGTTCTAAGTTAGTTTTGCAGATTTTGGCAATGTTACAAGATCCCTTTAAAAACAACAAATGAGTGTCTGGGATAATTGATAGTGTTAAGACTACCAAGTCGTGACCTTGCTCTACTATTGTTACCCAGTGAAATGCAGGTCAACACTTGAAAGTATCCTCAACCAGGATGTAGGGCTAAGGGCACATTGTTATTTAATAGCCTCTTCAGAAGCTTTTTGTTTTGATATCAAAAATGTATAATAATGCTTTATAAGTAGCCACCATTAATATTATTATTATTATTATTATTAATATTATATTGAAGATCCTTTTGTTTTGATAAGTAACTCCTTTCAAGACTGGTCCTGAAAGTGGTCAGGACTCAAGAGGGGTCTATGGAGAACATATATGTAATAGCAAGATCAATCGGTCCTGATTGGGTTAAAGTACCCTCTTGAACCAAACCAGGATGTAGGGCTAACCTTGGACACAATTTCATAAGCCTCTTCAGAAATGTATCCTTTAAACATTTAAATAGAAAATGTTGTTGATTATTAACTCGTTCCCTTTGAGATTCTGAAATCCCCATAGACTTTGTTCATATAGCCAACCCGGTTCCTGTAGGCAACGCTTAAAGGGACTAAGTAACATTGTCCAAATCCTCAAAATAAAATTCTAATTCTAGCGGTTCCCTTATACCTTGTTGTATTCGTATTAACAAAAAAATCACGGGACAGGTTTCGGTTTTTCATATTTCCCTTTCGTTACAAAGATATGTATGATTCAAGTATTCAGATAAGAAAAACTCCGGGTGAGTTTTTCTTCAGTGTACAAAGTGAGTGCAGTGAGTTACTGAATATCACTTTGCATTTTCGCTCATTACTTGGCCATACAATGTCCATTTGACTTGAAATTTTCACACAATACCCTGTGGACATATGAGATAACAACAATATACATTGCATCAACCATTCATCACTTTTTGGACATGTCAACAAAGTTACTAGATCCCTTTAAAGGGATATGCCTGTAAAGTGTCTAATTCCAGGAAAATTACTTGGAGCTTCCTCGTTACTCTTCTACCGTGTTGTTTAGCTTATGGTAAGAGAAGAATGAAATAGGGTTAGATTTTGTCAAATGCCCCTTTACTATGACGATATCTATCATTCAGCTCAAGAGCGTTAATGAACGGTCATAAACCTCATAAGTCATAAGCGTCATACAGTAATTCGTTGTAAAAGCTGACGCATATTTTTGCTTTTTTAACCAGGAAAGCAGTGTTCTTTTTCAATGAAACTTTCACACATCATTCGGACATATCTTACAATGATTTTAGTACAGGATTGAAGTCTCAAATGTCATTTTGGGCAATATCTGACACTTTACAGCTGCACCTTTAAGTTAAAAGCAGGCATATACAGGGCTCGACACTAGCATTTGCCTGCTTGCCCCCGGCAAGTAAAATTTCATAAATGGTCTTGTTTGCTTGCCCATTCGGGCGACTTATATTTCTCTTCAACTATTAGAATAAAATGTAGTTCCTTACATGAAAATCTCATCTAGAAGTATGAGGACAAGTAAATTGTCTGTTTGGGCAAGTAAAATTTGGACATTTATGATTTTACTTGACCGAATGGGCAAGTAGAGAATAAAGTTAGCGTGGAGGCTTGGCATATAGATCCCGTTCTGATCCGTCATGCACTCATATTTCAAGCAATATTCCATATGCATATTATGTACAGTCAAACCCAGATAGCGACCACCTGTATGTAAAAGACCAACAGGATATGTGACCGGCTATAGCAAAACCCGGCACTTGTCGGTAATTCATGTTTTGAAGAAATTGGCATTTTAAGTTAATCACACAATGTGTGTAAAAGACCTATGATTGTAAAATTTAAACAATCATATCTTCGCCAATTAGTTAGAACAAAGGATCAAATGACCGCTTTTGATGAGGCCTTTGCAATGGTATGAAAATCGACATTTTGATTTTTACCGACAAGTGCCTGGTTTTGCTATATAGTCGTTCACATATAAAGACCACCTGTATATAAAGAGCTAGGGACTTCTCTCACATGTCGGGTATAATTATGTAACTAGCTAACTGTCCGAATTCTGCAATGAAAAAGTGACGGATATATCTAACACATTCAAGACTGGTATATTAAAGAAAGTTGCAGATTTTTGTATTGATTCGCAGTTCTCAGTTCGGTTTGACTTCTTATTTTGTTCAGATTTTACTGTTCCTAGCTTCTCTCAGATGCCATGTATAATGAAATGTATAACTACCAGGTAATTGTGCTAGTTTTGCGAAGAAAAAGAGGCAGATTAATATTTAACCTATTTAAGATTAGTTTAAGAAAAATACTTTTCAGATTTTTGTATTGATTCGCAGTTCTCAATTCGGTTTGATTTCTTATTTTTTCAGATTTGTATGTTCTAGCTTCTTTCACATGTCATGTATAAGTAAATATATCTAGGTAATTGTGCTAATTTTGCGATGAAAAAGCGCTGGCCCCCATAAAATACTCAGTTTTGGTCTATGGATGACGTATGGTGTACCAAAATCAAATCGCATTCATTGGGTTAACATGTTTCCTACTAGAGTGTGCAAAAACCATAGTTTATACAGGGCCTACCAGGTTCCATGTAGGCAATTGGTTAAACAAGGTAAAGAGAGCTATCTAGAGCAATACATTCAAACAGCATCATTGATTGATAACTGAGACCTACCAACGCTGGATTTCGTCGATGCAAATGTTATTTGTTGCGAATGTTATTTGATTTGGGGTAACTTTCACCCAAAAGGCGCTAAATCCACTTTTTCAACTTCCGAGGAAAACAGATTTCTTTGTCCCACTTTGTACACGTGCCTATGGGAATATGAAATTTGAACTTTCTATATTTGATTTTGAGTTATTTGTCGTAAAATGTGTATTCCTAGATAGCTACATAGATTATACATGTAGATATATCGTTAACTCAATTTGTATGGAAAGTGGATTTAGCGCCTTTTGGAAGTGAGCTCTACTTTGAATGCCAGGGATTTAACAGCTCTATGGCATAGCTGTGTGTATTGCATGGTGCAAATATGCCACATACACACTCAAGGAGCCTAAATATACCCCATACATACACATTTCTTATATAGATCCTAGACTATAATATCTATTAATGCTGTAACTGACCTTGATGATCGGATCGTTTGATCGGATCGGCAAAATTTTATCGATCTTCGAAATCGGATCGATGATCGGGATCGGATGATCGGCTATTAAAAAAAAAAAAAAAAAAAAAATGCTTTAATTTGCATCACTTTGCAACAAAACTGGTTCGTTACTTACTGCACATTTTTGTTCTGGTCACTCGATAGTCCGTCGTAGTATTTTTTATAAACATTAAAGCCATTTGGACGACTTAAATCAATATTTTGGATGCGCCGAGGCTGCTTGCTCGGAGCTGTGCATCGCGCAGGGCTGGCGCTAGCGTGGCCAACCGGTAGAGATACGGCGCGCGGAGAAGACCGTCGACAAGGCCCAGCGGATCGCGAGGCTATGCTTTCACGTGCTTTATAACGGCATCGCGGCGCAGCATGCACGCAGGTAGCACGCGCGCGACAGGATCTATCTCCGTCCATGTGACCTACTTTTGTTGATGTTGTTGTTATAATTATAGTTACTTCACTTTTGCATTTTGTTGTTTTTAGTTTGACATCGTTTTTTTTATGCTGTTGCTGCATGCATTTTCAGTCAGATTTTTGCGCATCGCTTGTTTATTTTATCCTGTTTCCTTAATTGAATTGCAGCTTGATTATTAATATTACTCAGTATAAAATAATAATTAAGAATAAGATATTTTGATTTCTTTGTTGCTGTTTTTCACGACTGATTTTCTAAAAAATAACTGGAGTTTATTTAACTTTTTTGTTATTCTTTGTTCTCCTTTAGAATCAGTTTAACTCGATCAACAAGTTGGGTACATGATGTATTATAAGCTACATGCAGTAAATAATTCTGAAAAAAAATAGAAAACATAAAATTAAGGGGACATTTTTTAAATAAACAAAGTAATAGTAATACACAGGTGTACCCCCAATAATTTTCGTGCCCCCCCCCCCCCCCAACCAGTCCGACCACCTTCGCCACTGGCTACATGTGTTTGTTTGTTTGTTTGTATTTGATTAGAGTGTATTGCTTTGTTATTTTGCAACTAGTACATAAGTTTGTTCGCTAATTACTTGTACCAATAGCCCCAATACCGATCCCCACGTCATTCAACAATCCGAAATGTTTTAAATGTACTAAAAATAATAGCCCCCGCCCCCAAACTTTCCGTCGTCCGGCGTATAGGCCTACTCAAAGTACCCTCCCCCAGTCTACTGAGAAGTGAGAAGGCTGCCACCCCCTCCCCGATACAAAACGAGTACCGGGTATTATATTTTAAAATATATAAATTATTGTTATGTACACAGAGTATAATAATAATAACAATAATATCGATTTATATAGCGCCTAATATGATTGATAAATGACGGAAATGATGAACTGATGAGGATGACAATGAATGAAGATGGCGATGCCAATGATTATTATGATAAAAAAGAGGATGGTAATGATCCATGATGAAGATGAGGATGATGGTGCATGTTTGACTGGTGATGATTATAATAATTACTAACATCGAGACGGACAAAGTGCCATTATAATGGAGCTAGGGGCGAAGCAAGAACATTGTAAACTGCGTCGTGGCAACTCCCCGATAAAATGTAAGTAGTATATAATTTATTATTATTTTTAATTGCGTTACGTACAATTATTGCAATATATGGGGAGGTCCTCAATACAGTGTGACAAAAAAATGAAGAAAGCGTTAGCCTAATGGCAGTGTGAACGAAATAATTACAGTTCCCCAATTTGCGTGCCCCCCCCCCCCCCTGAAAAAAATACAAAATCACACGGTCGCACATAAACTAAATCATAATCAGGGGCCGCAGACTGTTTTGATTTTGGGGGTGGGGGCTGACCACATTTCAATTGTTATCATAACTATCTTATCATCACCATTATTTTCAATTTGACGTTTATATTATGATGTTTTTCATCAAGTATACAATTTCACAAGCCGCCATCCGTCGGAAATAATAAGTATTTATATTTTGAACATCATCATGAGTACATAAAAATAAAAATCGCCCCGTCGCACATGGAAACTAAATCATAATCAGGGGCCGCATTGATATTGGGGGATGGGGGAGGGGGCTGACCACATTGTCCACATTTCAATTGTTATCATAATTATCTTATCATCACCATTATTTTCAATTTGACGTTTATATTATGATGTTGATCATCAAGTATACAATTTCACAAGCCATCATCCATAGAAATAATAGAGTATTTATATTTTGAACATCATCATGAGTATACATACAAATTAAAATTGCATGGTCGCACGGAAACTAAATCATAATCATGGGCCGCGGGGTGGGAGGAGGGGGCCGACCACATTTCAATTGTAATCATAATTATCTAATCATCACCATTATTTTCAATTTGACATTTATGTTATGATGTTTATCATCAAGTATACACTTTCACGAGCCATCATCCTACTAGAAATAATAAAGTATTTATATCATGAACATCATCATGAGAAAGAGTACATATGAATTATTAATCATAACAAAAACTCATAGTCGCACTATCCATGGTCGCACGTGAAACTAAATCATAATCAGCGGTCACAGAATTATGTTTTTGATATTGGGGGGGGGGGGGGGGGGGGGGGGGGTGGTGGAGTTGGCTGACCACATTTCAATTGCATTATCATAAGTATCATTTTAAGTCCCCCATGCTCATGTTTATCTCATCTTCCTCGTCATTACATTTATACTCAAAGCGTAAACAAATTATAATTCTTTAAATTGAAAGAAGGATCGGCCGAATGTAGTCCTCGCACGCGCAACACAAGTCAAAATTGGAGCGTCCGTCATCTTCCTAAAAAGGAAAGAAAAAAAAAACATGTTATGATTATGTTTATATAGTTAAATTTTGACGCCATTAGTCAATAACAACATATCAAACAATTTATATACTCTCTCGATCTCCCGGAATTCGGGGACCGGGAGATCGAGAGTGCAAATTTACAGTTTATATTATACATGTATACTAATATAATTATGTACCAGCTTTCCCCTGAATCTTAGGCCTTGCTGGCGACTATATAGATCAACAAATCGTTTTTATGTCCTCTTCCATAATTTATCAGCATTCTCTATCAGTCGGCCGACAGTAAAAGACTGAATTTAACATGTAAAAGAGGATATGAAAACGATAATTCGTTGATCTATAATAGCTTGCGACATAGGACACGCATGCCGCCCGCATGCATGCACGGCGCCAGCGCGGCGCCGATCGTGCGCGCGCCGGGTCTGACGGCCTGGAGTTCATGTGAACATCCGTCGGGAATATCGTTCAAATGACTAGCAATTTTGCGAGTCTTGTTCCGATTTTCGCCTTTCAAAACGAAGTAAACTAACAAAGAGTATCTCGAAAATAACATTTTTTTCAAGTAAATGATATAGATTGTCCCTTTTTAAAATTTCAATTCCGATATTCTTGCAAAGAAAATGGATGGTTTTCTCCCGGGATTTTTTTTTTTTCACATAAGTCATAACACATAAAAAAAACAAAAACAAAATTTCATCCGATCCGATCTCCGATCTTTTCTGCATGATCGGAAATCGGCAAAAACGGCAAAAAAGCCATGATCGGATCGGGATCGGCATGCCGATCCGATGATCGGTTACAGCGTTAATCACAATCACTGGAATGTATCTGCAAAATGTCTTTTGTTCAATGTGGATCTGAATGGGAAGATTATCTCACTTGCTCGAAAAGAAAACCTCCCATGCATGCACAGACAATACCGCCCTGAACCTCTACGCTTTCACTACGACCATTTGGGGGGGTCCAAAATGGTTGTGGCAATGCCACGTTCTGAGCTTTTGTCGGGGAGCCATTGTATGTCCATGCATGAGAGGCTATTCTTTCACGCATGTGCGATAATCCTCCCATTCATTCGTCATTTAACAAAAGACATTTTATAATAGGCCACTCTAGCTACTCGTTACTACAATACTTCACCTCGCACTTCCAAATGTATGAATGGGGATTAGGAGCGCAGTACGAGCGCAGTACGAGCGCAGTACGAGCGCAGTACGAACGTAGCAGGTATGACGGGGGTATTAGATAGCACAATGATGTAATTCCAATGTTTATGATAATTTTGTTACTGTAATTTGTTGTAATATATTCCTGTAAAGCGCATAGCCATGTTTATTCATATGATGCGCTATATAAATGTAATTTACTATGATTATTATCAATCTCTAACTCATCATCGAGAACTGCTGAAGCCCCGAACAAAACTTTACCTTTTCTCAACTCGTTGAAAGGAACGCTGAAGACAATCCTGAACCAGCCTGCTTCGTTGCTATAGAAACAAGATGACGGAAAGGTGAGGAGGCCATTGGAGATGAGATGCTTGCACAGCAACATTTCCTCTGCGTGGGTCGACTCAACCATGAACTGATTACAAAAGGTGGTGTTTCAAGAAGACTATAATATGAACTTCAAATTCAAGTACGACTTAAACAAAATATATTAGGCCACATGTATCAATGAAATATAACATATTCATGAGTAAGAAGCAAATATTTGATGAAAATGCTACATCAAGAACTTGAAATATCCTTGATAAAATAAAATATTAAGGATTTCTATGCAAAAATATACATTTCTAAAAACAATTACACGAAGCATCTAATGACTATCTATAACTTTTCTTTAACATGTATTCTCCATAGACCCAAGCCCAAGTATTTTCAAGACCAAACCTGAACGGGTTAAGAGTTTAAGTTAAGGGTTTAAGTTCAACTTAACATCTTTGTAAAAAGTCCCCTAGGGATACTAATTAGAAATACTATTTCTATAGCAATATGAACATTCCTATTCTGCACTTTCCAAATGATAACTATTATCATTATCATTGAGAGAAAACATGAGTGAATGTACCTTGTTCAAATTTGTCCAGATGAACAACCCTGCTGTAGGTATAATGTAAGAGAGTTCAAATTAACATCTGTGTAACACATCCCCTATAGATTCTAATAGACGTACTGATTCTATGTACAGCATTATAAACATCCCTATCTAGCGCTTTCCAAAAGATAAAGATCATTATAGTCATTGACAGAAAGTGCAAACCAACGCACCTTGTTCAAATTTGCCCAGACGAACAACCCTGCAGTAGGTATGATGTAAGATGCTCCTAGCTCATCTAAGGTTGCCATGACGATATCCCTGGCTTCCCTCAGTCTGCAGTGGCTTGTGGGTAAATACACGTTGTGTACCCAATCTGATAAGAAGAATAATAATAATTGTGACTACTTTAAATAGTGTTCATTCCGTTTGCGGCAAATGAGACAAGTATAAGATTGAAAAGATTTTTATAATAGAATAATATACAACTAAACATTTATAGTAGAATATATTTTTGCTAAAATATAATTTCTGTATTCAAAATATGTAAGAGACTTGAAGCTGATCTAGGGTTGCCATGACAATATCTTTTGCTTCTCTAAGTGTGCAGTGGCTTGTGGGTAGAAACATGTTGTGGATCCAATCTGAACGGTATGAGTATCAGATCAAAAGACATGTTAGAATAACATACAGTCAAACTTGTGTATAGTGACCTCCTAGGGAAACAAGAAGAATTAATAACCATTGTAGACAGGTGACCACTATAAAAAATAGACAGGTTCCATATTAGAATTAGGTTGGTGGAACGTAAGCTCTGTAACTGCAATCAGAATTTTCTTAAATATTAACTTATTTCATGATTTAACTTTATATACTTTGTGGAAAAAATAATTGTTTTTACCTTTGTCTTGAAGCATCTGTGTCTCAGTGCGCTCTGCACAAAACTAGATTTAGGTTGGTGGAACGAAAGCTCTGTATTTGCCTTCTTAACTTACTTCAAGATTTCACTTTTATATGCTTTGTTGAAAAAACAACCCCCTCATGTTCTAACCTTTGTCTTGTAACATCTGTGTCAGTGCACTCTGCACAAAACTAGAAGTGGGATGGTGACAAGTGAGCTCTTTAGTCGCCCGGACAACATCTTCATTCCAAGAATAGAGCACACCACAGGCGAACCCGGCACATGCAAAACCCTGCAACAAAAAGAAATATATGTGACTAAATACGAGTATATCAAAACCCTTCACTTGTTGGTAAATCCAGTTTTGAAGAATTTGGCATGTTCACATAATGAGTGTAAAAGTGTACATTTTGATTTTTACTGCAGGTGCAGGTTTTGCTATATCCAGTCACACATCAAACTAGGATTTGATTTTAAACAGCACCTCATACAAGACATCAACTCTGAAACATGCTTTAATAACAATAATTTTTCATTTTTGTTCACAAGAAGATCCCACTGTACTCTTCAGAACTGAAAAGCAATGACGAGACTGGATCTAACTAGACAGAGCTGGACAAAACTGGCCAGAACTGGTCAAAAATAGGACAGAAAACCAATCAATATTGTTTCTCTCACCTTTCAAAATGACCAGGAGAAATTGATGACAATGTTTAGGGATACACTGGTGAAAATATCCATGCTACAACATTATAACAAATATATCTTTTCTGATATCACACCCTTGTAACAATGCAGGATTTTTAATAACTCAATGCGAGAAATAAACTTTTATTGCCTCATGGCACAGTCGGGCAAGTAAAAGCAAGAATGTGACCATACACCACAAAACGACCAATAAGTCTGGGAAAATGATGTTTTCACATGACATAACAGTAGAAGTCATTACCTTTAAAATGGTATATAAATTGTCATATTCAGACAAGCCAAACCCTCTGAAAATGAGCACCAAAGATTTGGAAAATGGCTGAAGCAGATTTAAAACACGGGAGAAACTGGCCACTTCAAAGATTGGCGTCCATTCAAGCGCTGTAATCTGATAATTGTTATTCAATGAAAAAACATATTTTAAAATGATTTCTGACGATCAAAATTTCACAGAAGGTAGATTAAGATACCTTCATTCAGGAAATACAAAAATCCTAAATCTCATATTTTAAACCAAATTTGATTATTTTAGCTAATAACAGAGAAACTATCTGAGCGACATAACGGTCGTTTTGTGGTGTAAGGTCACGAATGGGCTAGTGGCATTGAGCAACAAGAAAATTTGGTGGCCAGAGGCTAATTTTAAGTGGCCCATGGCCAGCAGGTCTGTTCTTATTTCGAGCATTGAATAACTGGTTAACACTAACCACAAAGGGTCAGAGCAGAACAGGAAAAACAATAGATTGCTTTCACCTTCCCAAATGACTGTAGGAAGTGACACTGTCTAAAAATAAATTCAAGTGTCATACTGTCAAATTAATGCAAGTGATAAATGGATGAAACCAACAATACCAAAGAGAACATTTTTCACTGCTTTCTTTGAGGCTAGCAGAACAGAATGGCCCGGATTCACAAAGGAGGTTTGTGTAAACCATGGTTTACACCATGGTTTACATCTATGGAGTGCTGCTCGTAGACAAGTAAAACAATTTCTAATTTCTAATGATATGACGGTTAGTGCTTGCTAACCAGCAAATTTTACCACCTGAGAAGACAAACATTTATTTGGTACCTTTAGTAAATGTGTAGCATCAACATTGTTAACAAGTCTGGAGTTTACATTCTTTCTCCATCAGTTTACAAATGGAACTCCATAGATGTAGACCATGGTTTAAAACACGGGGTGTCACTCTGCCAGGGTGACCGCGATTTTTGGTCACCGGAACGACTACCATATGTTGCATTGTGGGCTACTTGGAAACTACATAAACCAATCACAGAGCAGTTCATACGCGTCGTCACCGGATCGAGGTCAATAAAACAAGTTCATATGCATACGTCACCATGGATCCCATTGTTCTCATAAGCGTGATAAAATCTAGGACAGTGCGCAGGAAAATAGGCGCGATAGTCTACGCACTTCATAGGGTGATGATTGGTCAAGTCTTTCTAGGTCACTAAGCGATGACGTAGAGAAGTAGTGTTCGGAAGCTTCAAAAATCGTGTCACTCCGCCATCTTGCCCATGTACAAAGTCTATTGGACACGTGACTTGCACGCGATAAGTTGGCCTTCTAGTTATAAACGGGTTGGTTTGTTTATTCATAATTCTATGGTTTAAACCATGGTTTGTACAAACCTCCTTTGTGAATCCGGGCCCTTGTGTTTGTGAATAATCCCTGTTCCTCTTGCAAAGGACAAATTAATTAATTCTTGCTCAGTGTGAATAAACAAACCTGTGAATGTCTTTTTTTGTGTTTTCCAGCCCAAAAAATTAATCCTGTAAATATGACAACATTTACAGCTAATGGATTGCTCTCACCTTTCCAAATGACCACAGGAAGTGGCACCGTTTGGGGTCAGGTAGGTCAGCTTCAGCAAAGGACAGCACGCTGGACATTGGAGTTGCGTGGTCAAATATACTGGCTACGTAGATCTCATCTATTATAACATGCAGGTCATACCTGCAAAGAGAAAATAAATGAAAATCAACAAATCAATTGAAATGGTGCATGGATTAATTCATTCTCCTTTGGAGTTGTGTGGTCAAATACACTGGCTACATAGATCTCATCTGATATAACATGCAGGTCATATCTGTACAGAGAAAATTAATGCAAATAAATTTGAATGTCACATTGTAAAGTTGTTTTGAATGATTAATGGATTTAACCAACAATGCCAAATAACTGTCCATATGGCCCCATATTCATGAAACCCAGCTAGCTTAGTTCATTGCTAAGTATATTTTAAATACGCAGTCTATTGAGCAACAAACGCTTTCCTAGTCCCCAACTATAGGGTTAGCTTGGTTAGCAACTAAAATATCTTGTGCGTAATTCGTAGCCATGCCAACCAAAATAGACTTGGCAAGGAACTATAAAGTTAGCAGGCTTTCATGAATATGGGCCCAGACATATCCTCAAAGATTAATTTTAACTTACAAACTTACTTTTTGCAAAACTGCAGATAAGCCATGACTTGTTCTCTGGTATACACTGTTCCCATCGGGTTGTGAGGGTTTACCAGCACCAAGGCTTTCACTCGACTGCCCTGAAGAAAAAAACATTAATTTAACATTATTATTTGTCCAGCCAAAAGATTTTATACAACATTAATTTCTAGCCTCCCGAAAGATATACTTCTATAACATTATTCATCCATCCATAAAATACATCTATATGAAAAATTATTTATCCATTCGAAGATCATCATTATTCATCCAACCAAAAGATTTATCTATTTATTTAATATTATTATTTATCCGGCCATAAAAAAAGATTTAAAATGGAACCCATTCTCAGCTAGTTAACTAGAAGCGAAAACAATGAAATACCAACCGAACACAGAACAAGACTATAATACATAAAAAAATTTAAAAAACAGGTTGAATAGTTACATTCTATATAGATTGTACACATAATTGATATATTCTTTATTATTGCATGATTATAATGTTCCACCAGTAAAAATGAATTTCCATTCAAGGCTTGTCTATAAAAATACTCAGGCTAGGGTCTATTAAATACTATCTATTTACTTAATATTATTATTTATCCAGCCATAAAAAAGGATTTAAAATGGAACCCCTAGTCAGCTAGTTAACTAGAAGCGAAAACAATGAAATACCAACCGAACACAGAACAAGACTATAATGCATAAAATTAAAAAAACAGGTTGAATAGTTACATTCTATATAGATTGTACACATAATTGATATATTCTTTATTATTGCACCAGTAAAGATGAATTTCCATTCAAGGCTTGTCTCGAAAATACTCGGGCTAGGGTCTATTAAATACATGTTCTAGCAAAATCAATCGGTCCTGAACATGTTAATTGACATTAAAGGGACTCTAGCGGTTCCCTCATACCTTGTTGTATTTGTATTAACAATGAAATCATAGGACAGGTTTTGGTTTTTCAAATTTCCCTTTTGTTAAAAAGATATTTACGATTGAAGTGTTCAGATGTTAAATAATCCAACGGATCGCGAAAACCGTGTACTGAGTGCGATGAGTTTGTGAACATCACTTTGCATTTTTGCTCATTACTCGGCCATATAACATCCATTCGACTTGAAATTTTCACACAATACCCCCTGTGGACATATCAGATAACAACAATATACATTGTATCAACCATTCATCACTTTTTGCACATGTCAACACAGTTACTAGATCCCTTTAAACTGAAACTGATTATAATTAAAAAGCATCATTTAAGCATGAATGAGGATGCAATAGAAAACCCCCTTGACAGTATTTAAAGGTACACTTGAGTATTGAAACTTCCTGAAATGCCCCATGACACTAAATTGGTTGGTTTATAATTCTATTTGAAAGTTCATTGAATAAAACATGTGAAATGAGAATCATTCCCTTTGGAATACTCTCAAAGCTGTAAAATTTGATTTCAAAATTTTTTATTTTTATATCGTCTAGCCAAACGATATCTTTATTTTTTTTTTTTAAATACAGAAAATGCTTATAAATACATTTCTTTCAGAGATTTTTAAATAGTTGTTGATATCTCTTTTTAATCATTACTTTAAGAAACCATCACATGCACAATTTTGTGTGAAAAAAATGGTTGAAACCAATGAATTTTTTAAAGAGCGCCATCTCGAGTTGTAATGGATATTTTTTAATGATAACCAGGTTTGTACTGTGATGGTGCAGGTTTTGGTTAATACAATTTGGTTTGACCAAAACTCAACTATCCCTTCAATTCACCTGTATTTTTGTCCCTGTTCATTTACCTGTTCTTTAGCCTCTGTGTAGCTTTTCTCTAGTTGTTCCACCGTGAGTTCAAATGGTTCTTCCCCATTAGGACCTGGCTAATATGCAAACAAACAAACATACATGAAAGCAGATGAATGGGACTAGGAACAAGAATTGTTTGAATTTTGGCCGAATAAATAAAAAAATAAATAAAAAATGAGTAGGAATAATCTGTAAAAGCCTATGAAGGTGACGTTCAAATGGTTCTGCTCCTTTGGGAGGTAGCTCATAGTAAACAAACAAACATGAAAGCAGATGAATGGGACTAGGAACAAGAACAGGATCATATGATTGGGAGTAACGAGTAGGAGTTATCTAAACATGCAACTGTACATGCCTATGAAATGGTTAAATGGTTCTGCTCCTTTGAGAGGTAGCTTATAGTAAACAAACAAACAAACATAATAGCATAGACATGAGAGGGACTTGTTCATCTGATATCAAAGGGAAATCAAAGTTCTTGTCAAACTGAATTTTAGTGTCTAAGACCAATTGAATTTTAATTTACAGCTATTAACAATAGAGGGCGCTTTTTCAGCCACTTTGGAGAATCAATCCTACAATAACATTCAACATTTTGACATTTTCTAGGTATTTACGAAATAATATATATGAAAACATTTTTGTATGAACTTTGTAATTTTCGGATATCATTTTGTTTTATACAATAATATCAGAGATCGAAATGGCAATACATGTAAAGTTACATAAAGATACATAAAGTTAGTTGAAAACATCTGAATGACGAATGCCGAGTGATTACCTGACTGGAAACATGGACGAGGCACACCTTTACATTTGGTCTTCGCGTCAGCGTTTTCATGATACCTCCATACACTGGGGCAGGCACAAGTATTGTATCTGAATAGAAAAAACAAAATTAATGAATCCACAACTTTAATTACTTTGCTAATTTGTTTTACAGGTAACAATTGGTTAAAATATCAAATAATTCTTCCTGTACATTAAATAAAACAAAACAGTTGATCTTCACATCCAAGCTTTCATTATATCTCCATAAATTGGGATGGGCATGGGTTATTACAAAACCACACAACAATCAATTATTCCTTTCCTTAAAATGCATGTACTTGATAACATAACATACATTTGGTTGAAATATATCGAATACAGTCAAATCTGCTCATGCGACCACCTGCCTATAAAGACTACAAATGTAGATTACCTAAGGAGCAGTTTACATGTTCATGATACTATCAAAAACACCTGGGGGATGTTTTACAGAGATCCCAAGTTGAAATTAATGCTTAGTCGGACCTGGCTACTATTGAAAGGTGTTAGCTTCCTTGTCAAATTTTAAAAAGGGGTTCATTAAGCAGGTGTTCAATTTTCATAAAAATCATTAACGTTTCTTTTATCAAAGAGACTTCATAGTTATTGATGTGAAATGTTGTGGAAAGTTTCAAATATTCACATTTTAGTCTCTTGAATATGTATAATTCCGAATTAAAGGGGACCACCAGGCAAAGGACAACACATTATTATATGTTTTGGTACCGTTTTGTGATATCAAATAGATACCCAACATTTTGCAAAGGGTTGTGTAATTCATAAACAAAGCAATTAATTTCCACCACTTACGGAACCACTGGTATTTCCTGGTTCCATACGGGCCAAGCATTTGCGAGTGCGCCAATGCTTTCACGTGTACGTCAATAGATTCCCGGATGATCCATTCGCTCTGCACAGTGCTGCCGCTGCGTTCTGGCTCTGCACGCATATAGTCTACACAATTCCGACCGCATGAACGCATGGTTGAGAATGGTGATGCTTTTTCCAATTATATGTTTTTTTCTGAAAACATATTTTTGTGAACTTGTTGAAGGAATGGAATACTAAAGATGGTACCATTCTATAATAAGAATATTATTTTTGGGTGGTGGTACCCTTTAACTCTAAGTTGGACTTAAACACTATGGAAAGCCATTTGTAGCCTTGGAGTTGAATATATTCAAAAGCAAAAATGCAAGTATTTTAGATTTTTCATAAATGTTACATCAAAATCAGGAAATCCCCTTGAAAAATAGAAAATATCAATGATTTGATTCAACACTTTGTGCCTTTTAAAAGAACTTTTACTAAAAAATGTTTCAAGCCACTAACGGCTTTCCATAATTTTAAAGTCCAACTTAGAGTTAAAGGACAATGAAATCCAGACAAATTGTTGTATGCACTATGAGACACTACATATAATGAATAGTCTCTGAAAATTTGAGCACAATCGGTCAAGAAATAAGAAAACTATGGCTCTTTGAAAAGAGCCATGCATTTCTTCGAGTGACTCAAATTGGCAACGCACTCTGGCAAAGTTGTGGACAACTCCCCATACATTTTGTACACAAAATTTAAGTTTTGTTCAATTTTCTCAAAATGTATGTTTACCCTTCGTTCAAGTTCAACATATGTTTTGTAGAATGCTTTTATACATAACATATCATGAGTAGGGGGAATGGAAAAATGTGACTATGAAGAAAACTGTAAAAATGGGAACATTTGTGTACAAAACATATGGGGAGTTGTCCACACACTTATCAGAGTGCGTTGCCAATTTGAGTTCCCCATAGGAATAAATGTACATCTTCAAAGAGCCGTAGTTTTCTTGTTTCTCACCCGATTATGCTCTGACTTTCAGAGATTCTTCTTCTTAATCTCTTCAAGACTATAAAAGCAACATTTTGCTTGGGTTTCATTGCCCTTTAAGTTCAACTTAGGATCTTTGCTCAACACCCCCTGCAATATTAATATCCTCTTTACCTCCTTCATCACACAAGATGTAGGGCACGACCTCCAGGAGAGCATGGAGACCACAACTGATGCAGATCTAGACGAGGGACAAGAATGGAAGAATAAGGATTTATTGTAATGAAGAGGGAAGAAGGATTTACTGTAGAGAAGAGGGAACAAGGGCACGACCCCAAGGAGAGCATGGAGACCACAACTGATGCAGATCTAGACGAGGAACAAGAATGGAAGAACAAGCATTTACTGATGGGAAAAGCAAGCTTTTATATCTGCTTTGATATAGTACAGTCCTTCTGGTTTTGTTGTTTGTTGTTGTTTTTTTTTGGGGGGAGGGGTAGAGGAGCACACTGCATGCATTGATTTTCTAGATTTTTTTAGCTTTAAAGGGTACCACCATCCAAAAACAATAATCTTTTAAATAAAAGGTAACATTTTTAGTAGCCCATCCCACCAAAAAGTTCAGAAAAATAAGTTTCCAGGAAAATTAGATTTAATTGGAAAAAGAATACTACAAAATGTGTTCATGTGTCTGCATACGAAGACTACATTTTGTCTAGGACAAACCCAACATACACATGATGACGTGAATAGAATTGGCACACTCCCAAACATTTGGTGCTGGTAATTAATTGCAATGTTTATGAATTACACAACCCTTTGCAAAGCACTGGGAATCTATTTGATATCTCACAATGGTACTAAAATATTTCTTTGCCTAGTGGTCCCTTTCATTGACTGTTGAATAAAATCTATTTATCTATTCATATCAATTTTTTTATTTTGTTTTATTTTGATCATCTCCCAAGAAAGCACATTAAGCCCACAACATAATAAGTTGTCATTATGCAGACTGGGTATCGTTACAGGTGATTGGAAACTTCTAGTCACAGGGGGAATTGCTGTGGGCATTTGCATTGTTAAGGCCCGGTCACATATCAACTGATAGCCTGTCAGAGAGAACATATATCGATCCATTCGTCTCCGTTCGTATGCTTGTCCGTTTCTTGTCAGGCTATATGTACGTTGTTCTATCCGGCAGAATATTTTGTACATGAAGCAATGGAGACGAATTTCATCACTGTATAATTTCATTTCTCCAATTTTCTATTTGACAGGCATCTGTTTACGCTATCTGGTGATATGTGACCAGGCCTTAAGAAGCCATACTTTGAGAACTGAATTTTAAAGTTATAAAGCAAATTGTGAGTAGTTTGAACCTGTGTTAGTTTGTGAAAACGCATACCTTATCAGGGTCCAACTTCTGAGGGGACCTGGCGACTTGGGTTAGAAAATCTGCAATGGCCGTTCTGAATGCTGGCATTCCATGATTATCTTGATATAAGAGGAGATTATCCTCAAACTTTGATACATCGACCTGGTTCATCTGTGAGAATAAACAGGTTGAGATCAATTTAGGAATGGGAGCATGTATGATAATAAGAATAATATTATTACAATGTATGATAATAAGAATAATAACTTCATTCATATAGCGCTTTTTGCAGAAATAAATTATACAATGCGCTTTAAAAAACAAAACAAAATTACAAATACAGAACTACAAACAGAACAACCTAACAACAATAGAGAGGCCAACTAGGCAAATACCTATGGATAAAAACATAATTCAAGATATATATAATAATTTAACATAACTTAGGATACTGCAAAGGTTTTTAGTTGAGATTTAGAAGTAAGTACTGAGAGTGTTAACTGATCGAACAGAGTAAAGGGAGACGATTCCACCATTTCGGTCCAGTGACTGCAAAAGCTTTTGAGCCAACATTTGCGCGAGACAAAGACTGACAGGTGTGGAGTAGATTACAAAGGTAAGATGGAGCTTTGCATTCATGATAGGTCGTAGACATATTGATTATTTTAATGCGCTATACTATGTTATCAACCAAATCATAGATTTGTCAAGCCTCGTAAAAAGCAGGCATTTCAAGATGATCTTAATAGAGGAAATTATCTTCAAACTTCAGTACGTCAACCTGGATTATCTGTGAGAATAAAGGGTTGAGATCGATAGAGGAATAGGAGTTAACATTGGTGTATGATTACTAGACAGACTGATTTATATTGAATTCTTATGAAACAAAATGATAATTCTTTTTTTGAAACAAACCATAGATTCAAACCTCTCCAAAAGAAGGCATGTCAAGATGATCTTGACATGAGAGGAAATTATCTTCAAACCTTTTAATGCAGGTGTCATTTGAATGACACACCTCTTGACTCCCGGGAAAGGTGCGTCATGGATGCGTCATGTACTCCCATATTGATGACGCACAGTACCGTCATGGAAGAAATAGGTCAGTCACAACACTGACCCATGTGTGCATCATAGTCAGTCACTTTACCATGGGTGCGTCACAAGGTTCGTCAATAGGACCAATTGGACCGTCATTTTCATGAAATGGTGCGTCAAAATTTTGACTCAAATATGCGTCAATGTTTCCTAATGGCGAGTCACTTTTTTTGACGGAGGGTGCGTCATGGTTCATAAAAGGGTGACGCACATCGGTACAATGAAGCACCTTTCCCGGGGGTCAAGAGGTGTGTCATACAAATGACACCTGTATTAGTACGTCAACCTGGTTTATCTCACACAACACTACATTGTAATGCTGCGCTATACGGGAACAATGTGGGACAGTACAAAAAAAGTTTGTCAAAATTTCACACAAAATTCTTATCTTAAATTCAACAAAATCAATCATGACTGGCCCTAAAAATGATACAAGTGTTATATGAACTTACCAAAATGGTCCAAATTATTTTTCAAATGTCGAAAAAAATGGAAAATCTGCAGTTTTGGAAAATAAAAAGACTGAGAAAATCTCAGTCGTGATCCCTCTCGAAAGTGTTGCTGCTATCTGGATGACTGTCATGTATTTCCCGCAAGCTTCCCACACCACACGTGTTACCGTATCCGAATTCTGACACGGCGTATCCGAATTCTGATACGGCGTATCCGAAATCGGATACGGCGGGCATGCTTGCAGATCGCGAGTTGGCTTGTTTTGGACAATAATAAGCGGCCTCCGCATGTTGCGGGCGGGCTTTCTTTGTTTACGATGGGACATCGAGCAGGAAGAGAAAGAAATGGAACTTATATGACGATTTTTGTAAGTATGACTTATCATTTTGAAAATGAAATTTTGTACAATAAATCATAAAATCAGCTTCAATCTAGGTATGCAATTTTTAACTTTAGATATGCTGTTCTTTTCTCTCTGTTTGTAGTTCAAATTGTGTCCCGTAGATTTTTACCACTGTGAGCAGTAAATGGGCCTATCAGGACCATTTACAATACATTGTAGATGTGGTTTATCTTTGAGAATATACATGTAGAGATGGGAAAAAGGGACACGTCATTGTTAGTCAGCTAGCCCTTTTCATAAAACCTTTGCCCCAAATATCTAAATATAGGTTAAAATTTCCTTGTCGTACATTGAGCCTTAAAAAAAAATCAGACTGTTCAAGTGGTTAAAGACAAAGACCTGTCCGCTCCCTACTAATCGGTCCGGGTCTGAACCCTGGCTGCGTCTATCAGATGGTCACAATAAAGGTTGGTCACATAAATAATCATAATTGATTGAATGAGTCCGGAAAAAAACAAATTTTATACCAATCCAACCCCAACCTACCACGTGTAGCAGAGCACACAAGACTTCTTTTCTTAGTGGACTGAAAGTTTGATCAAAATCATGATTTGGGCATTTCCACGGGAAAGTGGACATGAAATGAAAAAAAAACAAATGGCTCATTTCAAATCCTATTAATTTTTTGTGGATTATTTTTTCATAAAACATGATCCTATAATTATATCTTTCAGTTCACATGAATTTTTTGATTCTCAGGTGTCTCCTTATAGGAGAAACAGAAACCAACATGAAACTCCACATATGGGACTACCCTGTGCAAATTTCAGGAAAATCTTTATATATTTTCTATATTTTCTGGCATTTTTGTTATTTAAGGTACCAAATTGGATGACTGATAATCACAGTACCTTTTCAGATTAAAATTTCAGTCTTTTGAGTGCTCTAAAGTATATTTTTTTAGGAATCAAAACCTCCGGACAAACCGTAACGCGAGTTACCGTAACGCGAGTTACCGTAACGCGAGTTACCGATGTTTCTGCATCCTACAATTTATTCCCAAATTGTTTGGAATTTTTTTCAATACTAACTCATAGGACACATACAAATGTCAAATTAGCACACAAAATATTTGACTAGGATTAAAATTTAAATGGTGCTTTTCACAATTTAGTGGGTACTGAATTTTGGCCATGTCTTTTTTTTGTAACGCGAGTTACCGAACAGGATTCTTCCGCAAAGGTTCCTAAAGGTAGCTCTGTCAGTCTTTTTTGTGTTTTCTAGTTAGTTCACATCTACTTAATCCTTGGTGATAAAATCAGCCTACAGTTCTATAAAATAATAGAGTTACAGCACATCAAAGTAGTCAATGTACGGTTAAGTGTAACGCGAGTTACCGTGGAATTGCCCATTTAGAGATCCGTGGAACTGGGCAGCTCCTTGGTCAAGGTCAAGCTGTAGCCCCTGGTCAATCCTCACCTTTTCACGCATGACATCTCCTAGCAACCGATTCTGGGCTGGTCCAAGGTCAATGACATCCTGAGAAAGAAAAAAGTGGAAAAAGTATTATGATTTATAAGTGAAAATGAGTAAATGACATAGATTTGGATATCCCCGGGATTCAAACGCCAATACCCCACGTACCCCACATCTACAAAGTAAATGGTTCACTCAGGTGAACCATTTACACGCAATATATGCAAATGCGCTGGAGATAACAATACCAGCCATTCGTACACTGCTGCCGGTTCAACAGTATACCGGCGTGTTTTAGGACGCATCGGTAAGGAAAACGGACGGGAAATAATCATTTTATTTCTACATTTTGCGGTCTTTAAAACAACAAAGTCGGTAATTATTATCAAAGTATATTAATTGTGAATCACATAAATGAAAGTTTTTTTGCATTTGCTGGTAAATTGAGGGAGAAATCAGCCGACAAAAAAAATTGGATGAAGACTAAAGCGCAATCATCGGTCGTTCAGAAGTCGCGATACGACACGGAAAGAAGTCGATGAGGTGCATAAATCACTCATTTTTATGCGGAATGGAGCAAAAAATCATCATTCTGATCCACCCCATAGTTGTATCACATATGTATCATCTAATCGGTGGTAAGTACCGTATCATATGTATCATTTTAAGCACAATTATCGTGCACATAAAATGATAAATTCGGGGGCACTATCAGCCCGACCTTGAACGATAGCACTTGAGAGTTGAGTTAATGTCTATGAGACTATGATTGAGTTGACTGTCAATGCATGATTCGTTTACATACATTTTAGGATTTTTAGCACGTTTAAATTTTGTCATTTGTTGTGATAAATGCAATCGTTCTTATGTATGCACACACACACACACACAGTATCTGCAAGAATCTTCAGGATTGAAGGAGGCAGATTAACCCGAAGAAGAGAAGAAGAAGTGATTTGCCATAGTGCCGACACCAATATCAACGTATGGGACTGGACTGAATGCTCTACGGGAGGGACGGTGGGATCGGTAGCCGACGAGACCGGGCCAGCTCAGGCGTCGAGGTAGACTATCATACCGCTCATTTTTAACAGCTTGCGCTAAAAAATAAATGTAAAACTAAGTAAAACTCAATCACAAGTCACAACCTACCTCTGGATTTTTTGAAACATGACATTTCTTTTCTGGTGAAACCAAATCCATCACATCTTTTGCAGGTGCTTGCACGGAGACCACCCTCCTCACTCGAAGAGAAAAGTCATCCATCCTGTCCATCGTTTACGCGTTGATTTTCGGTCGTTCTGTATTTTGACGTCAATCCCAAATCCGACTGCTGCATTTCAAACAACGCGAACGCAGGGAGCAGGCCCGGGGGGGGGGGGGGGGGGGGGGGAGCACTCGAATTATTTTTTGACGGGGGGTGTGCCGCACGGAACTCGGAAATGGGGGTCTGAAGAGCTGACTACAAGCACAAAATATAGGGTCTTTGGAGCTACAAAAACCCCGAAACGGTATTTAAGGGGTCTAAGGAGCAGACTAAAACTACAAAATACATAGACTTGGAGCTACGGAAACCCTCAAAAAGGATAAAATGGTGGTCCAGGGAGCCGAACTAGAAGAAGAATAATGGACTTGGCGCTACTCAAATACCTAGCCAATTCTTTCCGGGGGTCTATGGAGCGGCAATTTTTTAAAATCGGGTATCTTATAGAGCTGCGATCGGGTGTGAAAACGGGGTTCTTTTAAGCGGTACATACGTCTTACATTAATCATGAGTGCCCCCCCCCCCCCCCCCCCGGGGGAGCAGGGGCCCGATTACGGACCAGCGACATTTACCATGGTAATTAGCATCATTGGCTCTAATTCATTGATGTCAATATTCTAGAATTACGTACAAATCAATAGAACGTAGCAGAGCACACATATACCGCCCTTACTCATTCAACCGTATAGCATATCTAGAGATCAGGCCATGGAACTAGGTGTGGTCCTGGGTCATGATCGTGCTCTCGGCCACAGACTACTCTACGATTCTGTATTTGAGGGGGGGGGGGGGGGGGGTGTCGGGCTCACTTATTAAAAGACTTTTTTAAACTCATTTTATGATTTGAGACGAGTAAAGTGCATTTTTTTTACACTAAATCTTTATTTCGGGTGGGGTTTTCCAATTTCTTCATTTAATTTTTTATCCAAAATGGCCCTAGACCCACCCACCCACTTCCAAATTTTATTTGGATGGTTGAATTTTGTAAAAACTGTGCAAGGCCCCTTAAATTTCGCACAACTTCTCAAGTCATAGTCCTTGTAAATACATCTTAAATGCTGCCAATCATTGCCAAAGCAGAAATGTGATAATTATTGCCATAGATTTAATCATCATTTTCCCATTGCTTGTCTTTATTATGTAATGTATGAATCCACCATAATGACTTGTAGACCTATACAAATTAGCATGGGCGTAGGAACACAATTTGTCTCAGGGCTGATGAGTTCTTTTGCCATAATTCCAATTTTCACCTGACAAGCACAAGATTACCACAAGTCAACCGTCCCAAAAATGTCATACTTTTAAAAAGTTTTCCCGAATAATGACATCATGATCTTGCCCGAATGTACATGCTTTTCCAAAATATGATTAGGCTATGAGTTTCCCGAATACGATATGAGTTTCCCGAAAACGATATGATTTTGCCCCTATATGAGTTTTTGACCGAAGACAATATGAGTTTGACCCTCGTTTGACCGAATAGGCCTATCACATGATTTTGTCCGAACTTCGGGTGCTTTTAGCCCGAATAATTATGGCCGCTTTCAAAACTGCAGGGGGATGCAAACCCCTCAGACCCCGCCTCCTAAACTAAGACATATATGGGGCTACCAGTGAAACCTGGGAAGAACTTTCAACAACATCCATTGTCATTGCTTGAATTAAGGAATTGATGAGTCTCCATGTGGTTAAACATCGTTGAATAAACGTTATAATGAAGAAAAGAGACCCATCCTTTGTATGTCATTGGGTTAACTAAAAGCAGGCCCATAGCCAGTATTTTTCGGGGTGGGGGGGGGGGGGGGGGGGTGCGTAATTTGGAATAACCGGGCCAGAGATCGATCGTTGCCGAGACCAAAACCACTGGTTTGAGTTATGCAAGCGGGTGGGGGGGGGGGGGGGGGGGGGGGGGAGACCGCTGGTTTAGATGGAGACCCGTCGATAGAAAAGTGGACCTTTCTTTGTGGGGGTGCGTACACACCCAACGCACCCCGTGGCATGCCTGGCTACTGGCCTACTCAACCGTACATTTTGTCCATTAAACTTGTATTGATTTTCTAAGGGAGTGTTTCCGTGAATACATTGTTACAATACCTAAATCTGGACGACCCAGTTGTGGCATGCCGCTAGTATTGTTCATAAGTCTCTTTTTAGGAATTATATAAGTATAAGCTGTCCAACTTTAAATGTGCACTTTATGATAAAAGCGTGAAAACGCGCATACGTGAGAACTAGGTATAAGTACTAAAAAAATGTTTAGACATCGAGCCACCTAAAACTTGCTCCTGGTGGCCATGGGCGCCATTTTCTCGAAATGGCTACCAGTGTTTGATGTTGGGTTCATGAGGTCCCAATTAAATATATGATTTAATACACCCACTTTTCTATCACTGTCTTCCTCATCTTGTCAATTTGTAATAGATAATTTATATTTAAATATATACAGCGCCTCATATGAAATCGTCCACTCTTCAACTTAATTTTACCCCAGTTATCGAAAACAAGCCCACTGCATGCCCCTCCGAGCTTGATTTGCAGTTTCTCAACTCCCTTCGTGTGGTGCTAGCCAGCTTCCTAAAATAGGTGCTCACGGAATAAATAGTATTTTAATATCGTTTAATATCGTCCGGCATTCAATGTCGTTGCTTGATTTCTGACCCTGTTTGTAAAGGCCGTTATTACAAATACAAATGGGTAATTAATCACTGGAAAGCCAACATTTAAGATAGCGCATGAGTAACACAAAACGATACTTGTAAATATGACGAAAGTAACATGTCTCATGTGATCCAAAGTTGCACTTATTAGACCAAATTAGTTTCATACAACGGTGTAATTGTTGAATGGTAATAAAATCAACTTGGTGACATGTGCGAGGAATCACCGAATTGATGCAGCTTTTTTAATCAAGTAAATTCAAACATAATAGTCAGCTATGACCAGGAATAAATATCATAAACTAAAAGAAAGTTAGCAAATAAAGTTTGGCATCCATTAATTGAATCAAACCTGAGAATACCCTATATGTTTGATCTAAAAAGAGATGCATTATTTTGGTGATTCCTCGCACAAAATCCTAGTTAGCTATTAGGAACTGTGACGGACATCAATCACAAGAGCTAAAGCTTAGTTGTTAAATAATTGGTCTAGCAATTTTTTGTTTTGCTAATTTTCTTTTATAATACTTATATCAAATGTAAAGCGCGTTGAAAAAACCAGCGGAAGAGCAACCTATTATTACCATTATATTAAATATTTATTGTCAGTTTCCCAATGTTTGAATTTATTATGTGAAGCCTTGGTTGATTTGATTTGATTTATTCATTTATTTTTAACATAATCTCATGATATTCAAAAGAATAATGCTGAAGACATTTCATTCACCGTACAACATTACAAATGGATTAGTTATACATTGAGAAATACACAAACAAATAAATGTTCAAAACTTACAGTAATTTAAACAATAAGATCGGAATTCCATGAACTAAAATAAGAGATTATGTACGGGACCAACATTTTAAACATTGCCGGTCTGAGATTTCGTTGGTCCCCGAAAGAAATAATGTAACACATTATGCTACATAACTATACAGGCATACATGGAATGAAATTTAATGTTGGGTGCAGATGAAATGTGGAAATGAAAATGCTATGTAACGATGAATGTAATTTAGTTAGATGCAACCGGTTGGGATGTAACAAACCAAAATATATCATATGAGATATTGTAGATTTAATTATCATGTATATAATAAAGAATCTAAAAGTGATGACACTGTACCTAGCATCAATAAAACCAATTTTAAATACAATAAATGTTACGATTTAATTAATTTCTTTTTCATTACGATTACCATGAAGCGGATTCGAAAGTAGGCATGAGAGCAACCTTTGCTGAATACTCAGCTTTGTATTTCTTTTGTATTTGAATCACTTTAACAAATGCTTTGCTTTTCTTTTGGTTCCGAAATTATATGTTTTGTTTTTGAAGTGCTGGATAAATTTTGAATTGCAAAACTATGACGGAAACATTACAGAACTTTTCCTGGTCCGGATTCCCACACACACGCAATATTGGGGACAGACTCTGTATACATATATTTCATTCCATTTTACAGGTTAGGTATTATACCCCCCCCCCCCCCCCCCTCCCGAACAATTTGATAATTAAATGTATAATAACTATTATTATTATTATTATTTATTTATTTATTTATTTTTTTGGAGGGGGGGGGGGGGGGGCAAAATGTTGTAGTCGATACAAGACTGTCAAATTTGGAACTTTTACTCTAAAATGCACGACTGATCATATAATGCCATTATTGATAGTTTAGTGGGCAATGAAATGTATTTCTGTGGCTAGCTCGCTTTGGCAAAGTGTGGAGAGTGATGGTTTTCAACGCTGGCGACCCGAGTTCAAATCCCGATCGATCCTGAGAGTTCACGCGCTCGCAACAACAACAACTTTTGCAGCTCAGACAACATTTTTATCAGCAACAGCAGCAACAGCAGCAACAGCTACAGGCAACAGCTACAGCAAAAGCAACAGCAACAGAAACATCTACAGCAGCAGCTGCAGCCTGGGGGCTGCGTGTATCTATTGGGCATCAACCCTCCGAGCTTGCAAGCACACTGGGGGTTGCGTGCATCTCTTGGGCATCCACCCTCCGAGCTTGCAAGCACACTGGGGGCTGTGTGCATCTCTTGGGCATCCACCCTCCGAGCTTGCCCTAACCCTAACCCAGCTCGATGCCAGCAGCCGCCCAGGCTGCTGGCAAGCTCGGAGGGTGGATGCCCAAGAGATGCCAGCAGCCGCCCAGGCTGCTGGCAAGTTCGGAGGGTGGATGCCCAAGAGATGCCAGCAGCCGCCCAGGCTGCTGGCAAGCTCGGAGGGTGGATGCCCAAGAGATGCCAGCAGCTCAGCCGCCCAGGCTGATGGCAAGCTCGGAGGGTGGATGCCCAAGAGATGCCAGCAGCCGCCCAGGCTGCTGGCAAGCTCGGAGGGTAGATGCCCAAGAGATGCCAGCAGCCGCCAAGCTCGGAGGGTGGATGCCCAAGAGATGCCAGCAGCCGCCCATGCAGGCTGCTGGCAAGCTCGGAGGGTTGATGCCCAAAAGATGCCAGCAGCCGCCCAGGCTGCTGGCAAGCTCGGAGAGTGGATGCCCAAGAGATGCCAGCAGCCGCCCAGGCTGCTGGCAAGCTCGGAAGGTGGATGCCCAAGAGATGCCAGCAGCCGCCCAGGCTGCTGGCAAGCTCGGAGAGTGGATGCCCAAGGTCCGTCTGTCCGTCTGTCCGTCTGTCCGTCTGTCCCCCTCCCACACCCCCCCCCCCCCCCCCCCCCCCCCCTCGGGCGCTTCGCGTCCTCGGGCTTGGTCGCTCCGCTCCCGCGCAGTTGTGCCCACCCAATCCGTTGACCCTCGCTACGCCACTGTGGCCAGCATTGGTCCAACGATGGACCAAGGTTTGCTTGCTACCTATATCACCCACACCAACTTAGCCTGTCAGTATCAGTGGCCCATTGGAGGGCCTGATTTACATTGGGCCGTATGCATAAAACGTAGCAATTGCTTATAAGCAATTGCTTCAAGCACAAGCAAGAGCTTGTCAAGCAAAAGATCAAGTTCAAGCAATTGCTTAATTTCGTATGCATAAGATTTTGCTTGTGCTGAAACCTTTTGCTTACACTGCCTAAGCAATTGCTTACGTGTTGAACAAAGCATCGTTACGGTTGTGCGAACATCGCACTGCATGACAACAAAGGGGATTCGTAGTGTATGCAAACGTCGTGTAGTCCCTTGCATAGCAGCTTTCCCTGGTCGTGCCCGACCTGGCAACAGTATTTTTCTTACGCAAATATTTTCAAATCATGAACAAAATTGCCTACATGGATATAAATGTCTAAAATAACAGCCATTTGATTAAATATGTAATCACAACATAACCTCTGGAACCAGGAGTTCTAAATCATCCTGAAACGGTATGAAAACTTGATTCTAAAACGCGAATGTCCTTAGTAAGCAAGAGCTCAAGCTGGTCTGGAGGTGCTTGAAAAAACGCAAGCAATTGCTTATCAAGACAAGTAAAAGGTTCGTTTTATGCATACGGTTTTAAGCAATTGCTTGTTTGGTTAGCAATATTATTGCTTACGAGCAGTAAGCAATTGCTTGTGCTTGTAAGCAAAAGCTTTTGCTTGCAAGCAATTGCCTGTTTGTGTGCATACCGATTCAAGCAAAAGGCTAGCACAAGCAATTGCTTGTTTTTATGCATACGGCCCAATATGTTTTTACTACTAATCAGGGCAAGGTAATACTATGTCTAAGTGTATTGCATCAACACAGATATTGCAAGTCCTATCAGTACCAATAAACATGTCACAATTTTGTATTTAAGTCATTATAATTTAGTTGATATGGATCAACTATATTGTATATATAGTTGGCCCTCAAATTTAACAAATTTTACACTCAGTTTTTCATTATATGACAAAAGATTTCGTGCTGCGCCCTCTATACCAAAAATGAACTACCCCTTTAAAGGGATAGTTGAGTTTTGGTCAAACTGAATTTTAGTAACCAAAACCTGCACTATATAACAGTACACACTAATAGTTATAACTCTACCATGCTCGAAAAGTATACACAATTACACACGACTAAGTAAAAACCCGGTTATCATTCAAAAAGAGCCGTTACAACTCAAGAGTGCGCTCTCTAAAACTCATTGGTTTAAAGCATTTTTCATACTGTGATGTTTTGTTAAAATAATGATTATAAATATTATAGAGATACATGTATCATCAGCAACTATTTAAAAACCTATTTTGAATTTTTTTGAAAGAAGTGTATATAGCATTTTATATGTATATTTTTTTCAAGTCAATATCTCCTGGCCAGACGATAATTTTTTATATAAATAAAATATTTTGAAATCAAATTGTACAACTCTGAGCGCATTCGAAAGGCGGAATGATTCTCATTTCACATGTTTTATTCAATCAACTTTCAAATGGAATTAAAACCAACCAATTTAGTGTCAAGGGGCATTGTGTAAAATACCAATACTGAAGTGTATCTTTAAGGTTCACGACGTTTGGGATTCACCAGCCAGTCATAAAGTCCTCTTTTTTCCCCTTAAAAAAAAAAGATGTGATGGGGGGGGGGGGGGGGGGGGGGGAGCTGGCAGCCCAATCGTCGCTCTATATACTTTCGAAGTATTTTTTCTTGTTTTCCTCGTTCCACATCCTCTAATTTTCGCCCTTTCTCCCCGTGACTATTTCATCCCCTCTCTCTCTCAACGGGGGGGGGGGGGGGGGGGGGGGTGCGCGCAAATTATATGGGGCACGCCCTATATCTGCACATATTTTTTTATATTAAATAAATTACTAAAATGGGCTTATTGCCCCCGTGCCCCCCCCCCCCCCCCCCCCCCCCCCCTGCCTCCCTTTGTAGCTACGCCACTGTCTCCACGTCACCAGCACCATGATCACACCACTACCATGCATTGGCTAAATCACGGTCACGTAGGGGACTGTCCCGTGGTACTAGTATTTCAATATTACGAAAACAAGAAACAAAACAAAACAACTAAAGCCAACCCAAGGTTGAATGAATGTAGCAGCAATATTCTTCGTCAGTATGCTTCTAATATAATATGCATGCATGCTATAGTTAGCTGCTGCATGCCGCGCCGGCCCTAAACTGATCGCTAACTTCAGTTGGTTAATTTGGATTGTTTATCCACTTCGAAGGAAAACGCAAGAAGACAAAGTAAGGACATATTCTATTCCTTTATATCTTATTTACATTGAACCCGTATGAAATAACTTAATGTAATCATTTTGGTCATAACTAGTTTAACGCTGGTTGATTTATTTTGTTCACTTTGTATTTCTTTCAGTGAAAACAACACTGCCAAATGTAGCTAAGTAAGCGAGTGTTCTTGTGAACGTGCATTGTTGTCCCACATACTGTCTTTTACGTAAGGATGTTAAATACTGAATGAGTGCGAGTTTTAACTAGTCAACGTTATCATCGAGATTATTTAAAAGACATTTGCACTTGAAAATTGGATAATGTATAACTTACATGTATGGAGGCTGTGATGAGGCATTGAAAGATACATTTTTAAACTATTTTAATCGAAACCAAAGTGGGTCATTATTCTTACTTAGACTTAGAGAATACAGACCACCATCTGGAACTGGACTTTTCCTTGTAGTTGTAGTTTGTACAGTCAACTTCGCGTAAGTCGATCTTGACGGGACCGTGTGAAACACGTTGACTTAGGCGATATTTGACTTGCGCGTAAGTCGAAGAAAATTCTACTTATAGTACATAAACGTCCCCGGCCCCTACCCTATAGCTCAGGGCACCCCTGCAAGTCAAGAGGCTAACGCTGCTGAGCTCAGGGACTGCGCGCAGCTAGCGGCCGATGGAATATCGTTGCACAGGCATCAGAAAAAAACACAAAACTTTCATGTACACAGAACTCGAATTCACACTCCTACTTGGACAAACATATTAGAATATACCAAATCATACTCGTTCATTTTTATTGTAGACATAAATAATCTTCGCTTACATGGTACTTGTTATTAAGTAACTGTGATCAGCGCCGTCCATAGGACGGCGCTGTGAAGACGAAACGTTAAAAAATTTGTAGGAAATTTGCCGACGGGTGGTTTCAAGAACTTTCCATCTATTATTATTATTTTTTTTTTAGTTCTAGACATTAATTAAACATTCAACCTACCTTGCTTGCTATTTAAATTGTTGCAAAAGAATGATAACTTAGCTCAAATTGATGATGATGATGATGATGACTATTATTTCCTTCGTCTTTGTTCGCTGCATGCAATGTCAGGTGACCGAAAACTCGTCGGCAATGCATAGCGCATGCGCGGGGCGATCGGTTGATCGGGTACAGGGGGTTCATTGCCGACAAGTTTTTGATCACCTGATATTGCTTGCAGCGAACAAATTCGGATACCATTTTCGTCACTTCTGTAATCTTGCCAGTTTTATAGTAAATTTCAGGATAAATCAAACGAATGGAGCATCAGACGTTTTGCAATTTGGATCATTGATGTCCATGCATAACATAATTCGTAAGTATGAACCGAGATATGTTATTTAAAGTATGATATATATATTTTTTTTATAAGTGTGTTTGCCGTTAAAGCCTATCAAGTGTTACCATCACGGTATACACACCTCAGTATGCCAGGCGCCGTACTACGTACGGCGCCTGGTTAGGTTAGTTATTAAGTAAATTGTGTGGATCCACTCTACTTTGAATTCTCCGGCCACACGCTAGCTAGCTATGCTGCAGTGCACTATACGCGATGCATGTGGTACGTGTATATTCTCGATCGTGACATTCGTTATGGGATCGAAGCAAGCATGCATTGAAGGACGGTACCGGTACCGTACCGCCGTACTATGGTGAGAAAAGGGAGAGCAAGCTTAAGCGAGAGAGATGCGAGATAAGAATTACAGACGACGAGGAGCGTCAGATTGTTACATTGCGTTGTAAACAAAAATGCGGTGTGACCGTATAATCGGTAACACATTACGGTTTAGTTCGAGCAATGAGTAAAAATCTTGCTTCGACTTACGCGATGCGAATTTCATGTTTTGCTTTGAAAGTGTGCCGGGAATATGATCGACTTATGCGATAATTCGACTTACAAAAATCGACTTATGCAGAGGAATAACACACGCAAGTGTATGACGATAAATCTGGACTTTTTATAATCATCGACTTACGCGATTATTCGATATATGCGACTTCGACTTACGCGGAGTTGACTGTATTTTTGTACTGCTGAAACTAGAAAGGTTGAAAGGTTTAAAGGGGTAGTACAGTTTTCGTAAGGCTGAACTTTAGTAACCAAACCTGGACAGTAACATTATAAACTAATTATAGTTATAACTCCACCATGCTCGAAAGGTATACAAAATTACAAACAACTAAGTAAAAAGCCCATTATCATTAAAAAAGAGCCATTAAAACACAAGAGGGCGCTCTCTAAAAAGGCATTGGTTTTAACCATTTTTCATACAAAATTATGCATGTAATATTTTATTGAAATCATGATTAAATAGAGAGATCATCAACAACTATTTAAAAAACGCTTTTGAAAATTTTTGAAAAAGTGTATGCATTTTTGCAATTTTTTGAAAAATTCATTCATTATTGGGGCCCCAAATAATTATAGGATCAGATATATTTATTGATATTTATTGGACCGATTTTGACCAAATAAAGTTTATTCTGCCATTAAAATTGCCTGTTCTCTCAAATTCGACACCCAGTTTTTCATTACCTCACAAAAAAATTGTGATGTGCAAAACTGAACTACCCCTTTAATACAAAACTGAAAAAAGGCACAAGAATTTTAAAAACATTTCATGTTCAGTATAGTAAATAACATTTTGACTTTGGTATGTTAAATTAGTTATTATACATTTCACATTATTATTCAAGTTGCACACAGAATGTTCTTCTTCATTAATGCTGAGAATTCTGTTCCTTTCAGGGCTCGACACTAATAACACCGTCCTATCCAGTAAAAATGTATTTTGGGGCAAGTACATTTTAATTAAAATCACTCTTAAGTGGCCAGATTGGTCAACTTTTGATAAAAGTTAGTTTAGATATGACAATGGCATTTAGAATGAGAAAGTTGGTTAAAGCCCCTAGATTTACACACATGAATTAACGGCATTCTCTACCAAAGCATGCCCACGACTTAGCATGCATGACTAAAAGAACTGGTGCTTCAATGCTATCTGTGTAGAACATTAGTTCTTAAATTAGTCATGCATCCCAAGTTGTGGGTATGCTTTGGTAGATAATCCCATATTTACTCTCTTCTGATAAACTGATATATTTACGTATTTGTATTAACTGTTTGTTGTTAACCAATCGGTTTGTTTCAGGGAGTGTGTAATGCAATAACAGTGAACAGAGGCAACCATGGAACAGACCCGGTACAACCTCAGAAGGAAATCAAGAGAAGTGTCCAAGAAGGAACCTCAGGAAGTGGTCAATGGTAATGGTAACCAAACGTAGAATTGGGTCAAAACAGTTTTTTTTTTAGTTTTAGTTAACTAGAATAAATATTCCTTGCATAAACACTTTAGAAACACAATTTAGAACAGTAACCACCTTGCTCAGGACTATCTGTATTATGTCCCAAGGTTGTAAACATGAATTAATTTGCTTTCAAAAGTTTATTATCAATAAAAAAAAAATCACCAGCACATTCGCAGTATTACAAGTATTATTTGGTTTGATTTTGTTTGAATTGGTATCATCAACAGATGAAGTGTAATGTCAAAGGTCATAGAAATTAGAAGTCTAATTGGCATATTTAATAAATGCATGTATACCAATGTATTCCCTTTACGGCTTTACCCTTGTATTCAGATGAACGAGTATTACGAAGTAAAGAAGAAACAAGAACTACAGCTGATGAGGTGCAAGGTCAAAGGTCAGAGGAAAAGACCCACCGCCCCGCCCTCGTTGTCCTGATGATATTCCTCCTGTCGGTTGGGGTCATGGCACTGGTCTACTGGAGCTTCCCTGAAATAAACGAGTGAGTATTCCTTAACCCATCCAGAACGAGAGCTATTTCAAGGCAAAATTTAACGTTATTTATCTCCTAATTTGTTGCTACCTTTTAATGACATCAAATTAGGTGGAAATATTTCGGTTATTAACATTTAAGAAAAACATTAGCTGGTTTGCCCAGAAGTTGCCAATTTAAACACCGAAATCTGATTTGAAATGTGAAAACGTGTTACCAATTTAAGGATTTCCTAAATTAAAGTGATCTAAGCACTAATACAAATCATAAACAGTAATGAAAGCAGGTGCAGTATAATGCAGGAATTTATTTGTTAATTTTAGGAGGCTCCTTTTTCAATCCGATGGATATCACAAAATATTTCACATAATACCCTATATGTGGTAATTTTAGGGTCTACCTAATGATTGGCAAATTTCTGTCTTATTTCTAGATGAGATTTGTAAGGAATTGTATTACAGTTGAACAGTTGCCTGATTGGCAACCAAACTAGACCATTTATGAAATTTGTCTTGCCCGACATACATTTCTACTGGGGGTGTTTCACAAAGATCCTACGTTGAATTTTGACTTAAAAATTATGGTAAGCCATTTGTAGCTTCGGAATAAAATATATTCAAAGGCAAAAATACAATTTTTGTTTCTAAAGACTTGTCATAAATTTTACATCAAGTACATGAAATCTCCTTGATAATAGAAAGTATTAATGATTTAAATCTATATTGTATGCCTTTTAAACAAAATTTACATAAAGTTTTTCTCTAAGTCCAACTTAGAGTTAAGTTCAACGTAGGATCTTTGTGAAACACCCCCTGGGCAATATGTCAAGTGCTAGTGTGAACCCCTCCTATAATTATACATAGGTTTGACTATGTTTGTAAGATGTAAATTTGTCCTTTGTTCTCCGGCAGTTATGAGTCATACTCATAATGCTTGTATTGAAATGAGGACCATGAGTGTTCTTGGACAGATGTGCGTGCAATATATATCAAATAATTATAATTAATATAACTATACATAGGTTTGATTTTGTACATTTTTAACATGTTTATTTGTCCTTTATTCTTCAGGGAGGACATGGAGCACATAAAGCTTCCCAAGAATATGGATGACGCAAAGGATCTAGGGAAGCTTTTATCTCGCTACAATAAACAGAACTCCATCTCCGTCACGGGGGCGTTCTTCTTGACATATATATTGTATCCTTTTCAATGATATATTCAGAAGTTGATGTTTAAAAAGTGATTGTATTCCTTGAAAGTTGAAACGCTTGAGCGCCCCTTCTTGCCAGCTCTGCTAAAGACACGGTAATATAATGCTCCAAGCGCTTTGAGAGGCTGATAAAGCGCGTTATAGAAATTGAGAATTATTATTGTTATAATTATTTATTTATTTATTTTTTATTATCATTATTATTAGTAGTAGTAGCATTATCATTATTTTTATTATTATTATTATTATTATTATTATTATTATTACTATTATAAGTATTGTTATTATTATTATTATTATTAATATTATTATTATAGTCTTGTTTGTACATGTATTGTCAAGTGTTGATGGGAGTTCTTCCTTAACCATTTGTTGCACCAGCTTACAAACATTTGCAATTCCAGGTTCAATATTTCTCAGTATACTATCGGGATTCCTGTTCCCTTTCTTCTTAGCATTATTTCTTGTTTGCCTGGTGAGTAGATTTTTGATATGTTTTGTTTTTTTGCTCTATAAATGATTTGTTTATGTCCCTTTTCTCTGTTGTTTTGTTTTGTTTTGTGTTTCACACAGCATAGAAAAAAAGAGGTCAGCCTCGATAGGTCAACGGCCTTTGCCGACCCCTACATCTGCTATATATGTTGTTTATTTTGTACTTGTATTTAATACTCTATATTGTTTGTGGATATATTATGGGATGTGTCCATTTTATATGCAATGTCTTGTTACTTGATGACTTGTATATTAATATGGATGTGCATACAAAAGAAAAATTAAATTAATTATTCTTCCTATATTGCCTTGGGGTCAATAGAGCACTGAAGTCATAGTGTCACATTTTTAAAGTTACTTTTTACATAACGATTTTGAACAACTTATGCTTTTTGAAGTAGGCATATTTGAATTCATTCAAATTAATTGTTTTATAATTCTTTCTAAATTGCGTTTGGGTCAATAATACTACTCCGGTAATGACATCACATTCTTTTTGTTAGTTATAATAGTTGATCAATCACATTTGTTTCATTTTCCATTTGTCAGTGTTCTGCATTAGGAGCTACAGTGTAGTGAATGCTACCTCATACCTAACTGTGAACAGCGCCGTGCGTTAGTACGGCGCTGTGACGATTAGACGTTCAAAATGCTACGGTAAAAGTGCGACGAGGTGAAAAATCACCTTTAACAAAAACATTGATTGAATTTGTTTCACTCCAAAGTACATTTAGTTATTAAACTTATCGGACATTGAATATAATTTTCTAAAAAATTAGGATAACTTACCCAAAATTGATGATTTTTTACGGTAGTCCGTGCTGATATTCCAACTGATCGCGCTGCAATGAAAACCCCGGAAGCTAGTCGGCTATGCATGCTGCGCAGCATGCATAGCCGACTAGCTTCCTATTAAGTTTAATAACTAAAGTTACGTTTAATAACTAAGTTTAATAACTAAATGTACTTTGGAGTGAAACAAATTCAATCAATGTTTTTGTTAAAGGTGATTTTTCACCTCGTCGCACTTTTACCGTAACATTTTGAACTTCTAATCGTCACAGCGCCGTACTAACGCACGGCGCTGTTCACAGTTACCTCATACCCTACTTGCCCTTTATCAAATTTTACTTGCCACGGGCAATAGGTCAAGTGCTTGTGTCGGGCCCTGACGTTAATTAATCGTATTTATTTATTTTCTATTTTCTTTGTTTTGTAGTGTTCTGCAATAGGGGCCAGTAACTGCTACCTCATATCCTATTTTGTCGGAGTTCAGCTCGTCCAGAAATACATTCCAGAAAGAGTGGAGAAATGGGCTTCAGTAGTAAGTACACTCTTTCACTACGATTTTAAGTTAAGCTTAAACTCAAAATTCTTTGTAATGTTTTGTTTTTCTTTTTCATTCTTTATAATGGGTGTATCAACTTGTCAAGCCACATAGGCTTTTACTGATACACCCTATTTCACTTTCCCACAATTAGTATCTTTGCTATTACATTGCTTTACATATTTTAAATGTTTTATTTTTGTATATGTACTTTGTAAATGTGTTTATATGTTTTTTACTGAATTTGAAATAAAAAAATAAAAAAATGAATCAATCAATCAAAATTAGACTTAAGACTATGGAAAGTTGATGGTCGTTATGAAAAATGTTTAAACCAGTTTTAAAACACAGCTTTAACCCGTTCTCTTTGAGTTTCCGAAAACCCTTATAGACTTTGTACACAACCCACCCGGTTCCCGTAGTCAAGGGGTTAAGTTCATCCAAAAATACATTCCAGAGAGAGTTGAGCAATGGGCTTCAGTAGTAATTACACTCTGGAACAAACCACTTTGTAATGATGTTTGACTTTGACTTTGACTAATGTTGTTATTTCCTATTGCTTTTCCAAACTGGAATGTCGTATCCCTTTCCTAACCTTGATAGGGACCTATAATACAAATAATATGCGCTTATCAACATCACATCCCTCCTCCTCAAAGCACCCAACATGTGACGTCTCTATGTTATGACAACAACATGTGACGTCACTTCTTCTGAATTAGGCCACAAAGAAAAGAAGTTAATTTCTAACATTCTAATAATTGAATATGTTCTGTTCTATATCTTCCAGGTGAACAAGCACATAGAGCATCCTTGAAATTACATCATCTTCCCATAGATAACTCCCTTTCTACCAGACTGGTTTACCAACATCACCTCCCTCCCTCTCAGTGCTCCCATCATGTGACGTCACTATGTTGTACAAAACAAAAAAAAAACATGTATTATCATTTCAAATATAGGGAAACTGAGGGGACACCCTTATTTTCTTTGTTCATTTTCATTTATATTAATCCTTTCAGGACTGGTCCCAGAAATACTCAAACAGGAGTCTAAGGAAAAAACATGTTATACCAAAATCAGTCAGTCCAGAATTGGTTAACAAGAAATATGTGACGTCACTACTCATGTAATTAGGCCACAAAGAACAGAAGTTAATTTCTAACATTGTAATAATTTAATATGTTCTGTTCTATATCTTCCAGGTGAACCTGTTGAATTACATCATCTTTCTGAGGATAACTCCCTTCCTACCAAACTGGTTTATCAACATCACCTCCCCCGTCCTCAAAGTTCCCAACATGTGACGTCACTATGTTATACAAAAACAAACATGCATTATCATTTCAAACATAGGGGAAACTGAGGGGACACCCTTATTTTCTTTGTTCATTTTCATTTGTATTAATCCGTTCAGGACTGGTCCCAGAAATACTCAAACAGGAGTCTAAGGAAAAAGCATGTTATACCAAAATCAGTCAGTCCAGAATTGGTTAACAAGAAATACGTGACGTCACTACTCATGTAATTAGGCAACAAAGAACAGAAGTTAATTTCTAACATTGTAATAGTTGAATATGTTCTGCTCTATATCTTCCAGGTGAACCTGTTGAATTACATCATCTTTCTGAGGATAACTCCCTTCCTACCAAACTGGTTTATCCACATCACCTCCCTCATCCTCAAAACTCCCATCATGTTATGACACTATGTTATGACAACAAAATTGTGACATCACTGCTTTTGTTATTAGGCCACACAGAAAAGAAGTTAATTTCTAACATTGTAATAATTGAATATGTTCTGTTCTATATCTTCCAGGTGAACAGGCACAGAGAGCACCTGTTGAATTACATCATCTTTCTGAGGATAACTCCCTTCCTACCAAACTGGTTTATCCACATCACCTCCCTCATCCTCAAAACTCCCATCATGTTATGACACTATGTTATGACAACAAAATTGTGACATCACTGCTTTTGTTATTAGGCCACACAGAAAAAAAGTTAATTTCTAACATTGTAATAATTGAATATGTTCTGTTCTATATCTTCCAGGTGAACAGGCACAGAGAGCACCTGTTGAATTACATCATCTTTCTGAGGATAACTCCCTTTCTTCCAAACTGGTTTATCAACATCACCTCCCCAGTCCTAAGGGTGCCCTTCACGCCTTTCTTTGTGGGCACATTTTTAGGTAAGATTATTGTAAATTTGTTTTTTATTTTGAACAAAATAGTTTATGTGTGCATTTGTATATCAGATTATTGGAAATATTGCCTTTAATTACGCCTTAATGAAATGTTAATTTATTTTTTTCATTTGAATTAGAACCCAAAGAAAAATACATGGGGGTCCGGATGATTTCACCCCCCAAATGGCCCCTGGAAATCATGAAAGAGCCTCTGTAAATTTACAGAGTTTATGCAAAACAAATGTTAGTGTACAGTTTTCATGCAGGCAAACTTGAAAAATAAATGTAGCTCTTCCAAATAAATGCTAATTGTTTTTCTGATTCCAACAGGTTTAGCACCCTCATCTTTATCCTAGACATCTGTGATTGTTCTAGCTGTCCTAGCTCAGCAAAACAAAACAAAACTATTTTGAGTATTACTTGAATTGCAATTTCTTCTCTGAAAATTTCAATTTTGAACAGGTGTGGCACCCCCCTCATTTGTGGCCATTCAGGCGGGAACCACTCTGTACCAGTTGATCCACGAAGGTGATGCATTATCCTGGACATCCGTCCTTGTTCTAGCTGAGTGTCCTAGCTCAGCTGTTATTCTTTCCAGCAATTCTAAACATTTCACACTTTGTTTTTTTTCTTGCATGACCGTTTAAAAATAACTATTTAGAGTATAAATTGAGTTGCAATTTCTTCTCTGATTTCAATTTCAAACAGGTGTGGCACCCCCATTATTCATGGCCGTCCAGGTGGGAATCACTCTGTACCAGCTGACGCATGCAGGGGACACATTATCCTGGACTTCTGTGGTTGTTCTAGCTATCCTAACTCAGCCCCCATTATTTCCAGCAATTTTAAAGATGCCAAATTCTTATGTATTTTCCTTGCATGACCATTGAAAATTACTTTTTTTAGCATTAATTGAGTTGCAATTTCTTCTCTGATTTGAATTTTAAACGGGTGTCGCACCCCCATCATTTGTGGCCATCCAGGCGGGAACCACTCTGTACCAGTTGATCCACGCAGGGGACGCATTATCCCGGACGTTCGTCATTGTTCTAGCTGTCTTAGCTCATCTGTCTTTCTTTCCAGCAATTGCAATTATGTCAAACTCTTGTTTTTCCTTGCAGGACAGTTGAAAAATAACTATTCTGAGTATTAATTGAGTTCATTTTCTTCTCCGACTTGAATTTTAAACAGGTGTAGCACCCCCCTCATTTGTGGCCATTCAGGCGGGAACCACTCTGTACCAGTTGATCCACCCAGGGGACACATTATCCTGGACATCCGTCCTTGTTCTAGCTGAGTGTCCTAGCTCAGCTGTTATTCTTTCCAGCAATTCTAAACATTTCACACTTTGTTTTTTTTCTTGCATGACTGTTTAAAAACATTGTTCTAGCTGTCTTAGCTCATCTGTCTTTCTTTCCAGCAATTGCAATTATGTCAAACTCTTGTTTTTCCTTGCAGGACAGGTGAAAAATAACTATTTTGAGTATTAATTGAGTTCAATTTCTTCTCTGATTTGAATTTTAAACAGGTGTCGCACCCCCATCATTCATAGCTATTCAGGCGGGAACCACTCTGTATCAGCTAACCCACGAAGGGGACGCATTATCCTGGACATCCGTCATTGTTCTAGCCGTCCTAGCTAAGCCATTATTCTTTCCAGCAATTCTTTAGATGTCAAACTCTTGTTTTTCCTTGCAGGACAGTTGAAAAATAACTATTTTGAGTATTAATTGAGTTCATTTTCTTCTCCGACTTGACTTTTAAACAGGTGTCGCACCCCCATCAATCGTGGCCATCCAGGCGGGAACCACTCTGTATTAGCTGACTCACGCAGGGGACGCATTATCCTGGACGTCAGTCATTGTTCTAGCCATCCTAGCTTAGCGATCCTTCTTTTCAGCAATTTTAAAGATGTCAATAACATACTCTGGTTTTTCTTTGCACGACCGTTTAAAAATAACTATTTTGACTATTAATTGAGTTGCAATTTCTTCTCTGATTTCAATTTCAAACAGGTGTGGCACCCCCATCATTTGTGGCTATCCAGGCGGGAACCACTCTGTACCAATTGACCCACGCAGGGGACGCATTATCCTGGACCTCTGTGGTGGTCCTAGGTGTCCTAGCTGTGCTTTCTATCCTACCAGCAATCTTCAAACAGCGACTACAAAAAAAGTTTGACTAACCTTTGACCCTTGACCCCCTAACCTTATTGGTAAATCTATAGTTAAACCTGTGTAGCAAAAATAAACAAAACAAAGCAAACAAAAATATACCTATGCCCTTTGATAACTATTTTTACAATTTCAATTACATGCTTTTTTCTAACCCGTGTATAGTGTCCACCTAAGAGGAACAAGAAAAGTGGTAATCTTAAATGGGTTCCATAAAATTGTGTTTTTGAACCTGTGTATAGTGACCACCTAAGGGAAACAAGAATAGTCACCACTGTAGACAGGTTCCTCAACATACTCTGCATGAGATGACTCTGGTGGCCATTATAGGCAGGTTGGCTACTGTAGACATTTGACTTCAATAGAAAGGTCCCATAACATCGTGTTCTATTCAGAGGTTCACACTTGGTGACCACTATAGGCATGTTGGCTGCTATAGACAGGTGACCTCTATAGAGAGGTTCCATAACATTGTGTTCTATGCAGTTGTTCACACTTGGTGGCCACTATAGGCAGGTTGGCTAGTATAGACAGGTGGCCAGTAAGACAGGTTTGACTGTATATGAATAGGTCTATATTGGGGGCATTTGGGGGTACATTAATACTGTAAATAAGTTCACAATAATGTGTTTAATTTGTTTGTTTACACTTTTTAGATACAATTCATATTTTACTTGGTATGAGGTGGGCAAATTATTGGGACAGTAATATAATTGCATGCATTTTGTTCATGACTAACTGTAAAGACTGCTCTTGTCATTAATTTATATCTTTTTTTACATAAACATTGTATTGTTTGTAATGTTAATATGGAAACAGTGGTTATGATATGAAAATAGATATTACATGTTATATATTACACATGTATAATTATACTAAACTAGCTGTGAATAGATATAATTGTAATATAATTAACTAATGATTGATTAACATTGTTTTCAAGGAAAGTGAAAACAAACAATCCACTATCATTCTTACTATATTGGTGATTGGTGTATGTAACTATGTGTTTAATTTTCTAATGTTTTATATTATACATATTAAAGGTACTATACAGATGGGAGAACCTGGCCACCTTCGATCCAATGTACCAATGTACCAATGTATTAAATTTGTCAAATTATCCAGGTAGCACATGCCTCTCATGCCCCCCTGCCGCTATGCCACTGTGCGTACACATTCTGTTATAAGAATTTAAAATGATTTAGCTATTTAATCAACGTCTTTCATGTATGCTTTCACATAACATATATATAATTCAAATGTTCTCATTGACAATGCACAGTGCGATTTGTAATTCTGAAGGACATTGTGCTATTGATGCTTATAAAATGTGTTTAATCACATAGTAATTTTCATTCATGTATGTCAAGTGGTAATAAATGTAGATTTTAACTTTATGTAAATATGGGTTGAAGTACAGTTAATGTATACATGATGAATGAATGATAAGAAATCATATTTAACAGCAACTCTAACGTCTTGATAATAAGCCTGTATGTGAAGGATCTTCTCAATGCCCAGTGGCGGATGTAGGGGGGGGGGGGGGGGGTGGGTTTAGGGGGTTTAAACCCCCCCCCCCCCCCCCCCCCCCTTGGGCTGCCAAGTGAAAATGTATCAGTGACAAAAGTGACAAAAGTGAAAACAATCACTTACGGGGGTTCAAAATAGCAAAATAAAATCGCCGCTTTGCGGCTCATGGACAATGCTCCGCATCGTCATTGGGTCAAACCCCCCCCCCCCCCCCCTTAGCAAAAAGCTAGATCCGCCCCTGATGCCCATGAGCTGCTTGGAAGGAATGCTCCCCAGGGAGTGGAGATGGTGCACACAATGTGTGCTGGTTTGCATTGTATCATATGACTGGGGGTAATAATATCATTGTAAAAAGCGCTTAGAGATGATTATCAATCATATAATTAGGTGCTATATAAATCAAGTATATTATATTATTATTATTATTCTCAAGAAGATAGGACCTTTCTGTAAATGGATGCGTGCGGAGGAGCGAGGGGGCGTGTGCGGCACAGTATCCACAACTTTTTCATCTAAAGCCTTGACCTTACTGAATAGCTCTACCCACTGAACTTGATTTTACTCAATACTTTATACTTCAAGATGTTTTTGCCAGAAATTAAAGGTGCTTACTGGACCCGCAAAAATACTCAGGCTTTGGTCTAAGTAACGTAGATAGTAGAATACTGAATACATGTTATAGCAAATCAATCAGTCATGGGTCCTGTTGCAGAAAGAGTTGCAATGGATTGTAATGATGCAATTAATTGTAACTCAGATAACATACTGCCATACACATTTTAACCAATAGGATTTGTGCATTTAGTCACATGATCTGACTTGCAATTAATTGTAACGTTACAATTGATTGTACTGTATCTCTTTCTGCAACGGGGCCCTGAGCAGGTTAATTGGAGAACATTTCTTTCAGAAACACAATGGAAGTTTAAATATTACTCCATTAAAGAGAGTGGAGACTGATTGTTATTATAATTATTATTATTATTTGTAATATTAATATAATTATTATTTTATAATTACTGTAGTATTATTAATATTGTTATTATTACTATTATTTACAAGTATACATTCATAATGATGGTGCAGTTATTTAATCACTATACAATATTTGTTCATTTGTTTGTTTGTTTATTTTTTAGAGGGTTTCTTTATGTGTGTGATGGAGTGGTGTAATTTGTGAACATTCTGCCTGAAAATTAATCAATTGATCATTTTACTTACTTTTGTATATGTGTTATTTAATGATGTCGGGCAAATATGCATATAAGTAAAACACTGATTCTATACCAGTGCAAAATTATAGAATGAGAAACTGTATTTTTGTGTTGTGTTTTTAATGCGTTCTTCTAGCCTATGGGGTTGCGCGATGCAATGGCCTTTTCAGAGCTGCTGCCAACCATTCCATTTTTGGCAGAATTATTCCTTTTTTAAAGTTTACATAATTAAGACATTCCTTTCGGCTTTGTTTCCATGTAAATTCCTTGTTGCCCCAATTCTCAGTCATATTGTATACACCATGATCTTCCGATTTCATGATAATTGGATATGCACAGGATGCAGTAAATCATAGGCGTACCCAGGGGGGGGGGGGGGGGTTGGGTGGTTCAACCCCCCCTCCCCCCCCCATTGACCCAAAAATTACTGTTTTGGGGGGTTTGAACCCCCCCCCTTTACAACTTGTAGCTGGTCGAGACCACATTTTAGCGGTCTCGACCATCATTACCGATGATTCTCAGCCAATGGTCTTGGTCTCGGCTTCAAAAATGTTTGACCAGTCCTGGTCTTGGTCTCAACAATTTTTTTTCTTCTCGGCGTCAAAAATTTTCTACAGACACCCCCCCCCCCCCCCCCACAAGAATGCCGGCGTGAGAGCACATACACACACACACATACACACACACATATGTACAAACACATGCACATACTTCGGGTAAGAGTGAGAAGGGCGTCATGTAGATTTTTGCTAAATTGAGATTTGTATATAGTTCGGAGCCTCCACTACGAGATGTCGAATTTTCAGATAATAATTACTTCTAATATAGGGGGATATTAATCACAAATAATTGAGAGTTAAATTCAGTTTCTACAAGGCGTCAAAACTAGAATCGTGATTATCTCAAAGTGAATCACTGCCCTTCTCTTTCTCACCTGCGTATAATGTGAAACTCAGGCACACCTGAAAGAACATGGAAAGCAAAATGAAATTGATTGAAGAATGATGACAAAATGAACCGATTTTTTTCTGAAAGTTTTGTAGTTATATTTAATCCTTAGAAATCATATAGACAATACACAGTTAAAGTACACAGTACATAATCGTATGCTGTATTTCGGAATGCTAAAACGTTCTTTTTTGTGTTTTCATCTTTAACATCACATCTACAATAAGTGTTCCTACCTACAATGTAAAAGGTGGGATTGATATAATACAAATGGAAACAATATACAGACACAAAATGATGACAATCCCGGTGATACAAAATGAATCCCCTATTTACAAAGAGCTGCCAAGCGACAGCATTGCTTATCAAAGACAGTATAATGAAAGCAAGCAACAATATCAATTCAGTGGTGTAGCGTGGCCCGACTGATTTTTTTTTTTTTTGGGGGGGGGGGGGGGGGGGGGTGCACATTCTATGATTTTCTATATTTTCTTAATACAATGTTTACTATTACGCTTCGTATTGTTTTGTTTTTCTTCAAATTATTGGTGGCACGGGGGAGGGGGCCGGGGGGGGGGGGGCGTGTGCCCCATGTAGCTACGCCACTTAAACAATATTCAATATTGGTATTCATTCGTATACATATACCCGCTGAAAGGACCCAGTGGGGTAGCGTGGTATGGCGGAATTATTTATTATTATTGTTGCTGTTTCTTCTTCTTATTGTGTTGGAGTGAGGGGGTGGGGGGGGGGGGGGGGCACATAAGATATTGGTGGCACAATCGCGTTGCATTTCTTTAATCTTTTAAGGATTGAATGCTCTTTATGTTTTGTACTTTTTGGCACCCCTCCCCTATATCTAAGCCACTGAACGGACCAATGCGAACGTTAACTTGTATTCCAATTATAATCGAATAAAGTTATCTTGAATGATGTTTTCGTTTCCTTTGAACTCGGATTGGTTTACGGTCGTAATGCTGTTTTTGTTTTGTTTACAACATTTGTTCAAAGGGCATTATCAATCTCAAATATAAATCGAGTATACATCAAAAATCCATTGTTAAATCGTGGACAAGTTATCATAATTGAAAAGTAATATAAAACAGTTTGTTAGACATAATTATATTGTTAGAAAATGATATAAAATATACTGGCGACATCATCATGTCTTCGTCAATGCATAACATATAAATTATCACGAATATTTAAATAGTTCTGCCTATATTACATCATTGTCATAGTTGCGTATAAAAAAAAAATCACAATTATGTTTCATTAATTCTACAACAAACATACCACGGTACACAAAATGCACGATCAGATACATTAACAATCGGTTTACACGACATTAATCAGTCATTTTCCCTGTAACAATTTGTATCAACTGATTTTCGAAGGTGCAGCATGTGGGATAGTGCGTCTCTCACCGCGTAAATTAGTAAAATATTATTGTAAGAAAAACCTGCTTAGTGGCGACCCTTTTATATCAGCCAGCCTGCCTATAGCGACCACCTACTAACAACTAGAAGTAAATCCCTGAATAGTAAAACAATGTTGTTGAACCTTTCTATAGACATCATCGAGGTCACCAGTTTATAGTGACCTCGTTTCTGGTATCAATACACCTACATGGTCTTTACTCTATCAGGTAGTGCCCACGATCATAAATAAAAACATAATGTTGAACTTGCGTAGTCAAGAATATAAGAAGTTATATATGAAATTTAAAGCTAAAATGGGATGTTGCAATAATAAAACATCATTCATACATCGCACAGGCAATAATCAAATCAACATTTCAAGAAGAAAAACATGTAGGGGCATCGTTACTAATCTGTCGTAATAGAAGATTATTTCAACAATATACCTACTGTTTAGTGTTGCTTAATATTATTCTTGTAAACAAGTATAATATACAGATATAGAGCCTATTTCATGACTTAATATTGGAATGACGTACAATAAATAAGTAATCCTAAATTAGCTCAGTCAAATCTAAGAAATCTGAATAAATATGATGTTACGAACAACTCTCAGAGTAAAATGGGTTTATTTTACCCGGATTTTATCTGAATATTAGGAGACTTTACACGAATATTGATTTTCTCAAATGTTCGGGCGGCGATCCCCAGTCGGTCTACCATAGATAATATGGCAAGATATAAAATTGCGTAGTTCTATCTGTATGGTGATTAAAACACGTTTATTGATACAAAGTAATATCAAGGGTATTTGGGCCATATTTCATTTTTTTAAAACATTTCCACCTGATGTATGTCGCGAATTGTTGTAACTTTACAGTAAGAGTTGGATGTTGCTATAGTGGGACATTTTACAAGAATGGGAAAAGTATTATAAAACTGAGCACTGGAGAGTCAATAAACACAATATAGTCATCCATTCTGAATGGTGTACACATGCTTATTGCCAAAATGTAAATGTAAATGTACGATTATGGAATTATTAATGTGCAATGATGTTATTAATGAAGTAGTTATGGGGAAAAAAACATGAATATACTCAAAATAAATCAGCTAATAATTCGTTCATCGTCGTGGTGAGGAAACTTTTGCGTAGCATTATTATACTAACTGATGGAACTAATACAACTTCTAGTATAAATACTATTATTATCATTTTTTAATCGGGTTATGTTATTATGCACAATATAACAAACATACGCCATAAAGTGTCTTCGATAATAACATGACAGTCCCTTCATTACTATATTACTAATGTAGCAATCTTATCCATCGTCAAAAATCCACCTTTAAAATAACCTCAATTACGATTGTACATTTATTTTTGACGATTACCACAATCATGCAAATGATACCATTTTGTTTGAATATCTGTTTTAGTGTAAATACAGCATCATTAACATAATACAACACTGCGTTCACACAGTACTGAAGTAATAAACCAAACTCCCATCCTGAGAGAGTGTTTTCAAAGTGGAAACATTGAATCGTTACGATAAAGTAACGGTCGATGCAATGGTGTAAACGATGCTTCTACAAACTACATAATAATATGATACTAATACACCAATATACCCTGCATACGTCCGATTGCAAAAAGACACAGAAGAAACGGTATAGTACATGATCTTTATTACAGGAGAGCTTGGCGAGATTTACAGTCTTGTGTCCACACTGAGCTCCGAAAGTTAGGTCCAAATCCAGCTTCAATCACATTAACCCATTATCTCTCCATCTCTCTTAAATTATAAGATTTATTTTTAAGTCCAAAAGGGTTTATTTTTTAATCCAAGCCACACTTGAAACAGTGGCAATACATTTTTCGATTTAAATCAAAGGCTAGAACTGGATTTTCCCTAACTTTCGGACCCAGTGTTGACACACCACGTGAGTAGTATATACTGTAGTCTATTAGAGTACTCGTAGTTTTCTAACTACTGGATGCGGGGCCAGTACTGGTGCGATGGGTGGGTATCGGCCGGAGAGGACCCGGGGACTTGCACGGGGACAGACACCCCAGGTGAGATAAGACCTGCACGGAAGAGAAAAAACAAAACAGAATACAAATCAGATTCATACATCTAGAAAATGTCTTGTTTTCTATTCTAATATTTAGTTCCATTTTGGGGTACGTTTCTTGTCATCTGATTAGGTCCGAAAGCTTGGTTCTATTTGATTTACATTTAATCAAACATATAGGGAAAATGACGAGGGCCCCGTTGCAGAAAGAGATACAATCGATTGTAAGTTACGATTGATCGTAAGTCAGCAACTTTACGCGTTTCAACCAATCAGATTTGCGCATCTAGAACCACGTGATCTGACTTACGATTAATTGCAACTTACAATCGATTGTATCTCTTTCTGCAACGGGGCCCAGAAGTTATATATAAATTAGATTGAAATATATTATGGATTAATTGTTTTGCCACGTTGTAAAACACAAAACCTGATTTCAGACTCTTTAAACAATTAACAACTATGCATAGAATAACTAAACAGTAAATAGAACAATGTTTTTGTTTTATATTTTTTTACCAAGTTTATCACAAAATAATCAACACAATACACCAAGAAACAAATGTATTTAATATAGTGACATCCTGTATCAAACTTGCAGTAGTTCGATTAATTTTTGAAATAAAAATAGATTTAAAAGACATGCACTAATAATACAATCTGAACAATAATTGTAATTTTAAAAATTAAAACGCAAATAAACAGCACTTAATTTTCATGAGGTACATTTCGACATGAGTCATATAAGGTTTATTATTTAAAAAAAAGGATGGAATTGTAATAAAGATAATATTGCATTTATTTGATAAATGGAATAGAAAGTTCCTATTTGTTGTTATTACTGATGAAAATTGGAGAACTCACTTTCATAAAGGCATGTGTTTTCTCATGCAATTTGATATTGATCTTTTATGTATCAATTTTCGTTCCATAAAAAAGGCTTGAAATAACTGAATACCAAACAATTATTTGAATAGACGATAATAACGAATATTCGATTGTTCAATAAATGTTGACATATATCAGTACGACTTCTTTTTATTCCCATGCACGTATAATTTATTATTGCAACCTTTAAAAAAAAATGACCAAAAAGGGCATTTTATACGATTGCATATTCTACTTTGAATTAAAACGTACCATTATTGCAAGCGGTGTTCATGTGTGTCTGATGCATGCCGGGATGCGAGGGCATGTGGCCGTGAGATGACATCGAGTGGTGATTGGTCGGCGCGGGGTAGAGCGACTCGTAGCCATGCGCATGCGTCGGTTGGTGCAACATGCGCGTGTAGGAGCTAGTGGTATCCTGGGCTTGCATGCCCCTGATGTTCGGGCCTGAAGCCATCGAGAAGTTGGGCATGGGGGGTATGGCGCTGTATGAGTCGGGGGCGGAGCGTGGGACCATGGTTGCCGCCGGGGGCTGGGGGATCGGCTGGTACACGCTCACGTTGTTTGAGCTGTAGCCGCTGGAGAGAGGCAGGTGACCACTGGAAGACTGCGGGTGCACCACCCCGCCCACCTCGGCCTGCTGCCTCCGCTGGTTCCGTAGCTTCTCCTCGCGGCGCCACTTGGCGCGTCGATTCGAAAACCAGACCTGAAGAAAACGAAACGAAGGACGAATTTTATTATAATGATTTTCATGAACAATTTCTTGTTAAACAAAAAGACATATAAAAATGGATTGTAAAGACCGGACAACAGAACATTAATTGAACAAGTTGAAGGCTAACATTTTATCTGTCATGGTTACAACAAAAGTCCTTTCAAAATCATATTTATGATTTGTATTGTAATAGTGATAAATAGGTTTAATTTATTATTAATTTTGGGGCCTTTGCATGATTAATTATCATGGGTTAAATATGAAAACCCCAAACACAAAAACAACAACAAGCACAACAACAAAAAACTAAATGAAAATTATGGCTTCTGCAAGAGAACGAAGCCTAGGCTGCGTCTCTCGAATGGTGACGAGAAATGGTCACTGATCCAAGGACCCGTGGCAGAAAGAGATACAATCGATTGCAAGTTACAATTAACTGTTAGTCAAAACATGTTCGCGTTTTAACCAATCAGATTAGCACATTTACCGTACATTAACCCATGATCTGACTTACAATTAATTGTAACTTACAATCGATTGTATCTCTTTCTGCAACGGGTCACAATACGTACATATTCATAACTTATGGAGAGTGTCTTTAAAAACTAAATAATCAACCAACTGACCCTACAACTAAAACAACAACGAGACTGACCTGAATCCTGGCTTCTGGGAGGTCGATCTTCTGGGCGAGCCTCTCCTCGCAAAGACGTCTGGGTAATGTGTCCTCTCGAACTCTGTCACAAAAGAAAAGGACAAAGAAAATAGAATACTTATTGATAACGAAAACCTAATTAATGTATTCATAACTTACATTTTCTTTTTCCTCTCACTGGTCAACTGTATGCTGGAAAAGGGACGATGACGGGGCAGTTATTAGGGGGCATTATGTGTGGTTCAAAATGGGTGCCGTTGTGTTTTATATATGCATAAATATGCATTTTTTATTTCTATGATTCAAATTGGAGCAACAAGGAAATGCCACAAAAGAAAGGGCGCAAATATTAGCATGGGGGGGGGGGGGGGCATAAATGACTGGAGATGGGGCACTGCCCCCATGCCCTACTTAGCTTTGCTACTAACATGCCTGATGACGAATACATATATGCATAATGTGCGATGAATCATCAGTGACTCTCCCTATTGCATTTACCCTCTGTGCCCTCCCGATAGTGGCGTAGCGATGTGGGGGGGGGGGGGGGGGGGGGGGGGGGGGAGGGGCGCACAGTGAGTTCGTGCCCTCCAATAAATTACCCTAAAACAATAAGAAACATAACGGGACAATCAACAAAATCAAAACAAATACATAATGTGTGCCCCTATAGTCATTATCGTGCCCCCCTCCCCCCCCCCCAAATAGTCCGACACGCTACACCACTGACTCCCAGTTCTACACTCCTTATCAGAATGATCTCTCTACATTGAATTGCAATGCCCCCACTGCGAATTGCTCTAGTTCTTTTCATCATCATCACACCTTACATTTTTTTGGGAGGGGTGCGTGTCTTCACCTGACAAGTGAAAAGAGGGGAGGGGGTCTCCCCGATGTAGGTGTCCCCAAATGATGCATGTCTTGAAATATTACATGATTTTGCAATTTTTCCCCCCAAGTTTTTCAAGCATGCAAGATAATTTGTTTTGGTGGGGGCACCTAAGGAACAACCATTTTAAAATGTATTTATTTATGTACTAATTTATATTTTGGGGGGAGGAGGGGGGCAGACATGTGCGCCTGGCCCTCCAGTAGCTATGCCCCTGCACATCGCTTGGTACATCTTTTGTTTTATTTAACTCTTTTGATACCACGGTCATAACAGTTTTGCACAAAATCACCATGACAATGGACTTGGCATAAAATATGAACCAACCAAATATTATGGATGCCTGAATTTTCAATGCTCCCAATGCTTTTTCGCCCGATAATAGGTGTGATTAAAACTCTCGAGGGCTGTAGCCCCTAGCACCCCCCCCCTCCCCCACCCCCGCCTCGTATACGCGATAGCCACGTTCGCTCAGTGTGTAGCGTACGATCACCAAGCAATATTTCAGCGGGCCAGTCAGGTGGAAGGTGATTGCCAGCGCGCGCCTTGCTAGCTGTGGCCGTGCGAACCGACCCGACTTTGACAGCAAGCAATGCAGGCAACGTGCGAACCTTGGGCACCATAATTGGATTTGCCCAGTGGCGAAGCATTGTGGGAATGTTTGGTGGGGAGGGGAGGGGGGGGGGGGGGGTGTGGGGCACTCTTTTTTTATATTTGTTATTTGTTTTTATTTGTTTAGGATTTCTAGTTATGTTTGTATTATTTTTAATTAAATTGTTTGGGGGTTGGGGGGGGGGGGGGGGGCACGTTGGGTAGATAAAATACGGGGGGGGGGGGGGGGCTTGAGGAGGCGCGAGTGTCCCCTGTTGAATTGTAGGCTTCCATAATAAATAATTACAATGCTATTCCGTTTATTCTCCCCCTTATTAATTATATTCATTTTGTTCGCTTTTTATCCCGGAAGTAATGTATGTTATAATTATTATGCCCACCCGAACTGCATCATCATCATATAATTATGTGGGTAAATGGATGAATATATACAATTCAAGATATTATAGACTAATAGCTATACAGATAGCTAGATGGGTAGTTGCTATAGAAAACGAATCGCCGAGGGTGATCATAAATAATATTGTTTCGATATTTTGTATAGGCCTTGTATTATAATGTAGATAACATAATATCTTTACAACAAAATTGTTCGAGATTACACCAATGTTCCGTGCATATTGTGATAATGTATATATTTATCATCGCAGAGATGAAAACTTTACATAATTATATACACATATTCGAATAAACAAGAGATGTCAGCAATTATTTTTAAAAACATATTTATAATATTTTACATTAGGCATGTTTAACATAATAAAATACGATCATAACAATAACGTATAATGTTAGAAGAATAACACCTAAGAGTAAAACACGTATACCAAACATAACCCCCTAACTACATAATAAAAATTATGGATGTCAGGCACGCTATAATATCATTATAATTCCACTGCATGCAGCGGCCTTGGCGCGGATGTGCTGATTGTCACGCGCGTACGTGTGCGCATTAGCGCGCGCTCGAATGCGTACCGCAAGTGTACCGCCACGGTTTCCCCCGACCTATCACACTGTTATTGCGCTATGTAGTCATAATAGTGTCATCTTGTCGTGCTGTGTTGAGTACGTACGATTTGAGGGTACAGTGAGATGAAATGTGTCCCCATACATACCAAATAGTATCGACATCATGATAAGTAAGATTGTTATTACATGTGTCCAAATTATTCGTTTTTTGGTATGATTTTATGGAAAGCTTAACCACTGAAGTTTGTTTTAGATAAATTCGATCTAAACCGAACACAAACATTTTAAATAAATGTATCACTATAATATAATTCAAATTATATTTAATACTATAAAAATGAATGTAAAAATCGATTTAGAAATTTGTTTCTGAAGTGTATTTCCTTTGTAACGAAATTATTGTGATGCAGCAGCTACTTCTCGTTTTAAAAGACTCAAGTTTTGAAAACCTATTCCACTTCAACTTCATCACAAACAAATACTCGTCAAACTTATTTCAGTTAGTGATAGTTCGCTTGTTTTAATAATGACAATAAAACAATTACGATAGTCAATAATGATTCTCCCTTCGAAATGAATTATACAGTAAAATCCAAAAAGGCGCTATAATCGCATTCATTAAATCGAGCCATCTAAATTATCATTGTTTGGATAAAATACAGTTCAGACACGTTATGTACATATAGCATGGCCATCCGACTTAAAACGTTTGCCTTAAAATAAACAAATGCTCCGGAAAACTGATTGAGAAAAGCAATCCAAGCAAAAGTACAACAGAAGTTCATTCTTTTCATTCGCAGTCCCGACTATTCGTTGATGGCGGACACAATCCCCCGTGACAATTAAAGTCTAGTCTCGCAGCGAAGCGCCGACTCGTCGCTAGGCCGACGCGGCCCGCGTGGCTGACTGCTGTACAGTCCGCCAACTCGGCCGTGCGGGAGACCGATAATCGCGTTACGCGGCTAAATGAGCAGCCGAGACCATTTTTTTTTCTTCATTTATTTTTTCATTTGGCAGGCGTTGTGCTCCGCTCGTAGGAATTACGACAGACATTATGTGATTATCGGGTCCGAAATGGAACGGACTTGAGTACAGGGAATGCAACGTAATCCCGTTGATTGGTGTGGGTTATCTGCTTTTTACTTGTGAGTTGTGCCACAACATACAAGACTACATTATTGAATGTTCTTTTCTCACCCCGGCCCCTCTATCTATGGGTATTATGTACTTTGTATCCAGACTCGGCTCTTGTATAATTATATAATACAAATCTGTTCTCTGGAATCAGAAGATTTTTTTTTCACATATAAAGGCACACGCGTCATGCACGTTGGTTTAAAATTCTGAATATATCTGCTAAATTTTGTATTATCTTTAATTTTGTTTTGAATGCATCGTTAATAATGCAGTTTTTATATCGCGAAAAAGCTATTCACTTCCCTTTTGTATATGAATTAGTTTCTTGGAACATAATTGTCTTATTTCTTTATATAATTGTATATACATCTCTTTTACATTATTGTGTTAAAGAGAAACGAAAAGCTGCAATTTTCGTTTACAGTTATTGAACGTATCGGTTATGTAACCACTGTTGTTGAATCTGATGACGTTTCACGCGGTACCGTTGGAAAACATCGCGGCCAGTGTTCAGTAAAAACAGATGATTGTGGTTTGCACTAAATATTTCCATTAATAGTGATACCTAAGACGAAATGACGGGAATTATGCACTTATGATTAATAGCACGCGAAAAATCAAGCGTTTGGCCGGGGATTGGACATCGCAAGTTAAATCATAATTATACAAAAATCTATATAATATATATATAATAATATATTATACATTTTGAAGTCCTCTTTTATCTCAGTCTCGAATCCAAAAATACCAGACTTTGCCATTAATGTGGTGGCTTTATATTTTGCATTGCACCGAATGGCCTATCGAGTCTAACGTACTGTATAAACTCTGAAGAAGAAAAAAAACAGTTTACTGTTTTGATCCTGCAATAATTATTACTTACTCTTATCGTATACCTAAAGTTTACTCTTCATGATCTAACGAACAAAAATAATTGAGAAGGGGAAATCTTCATTATTTTAACTTGAAAACTCTAGCCAAGCTTCTTTATGATAACAACGATAATTGGATACAATGCACAAGGCTCACTATCGAGTTGGAATTCACGTTATTGTCTGCTTCTCAATCGTACTAAAACATGACGCGTGACGACAGTAATAAGCTATAATGTTGAAATATCGCTAGCGGACATGAACAATAAAGCAACTGCATGAGCTTGGACCAAAAATACAAATCTAAACCTCAAAGAGAACAAAAAAGTGCGAGAGAAAGAATTTGGAAAACGGGGAAAATTTGGCCGGTATGATAGGAGGTATAAATAACAGACGGCTGTAAAACGCTCCGATGGAAAAATTGACAAATTTGCCCGCCCCGCAACCCCTCCAAAATAATGAATCAATTTCCGAAGAATTAAACACAAACATCCCCGAAGAGAATATCGTGCGAAACGCGTCAAAATACCCTCCATGTCTGGTTTGGCCCTATCCCCATAGGAATTTTAAATTCTCCAAGTATATCATATAATTTCCCAGAAATAAGAGACGTCAATTATTTATCCATCATCGGGACTGGGACACGAGGCCACGAGGCATGCAATAGTAGTGTTATCGCACCGGCGTGACGGGCGCGTACGGTTGGGTGGTGCCGTAATGCACTGCACCACGGCCGCGATTAGACGTCTCTCCCAGGTGTACGCTCATGAAATATTTACTTTATCGGATAGGATCGCCTCCAGGCGCCAAGTCGGTATCATGTTAGGGTTTAATGAGTTTATAATAATCCTAAATCCCAAGTTTCATCCATTTCTTCCGCATCTGTAGATCTTTTCTTAAACAATCCCTCACAGACGCCGTGCCGTGACATTTTTTACGTGTGAAGCGAAAAAAGAAATGGCATGAGCCTCATACAAAAAGCATCATACTATTTTGATATCTAATATTGATAGTCTTTGTATATTATATTTTCGGCAGGTTCCTTTATTTGTTAATGTGGGGGTTACTTGTTTGTCAATAAAGCATATTTTGCTTCTGTTGTTGTTAGTGATAACTATGTTTATTTCATCTGCGAATTAAATGATGTTGGTTGCAAACGTTAATATGTGTTTAATGTGTATAGCATTGTTTTGTGTGTCTATGTGTATTTTCATGCTTTTCATCATATTAGGCTCTATTAATGAAACCAAATTAAATAACTCCGAATTGAAATAAAAGGGGCCACCGCTTAGCTGCCCCAAAATTACATTCTTCTTTTTTTGTCCGAATATGACGTGACATTACCCGAATATGATAAGTATTATTTTACCCGAATATGACACGTTTTGCCCGATTTCGGGTGCTTTTTGCTTGGATACCACCATTTCAAAAACTGTATGTGCCTGTGTAAGTGTGTGTGTGTGCGTGTGTGTGTGTGTGTGTGTGTGTGTGTGTTTGTGTGTGTGTGCATGTGTTCCTGTGCTTTGTATGCTTATTTTGTGTACGTCAGTGTCCCTCAACGTGTTAGGTTTTTACGGTCTATGGTGAAACTTTGTATTTTTAGAAACAGACATTAATAACGGATATACAGAATCCGAACCATACTTTTATACTGATTTACTGATTATCAACATGATCAATGCGATATACCTTAATTCGGTTCATTGATTCCATACATCACAATCAAAGGTCGAGATCACAAAGAAAACCCGCTCGGTCTAACGCTTATCAAAAGCTGATCACGCAAGTGTGAAATTACTGGGATTTTCTTCATTTTGCGGATATTGCTTAGTCTTTTTGTCAGATCTGCCGTAATAAATTAGTCTCTATGTTCATGAATGCATAAATTGAACCATTGCGCTACCGCAGGTAAATTGGCGTAGGGAAGGGGAGGGACACCCCTTCCCCTACGTATATAGTCTTACCCAAACGTGCCTCCCCCAATAATTAGAAGAAACAAATAAAGCATACAATTTTAAGAAGTCCCCAGAAATGCGCTCCCAATAATTTGACAAAACTATCAAAATAATCGTAAGAGTGCAAATAAAAAATATTCAGAGTGTTCCCCAATAATGTGCGTGTCCTCCCCAAAATAAGACGATTTATATCCCTGTTTTTTTCGTCTAAATTGAAGTTTATTGAATTTACAATGAAGTGATATTAAATATAACAATTATGATATCAACTCACCCTTTTCTAGTTCCTCGATCTGCTGCGCTGTGAAAGATGTTCTGTTCCTCTGTAGCTTCCGCTTCAGTCTTAACCTGGCCTGAGCATCTTCGTCATCTTCTGGTTTCACAACCTCCTGTTCGCCTGTTGAATAAACCAATAATAATGATAATGGTTACCATGGAAATGAACCGATCTCTCTGATATAACATATCAATCGAAAGAGAAGTTTTTAGCTCATCCGGCCCGAAGGGCCCGATGGGCTTATGCCATGGCGTGGCGTCCGTCGTCCGTCCGTCCGTCCGTCCGTCCGTCCGTCCGTCCGTCCGTCCGTCTGTCCACAGTTTTCAAAATGCTTCTTCTTCGTTATTTTTCAACCGATTTTGATTCTGATTGTTTCATATGATAGGGCTAGGAGGGGGATTTAAAACTTCTACACAGAATCGTGAAATTCATTATCTATGCTAATTTATGCAAATGTATTCGAAATCACAAAAAATGCTTCTTCTCCTTCATTTCTCGACCGATTTTGATTTGGTTTGCTTTATCTGGTAGAGCTAACTTTGGTACACTAAACTTCTACACAGAATTTTGAAATTTTTCTCCATTAATTAATTATGGTAATTTATGCAAATTTATTCCAAAAATCACAAAAAATGCTTCTTCTCCTTCATTTCTCGACCGATTTTGATTTGGTTTGCTTTATCTGGTAGAGCTAACTTTGGTACACTAAACTTCTACACAGAATTTTGAAATTTTTCTCCATTAATTAATTATGGTAATTTTTTTTAAATTTATTTATTTATTATTTTATTTATTTATTTATTTATTTATTTATTTATTTATTTATTTATTTATTTATTTATTTATTTATTTATTTATTTATTTATTGTTATTATTTATTTTTTTATTTTTTTTTTTAAATTAATTTTTTTATATATTTTTTAAATTTTTTTTTTTTAAATTAATTTTTTTTTTTTTTTTCCCCATGTCCCTTCTGGGGCGTCAAATTTATATTTTTTTCACTCTAATTTTTTTTTAAATTAATTTTTCTGTCCCTTCCAGGGCATCACATTTTTTTTGTTGACCAGTTGAAAAGTGTACCACATGAAATTTGCGATATTTGATGTTGCGAGATGCCGGATGAGCGCTACGTCATTGACGTTCTGGTTTGTTTTTGTTTGGACGTTTTCCATTCATGTCGAAAATTGTATGCCAAACATTGCCAATTGAATAAAGATGCTCCGTTAATTCGCATGAAGTAGTTTTTTTTCAGGGGTAGTCTAACCTCAACTTTCTCGTTTTCTTCTGGTTGTAGCATCTCCTTATAACCTGTTAATAGAAGACCAAACTGATATCAAAAGCATCAATGGTATTTGTAATGATCTTCATCTACACTATATAGTTGTACTACTTATCATTATCATCATCATCATCAGCAGCATCATCACCATCATTACCATCATCACCATCATCACCATCATCATCTTTATCATCATCATCATTATCATCATCATCATTATCATCATCATTATCATCATCATCGTCGTCGACTTTTATCATCTTCTTTTTCTTCTTATCTTTTGTTGTAGTGATAAAACATATTGCAATTAATATTCAACATAAACATAATTATAGAAATAATGCAATTTGTAATATATAAACACGATAGTTATAAGATTCGAATAAGTTAAATGATTTTAAAAGCGGTTTTCCATTATGAAACCTATTGAAAGTTAGAGAAACTGACGTGCAGTTGCCATATAATCGTTCCACAAATTAAATATTTATATTTTGTAGAAGAAATTGATTCGAATCATGCTGTTGATAAAGCATAATACACAATCTGAGTTCGGAGATGTACATGTATGTCGTTAAACACAATCTAATGCATATTCAAACCACGTACAGAAGTTGATTGAATCTTCAAACCAAGGCATGATCCGGCCTATCATCGGGAATCCTGGTACCAATGATGACAACACTCTTGAAGAGTGGAAGACAATCTAAAGAGATTACAATGTCAATCTCATGAATCTCAAATGGACAGTTCACGAAGAAAAGTGTAAGCATTGATAAGTTCTTTAAACTATTATCCACGTTTGCTGGTTATTCATTTGTTCCAGTTATACTAGAGGTATGATTATTTATTCAAACAAACTGCTTCCAAGTTCCAAAGTCGCACTGTAGAGTATCACACACTGATGGTATGTTGAACGTATTAACCCGTTGACTACGAGCAATTGTAATCTCTATGCACTCAATACATAATAATATACCAGGTTCCAGTAGCGAAAAGGTTAATTACTCAGCTGCTTTTCCGTTTCTCACACAGCCATTCCATAGATGACGTAATAACTTTGGTAACAAACTATTGCCACATCAACAATGTCAATAGAAGGCCTATGTTGAAGTTTACGTTAAAATCATCAGTATCATGCAAACTGTCGAAATGGATGTCATCCCGCACTTAGCACGAACAAGACGAAAATAATGGCATTTCTTGTATCTTTTACTCGACGAATTGTAAAGCATTTGCATTATTTTCTTGGATATTGGCGAATGTTTTACTTGTTTAACTGTGAAGTGTTGTAGGGATCCGCTCTATGGCACAGAAACGCATACAATGATACAATCTACCGTTGCGATATTTATCCCGACCCTTGGAAATTCATACGGACTGTCAAAATACGGAATAAAATGAAAAATTACAACAATTGTGAGCGTGTGATTGTGAAGGGAGAAAAAATGTCATAAAAGAAACACTTATTTCGCGAGTTCGTTGACATCGCGCGTGAAGTGCAGTTTCGTCTGGGAAATAAAAGAAGAATTTGGAACCCTTATATTCCAAAAGAGAATAGTACATTCAATTGCAGGTCTTTATGTGGTTTATAGATGCTTTTTTGTTGAGTGGAATGACACAGAAAACTATTCTAGGTCTCCATTCTTTGGGTCTGATCCACGTGTGACAGTCTATGCCAGACAATAGTGCGTAATATTTTTTTTGCGATGGCCAGAGCGATATGAAATTTTGCTACCATGCATTCATCAAAGAGTTTGGGGGATTTTGGGGGGTAGCACTTTTAACTTCGAAGTTACGTTGCCTTGTTTTAAAAAAAGAAAAATAAATCAACAAATAATACGCTTCAAAAGCATGGAAAGTACAAATCTAGTGACGATACACAAACTATTTTTTTCATTGTGCCATGACTATCATTGTTAGTCGTAGAATTTATTTGTTATGATACGGGTAAGATTCACATTTTAAACTTTTTTTAAATTGTTTACTAGAGGCGGGGGTGGGGGGGGGGGGGGGGGGGGACTGGTGAATTTAAATAAGCAGAAGGTATATTTTGTATTCGTTGGATTTGGTCATACTCAAGTAAATTATAAACATGAATAAGAACTCTTTTTTTATGCCGTCAGTGCAAAATTCGCCCCCTTTCTTGTTTCCATTAGGTGGTCACTGCGCACAGATTTGACTGAAGTCATTCCAAATCGAAACGGTAAACAAAGTCAAATACTTGAGGTGTACCCCATACCCCATGCACTGTGAGAGAATCCACGCAGTTTGTATTCGTCAATTGTTGTGTAAATTGAAAGAAATCAGCCGCACAAAAGTACTCTAATTTTCATATTTCTATGACGGTTGTTATTTCCCCCGACATTCTTGTTTCTGTCTCCGTTCCCCTCCCCTTCTCTCTCCCTCTTTCTCTCTTTAGCTCCGGTCACATGTCACCGGATAGCGTTAACGGACGCCCGACAGAGAGCCAAATTATAAATCCGTTCGTATGCGTTTCTTGCCCGTTTTTTGTTCGGCGAATGCGTTCCATGTCAGGCGATGTACATTATTCCATGAACATAGTTGTTCTATCCGGCGGAATGTTTTGTGCATGAGGCTTTCGGGGCGACTTTCACCACCGGATAATTTGATTTTGAAAATGTTCTATCCGTATGGTATCCGTTTACGCTATCCGGTGATATGTGACAGCACCATTTCTCTCTTGCTCTCCCCCTATCTTTTAGTCGTGACCCTAATAGTCACTATTTGGAAAATAAAGTGATTCAACAATTTCGTAAATATTTGTCTCTCAAAGTTTCGACCCTACTAAACCGGCTTACGGCTATTATAAGAATAATGATTGTATTGAGAACTATTTCGCTAGGTACATAGAACGCTTAAGAACTGGATTATAAATGTCATGCACCTCGAAATAGGTGTGTTGTTGAAAAGTACAGAGACATAATATCTTGAATTCCAATACTTTTCTCTAAGGTTAGGGTGTAAGACCTAACACTAAGATTCAAATCATAAATACTTTGAGGGTGTGTCAGGCGCTTTCATGGGCCCATGGTATAAAGGATGTCGAAGGTCCAACATAACTATGGAATTTTAAAGGGATCATACAGTTTCGATTTCCAAGAAATATTTTTTGTGAGGTAATGAAAAGCTAAGTGTAATTTTTTAATTATTAAACGGTTTTTAAGATAGGATAAACATTGTTTGATCAAAATCCTCTCAGAAACAGCTGACATATTCATTAATATTATATCCGATTGAAAGTTCGAGCTAACAATTATTCAAACATTTAGGAAAATATCTATAAATCTAGCACATTTTTGAAAACATACCAAAGTGGCTTTAAAATTGTTTTTAAAGATCTCTCCATTGAAAAATCATTTTAACCAAACATCACATATTATAAATTGGGAAAAAATTGCAAAAACATTCAGGTGTGTGGAGGGCGCCTTTGTTGTTAAAGTTTTTAATGATAACTTACAAGTACTGTACCAGAACTGTAATATCCTAAACCAAACGTGTACGTTGCATGAAGTACCCCTTGTGAAATCGTTGTCTCTATAATGCCCCTTTTCCTGAATCGTCACCCAGTGGTGCACCATATAGTCAGTCTGATTATAGGGGGAGGGGGGGGGGGGGCATGCAAATATATATTTTTTGGGGAACAGTCAATGTATTTTCTTTATTAAAAAAATAAAAATAAACAAACAAAAGCAATGTCCAGCTTTTAGCTTGTCGAAGAGGGTTGATACAAGTCTATTGTATACAATTTATATTTACATAATTAGCGATCGTTCCGAAGGTCTGGAGAGGAATACAAATTAATACAATAATTACTCAAATGGGAATCTTCATAACTCTCTTGTTTTTTGTAATGCGTTACTATTCTTTATATATTGTATTTCTGTGAACTATTCTATCAATAGCGCCACCTGCCGTCTCAGTTATTATGACTCGGCCGCAAGGTTTGTCTGTTTCGCTAATTGTTTGCGGCTATTACCACCTGTAATCCTGTTCTGAGGTTTTCCGCGTGTGCGGGGAAAAGAGGCATCGCAATTTACCACGATTGTGGCTTGTTTAGCGTTCTATAATTAGTCGTAATTATGCATCTTTTGACAGTTGATCAGTTTATTAGCCCACGCTGAACCGTTCTGAGATGTTCTGATTCGTATCTTGATGAAAAAAATACAACACTTTTAGTTTCATCATTAAAACAAAAATCGATACTCGACAATGTACATGCTATGTGGCTTGATTCCCGTTGTCGAAATTTATTACACAATTATTTTAACAAACGCTTCGTTGTTCGCACTATGCACCTGCTTTTGTTTAAGTTATCAAATACAACTTTTCATTTTGAGCAGTTTGTGCTTAATCGGCGGTCAGCCAGCTCTTGATGTTTGATCAGTCTTTACCTTTTTTTGAAAATCTATCGATTTTGATAAAAAAAAAAAAACGCCATTATTTTCACTTACAGATTTAACTAGACAATACTACCCTGCTCTGTGGCGATGATTTCAATTAAATTGGCTGCAATGCTGTCAAATTAACTTATATAGTTTCACGAAAAATTAGATATAATGATTATACATGTATAATAAATATGCTGCGTGTATATATTCCAATCTAACACAAATTAATTCAATTTATTCATTAAATAAAATGAGGATATTAAATTAAATTGCCATGCCAAGATAAAATTCCCTGATATTAAGTGTTTAAATTCATTTTCTTTCATTTCCAACTACCGTAAATTGCAAGAACATTCATTCATAGAAAGAAACGTTTACACAAAATGGAGAGATCCACCAACAAACAAGGCTTGTACCTTTTGAATCCCTCAAATACTAATGATAACAACGTTAATCAAAATGAATAAACATGCCAGATAGTATTATAATTACAACATTGTACATTATTGTGCCCATTGAAATGCTTCCTTTAAAAAATGATTAATGATTTAAATTATAGAGGTATGTAAAAGACAAAAATTCATAAACACGGCTGTAATTTTCAGTCATGTTTTATCAGGCAGTCGTAAAGGTCGATCTTTAGATAAGAATCTTAGATAACCAAGCGTTGCAGCAGCCAAGGAGTATTTCTTGTTTTTCTTTTCCATTTCTACGCTCTCCCTCTTCCATAAGAGCTCAGCCAAAGGGGCATGTTAAAGGCGTTGTCAGGTTTTTGAAACATCATAAAATGTATAATTATATTAAACACATGAACTGAGGAATAAACCAATCAGAAATGATATAATGTATAGCTATTCAAGGTCTTCTTTGAAATGTTCATTATTTTCCTCTTAAAACAATGACGAACATGGCATACACAAATGACCCCCTAGGTAGCTTACTTGAATAAAAAAACGATTTGTTTTCTTTCTTTTCTTGCAAAGGTTGGTGTTCTACTGTATTATAACGGCAATCATTAGTATATATAGTAATCTACCAACAGTATAGCATTTTGTGTTTTTCAAAAGCCTGAATTTCCCTTTAATACTAAGTGGCCAGCCTTCAATAGAAAACAATAAATGTCAGTACCAAAGTACTTTTTCGCACTGCATTCGACTCGCCTCAACCCCGCCACCAAAAGGCCACGTCTACACGCACGGTATTGGGAAATTATTGTACAATGATGGAGCGCTTGCCTTTGGCGATTTTACCCATTGCAAAAAGAACGCACGAACATTTTTTAGCAGAAAAATAAAGGGTGGGAAACGCGGGCGAGAGGGAAGAAAAAAAGGAAGGGACACGAACGTTTAAATTCATCTGGTATTTCTGAACATCAAAACAAGTCCTTATCGTTATAAGCCTGAAAGTACAACAACCCTTATAATAAACACGATATAATAAGAGTACAAAGTATAATTATATTACGCATGCGCACTCCTGGGGGTGAGTTTGAGTAGATTATAGGGCTTTACCGTTTACGGAACATGATGGCGTATGTACATGTATTTATTTATTTGTTAAAATTAAAAATGTAGATAACAAAATATTGTTTTGGGGAATTGGTGTAACATATTTAAATTTGAATGCAACGCTACACATTTTAATAACATCATCTACATGACGGCTCATTCAGTCGTTAACAAACGTGTCATGATTTTTGAGTAATTATAACAATTTAAAATAAAATAAACGAATTATTTCAAGAAATCCTAAATCATTCCAGTAAAATGTATATGATGTTTTAGCAGCTATTAATACAAGATCCCGGGGAAGCCCAATTTTCATTGCCAATTTTGTATTTAAACTATACATATTTCTGGTAATTTTCCCTTTACATGTGTTTGAAATAATCTTTCAAAGTTGTTCTGTTTAGTGTTTATTTAGATCCAGAATTCCTAAAAGGAAAGTACTGTAATATAATTATAGGGAGAAATATTGACATGAATATCAAGTAGCGACGGGGAAAAATGAAAGATGTACCGATATGCTACGTTTTATAAGCCGATTATGATTATTATTGGAATCAGATTTGACCGCCGTGGCCATGTAGACCCATGCATGTATTCCACAAACGTGGCTGCAATGTGCATAATGTGAAAGCTTGTTTTCTTTTCTTTTTTTTAACAGCTGGAGACTTAAATATTAAGACATTTGAAATTGTATTTGAAAGAAACATAGTAGTATGAGGAAAGGAAGATAGAATTAGGTGTCAAATAAATGTCAAAACTAAAACATAAGAAGAATAATTTGTAAACTTTCATCACAATATTAAATAATAATTTGCTTGAGAAAAGTAAAGCTGACGTATACAGCCTTCACCACACTTGCATTATGATTGTAAGTTTAACTAAATTCTTCGTCTGAAATACCAACAAACACGAGTTTTTCTTTGATGTAAATAGAATCCTTCATTAAGAATGTTGTTGAACTTAAAAATCCTTATACAATGATGCATTTAGCCATACGGCAACATCTATCTCCAATATTGTAATAAACTAAGTATGAACAAAAAACAGACGGTGTTTCATATATATTATTCCTATCGAAGAAAAATTATACGACCGTCACATGGTGACATAATTAATATCATTACCCGATACAAATACATCACCTCTACTCTACTGAATAGCGAAATTATTTTCATCTCATAATTTTATATTCCATCATCATGATTTTCCCATTCCCAAACTCGCATGACTATCTCCTTTTCTTCGCTTTAAACTAATCTACTAGATGAAATACCACCACCTCGGTCCCACGCAAATACTTTCTCGTTTTATTTTTTTTTTCGTTTTCGTTTGCCTTAAAGGGATCTAGTAACCTTATTTACATGTGCAAAAACTGACGATGTTTTTTTCGTGTGTGTCTTTTTGTGACCCGCTATGTCCACTGAGTCATGTGTGAACATTTCATCATAAATGAATATCATATGACCGAGTGATGAGCGGAAATATTGCATAGTGATATTTGCTAACTCGTTGCACTCACTTTGTACACGGATCATAAATATCCTATGGAGATTTATTCATCCAAACAATTCAATCATAAATATCTTCATAACAAAGATGAAATTCGGAAAACCGAAGCCGGTTCCATGCTTCTATTATCTGGTATGTGAGAACCGCTTGAGTTCTCGAGTAAATTTTGTGAATTTTCTGGATGTTACTAGATCCCTTTAAACTCATCTTCCGATGAAATGGCGTCACCTTAGTCCCACGCGTCCACTCTCGTGTTGGGGGAAGAGTGAATCTTGGTCGTAATTTTCACAATTAGCGAACGCCTGAGTGCAAACGCCCTCGCCGCGTCATTTGTGTCATCGTAGTGAGGTAATTCCCTCCAAATAAAAACACGAGGTGAGAACATTAAAGGGATCTACTAATTTGTTGACGTGCATATTATATGCAAATAGTGATGAATGGTTGATAAAATGTGTATTGATGTGGTCCGATATGTCCACTGAGTAATGTGTGAAAATTTCACATTTAATGGATATTACATGGCCAAATAATGAGCGAAAGTGCATAGTGATATTCGCTAACTCATTGCACTGACTTCGTACTCAAATATAACTTTCCAATGGATAACTAAAAATCCGCAAACGTCAATCGTAAATATCTTGTTAAAGAAAGGGAAAAGCGGGAAAAAAAACGAAACCTGTTTCATGCTTCTACTGGTAATACAGCAAAGTATGAGAGAACCACTAGAGTTCTAAGTAAGATTTGTGAATGTGGGCAATGTTTCTAGATCCCTTTAAAGTCTTTCCTCTTTTTAAAGAAATATGTTCATAAGTTATTAATCTGATTTAAAATATCATCTTTTTGACGAGAAAGTTTTTTGTTTGTCATTTCGGTTAGGCATAGATTATTTATAAAGCTTATATTATGGTATAGGTTATTGTGTCCATATAGTTTGTTACAAAAGAATGATCACTTTCAGTTTCAATCTTAATAAATAATTTAGAAGAAATGTTGAGTTTGTTTATAGAGCATTTTGATATAAGCTAAGCGTTTATTAGCAATGTTTTAACATGATTGGTAAAGAAACCTTGAAATTGCCATGCACAAAGTCAACTTTTTTAAATTGTACAGTACAACGATTTTAACAATCGACGAGTAAAACAACTACTGGAGCGCCCCCTATCAGTTCGTTCCGACCAATGTGCAGAAGCCTGTTTGTGTATGTTTGTTTGTTTTATATACACATCCTTTCTTTATTCCCGCTGCTCTGCATTGTCAGTTGATTTTTTATTGATGTACTGATTACTTTATCATTGTTTGTACGAAATGAAAGAAGGCAATACATATCATATTATTTTTTTCAAGGGATTAGAACCTCGTTGCTTAAGATTTAAAAAGTATATAATTTCTTCTTGAATATTTAGATTCCTTAGAAAACAAACCAATTAGGTTTCAACATATCGTGATTTTACACTACTCGTGCATATACGAATATGACTAATGCGTATTTTCAAAATAATTTCAAAGATTAATATATATTTTTTTAAAGATGGGTGCGACTACATAAACACTTTTTTTTCCAATCTCGTATGCAGCGGAATATTTATATACGGTACAATTTACATGCTCGTGTTCTTATATTGTGCGGCGTTAAAGAATTCTCAAATGCAATTTGTATAATACATTTAGGTGTGTAGCCATGACCCTAACTTGATTTCATATTCCTTCACGCGGCGATTAATTCATGCAGAAGATATACATCTCTGCGCATGCGCACTATATCCGCACAATTTCCCCTAAAGTAATGTTGTTTTGTTTGCTCCCTCTCTCCTCTATTTTAGGTGCTGTAAATGAGGCATATGCTTGTTTGAACATGTTACAAAAGCACAAAATGATTGTTATCAAGGTGAAATGGTTCACATTTTAGACACAAGTAGTAATACTAGCATATAATGAAGGGGAAATAATGAATAATTTCTGCATGCGTAAATTATGTTCTAGTTTGCCCTTGAAATAGATCGAGAAAACATTATTGGGTCTTCTAAAAAATATATAAATAGAAACATAGCATTGCGTGTTTATCATGACACATGCGCGACACATTATGTTCATAATTCATCAATAAAAACTCGTACATAGTTATGCTACTATGCCATATATAATACAGCATAATGTTTTCTCATCTTTGTTTACTATATCTTTTCATTTACTTGCATTAATCGCTACGTCTGCATAATAATTCATTTAACTTATATTATTGATCCTCATATACCGTGTTAACGTGTTGTTGTTGTTGTTTTACTTTCTCTCATTTTTTCCAATCGTCACAATATACCGTGATTACAATGTTGTTGTTTCTTTTTCTTTTACTTCGATAAATATGTTGTTTGTTCTTTGTTGATGCATTGTCTTTTTTTTTTTATTTCTCCCAATCAACATTGTCTGTCTGTTGTTGTTCTTGTTGTCGTTGTTATTGTCGCTGTTGTTGTTGTTGTTGCTGTTGTTGTTGTTATTGCTGCAGCCGTTGTTGTCTCTTCTTTTGTTGATTTGCTTCGTCACACATGTAGACAGGCTATAGACGCTCCGCTTTAATAAAATAATGACAATCACTGGCAAAATCTGGCTTTTTCGCCTAAAATCCAAATTTAGATTAGGTATGCTAATTGAAAGAACTCATCATTAGCTTTCAATGTGATACGAACACCAATTAAAACTAACCAAATTTGATATAATTACAGTCACTTCAATATAATTGCTAAGGTGTGAACACGAATCCATATTTGACATTTTTTAAAAGCTGATAATTCTGCAAAATTCTTAAAACTTTTTACAAGCTTTGGTTTTCAATGGATCCTTCTGTTTCTAATATGTATTCCTTTATTTGGTAACAGTAATATTGTAATCTAAATATTTATTTTGTTAGAAACGAAAACAAAAATAAATCATGAGCTGGCGACATGCGCCCGATTTTGCCCGATCCGGTCACATTTATTTCCTCTCGTCCCCGCTCTGTACCCCAAGGCTGTCTCTTCTGACTCGGTTCACCTGATTAGCTGCCTGTCAGTATTGGAATAACTCGGCATTGTAAGGGGAGGCCCGGATGGGAGGTGAATGTGTCATGGAATCAGCATAATTATACATACCATGGGTCCATGATTATACAGTTAAACATGTCTTAGCGACCACCTGTGTATAGCAGCCAATTAGAGAACTCGGCATTGTAAGGGGAGGCCGGGATGGGAGGTGATGTGTCACGGAATCAGCATAATTATCATATAATGTACAGTCAAACCTGTGTTAGCGACCACCTGTCTATTGCAGCCCCTTACAAGCCCGAGTTCTTGAATAGACCGCTTCTGTAATGTATGCAAATAATATGCGTAACTATGACGTAAGACTCCCCGTTGGCAAGCTTAACAATAGTAACTAGGTCCGGCAAGCTAAGTTTGCCGGAGCTTGCCGGACCTAGTTACTACCTAGCTTGCCAACGGGGAGTCTGACGTCATACGCATATGATTTGCATACATTACAGAAGCGGTCTATTCAAGAACTCGGGCTTGTAAGGGGGGACGGGGTCTGGGGATGTGTGACGGAATCAGCAACATTATTATACTGTCAAAACCTGTCTTCGAGACCATCTGTCTATAACAGCCGGCGCGGCATTGTAAGGGGAAGCCGGGATGGGAGGAGATGTGTCATGGAATAAGCATAATCATACCATTTGTCCAAGATTTATACAGGCAAACCTGTCTTAGCGACCACTTGTCTAACAGTCAATCCTGTCCAAGTATATTAGCAGCCAACTATCAACTACTCGGCATAGTATACATTATACAATCAAATCCGGCTAAGCGGATACCTGTATACAGCAGCTAAGCCGTCAATACGGTCAAACCTGTCAATTTGGCCTACTTATCTTCAACTTTCATCCCAACCCCCAGCAACTCATCATATTAACCATGTTAACCATGTTAACAGCAGGCCCGGCAAGATTGTGAACTTGTTGAGGTGTAATAGAACACTGGGAAAGAAACATTCGTAGCAAGAGTGTCAAAATCGATCAAATTATCACCAAATTCGTTTTCCCCTTTTCCCGTGACTGCACAGCCATCTTGTTTGTTGACAAACTTGTTAACTTATTTAAGTTTGGTAATTCCAATCAATTTCGGCCCAAATAATTTTCAGTCACGAATTTGATCGAATCTCGATCCCCCTCCCTTATATAACTCCCAACTCGTCCCGGCCTTGGAAGTTGGCAGCTGTCTTTAAAGCAATTACGCAAAACCATCCCCCGGGGTATGAATTTTTATCGGGAAAAAGTTCACCCTTTCGCCCCCCTCTCTCACTTTTTCCCGCGCGTTTTCTCATCTCTCTCGCCCTCTCTTGTCCCTCGCCAACCGCCCACCCCGTTTCCTCGTACTCGCAATCTATCGTAAACACCGTTTTTTATTTATGTCCTATCCTTACAAGAAATACGCAAACAAAATAAAGACGCAAAGATGACGGGAGGGCTAGGGAAAGAATGACTCTACTTGAATATGCAATCGTGGGGAAAGAGTAATTTCCTGCGTCTCCCTACACATCTTTTTCTTCTTTTTTCTATGTATATTGCTTGCATCGCGTTTAATTCCGCGTGAGCGAACGCAAAAGTACGCTTAACCGAAGCTCTGGACAGCCAGCGAAGTCGTGGATATCTGGATAGCGCTGGCTATAATACCCTCACCCCACCCAGTCGCACCGGGGAAGGCAAAGCCTTTGCATGGCGAGGTACGACATTGACTGTGAGATTTGCACGAAGTAATTATGCAAGGATCACCCGGCGTACAGTGTTGCCAGCTCAATTCGCCCCGCAACTCTCGGCGGGTTTGGCTCATGGGGCCCCTCTCCGTCGCCTTTATTGCTACGTTGAATAATGGTTGAATCAAGCGGAAGAAAACACACGCGACAAATTAGAATAGATCTAGTTCTATCCTTTTTAAATTGTAAACAAAACAGAATGGGAATAGAATTTAACGAATTCTTAGTATCAGAATAAGAACAATGATTATATTTTGTTATTTATGTATTTTTGAATCATAATTATGATCGTCCTAGTTTTCTAATTATTTCAGAGTCGATTTTTGTTTTGTTACACTACAGATTTAACAGAAGAAAATGAAGCAACAGCATAGACTTACAATTTGTAAGTACTGAATGTAGGGCATCTATGATTGTATTATAGTATTTTGATGAGAATAAACAGAACAAAAACGTAATTGACCCCTGTCTGTCTATTCTGTCTATTCTGTCTATTCTGTTAAAAATGCTCTACAGTGCTTCTTTGGGAAAACAAACACGATGACTTGTATTTTCCGCAATAAAAATGATCTGAAGTTTAAAATTAAAACCGTGACTGAAATACTTTTATATGGCTATCAAACCATTCACTTGTAGCAAAATGCCTGTTTTCATCAGAGCAGAATGTCAACGGTCTTTCAAAATTGTGAGATGATTTTTACTTCAAAAGAATGAGCAGTTAACAACAACAGCAACAACAACTCCCCAAACCTCATTACGCACGTAATGTTCACATTCATGATGTTGTGGTGTTAACGAATTACGAGGGATTAAACACCTCCACGGGTGTCTGGGGCACGAGTCTAGGCTAGCGATCCACGGGGACGAAATCGGTCTGATCCGCGATCGATCGATACACATCACGACCAAAAGCGAAGCAAGTTATACCCCCGCTGTGCGACTAATAACTTCATCTCGCATTGTGCGCTCCCTATAATAGTCGAAATAAATATAAATAAATGCCATCGTTGATATCAGTTATCGCTCGCGTATTTGCCATCGTTTTTGCAAGTGTTTACTTACCTAAAAGTATAGGATTTAGATGTGCGGATATTGACCATTGGTGACAATAGAAACAATGAAAAGAACGCGTGTTTGCCGCGGACGGGGCGCTCAATGTTGCTCAAACGCGCATGTAAACAGCGGACAATAGGCACGCATCATCGATACGCGCGCGCAATTAAATAGCCATCGAATTAAAGGGTTGACAAAAAAGTCATTGCCGAGCATTCACTGAACAATTCATTGCTTATTGGTTTATACCTCCAGAAAGTGTATGCTATTCTAATTGCGTCTATAGACCTACTTTCCGATGTATGGCTCTTTGTTGGCGACCTATCTTTATCCCAAACTATTCCTTGTTAGATGACGAGAGATGAAAGCGAAATTAGACCACGACCATCTCAGATGGCGAAAGGGCATGCACACTGCAACAATGACCAACATCTGTGCTACTATACCTTCCGCTTACTTCAGTTGGGCGGCCCACATCAAGTGATGTTATTTCCCAAGTGAAATACGAAACCCATTTTGCAATTATTAAATATTCTTCTAAGCATGCATGCAACCGGTTATGGTGTATGTAAGGTAAAATCGATACAGGAAATTTTCATTAGAATGTAAGCCAAAAAGGATCGACCTAGATTTCTACCTATATAGGTTTTATTTTCGTAAATACAACTAATTTTCGGGCGATATGAAAAAAGACTCCCCGAAATAAATGATAATGACAAAAATAGTAATTTAACCAAAATGGATACAAACAATAGGTCTATTCACAGGCCTATTCATCGTGACCGGCATTTCTTCATTTTGTGATTCGCTTTTTCGTCCAAATCATTCTTTAATTTCAGTTTGCGCTCTTTCTTTTGGGAACGTTATTGGTTTAATTTCATAATTCTTTTATACAACTTCTATAGGGATGGTTCACGCATTTTTATGAAGGAATAACAAATGACAATACATTATTTATATAAATATATAATTATGCAGATTTTGAGATCAGTTTTCTTTTTGTTATCCTGCTTTAATTTCAAGGGAGGAGCTCAAAGAGATTAGCATTTTTTATATTTTCAAACACATCAAAATATAGCCAGAAATCACAAAATATGCCTATCGTACTCTTGCGAATCAATGACCGTAAATATTACGCAGAAAAGCATAAAATGAAATCGGCTTGAGCGCCAAATGCCACCTTTTGCGTTAAAGACGCACTAGCGAAGAGGCAACGCGGATCACGTGACATATCAAATGACGTATCGGGTTTCGGCGCAGGGTCGTTTTATCAACATGGCGAAACCCGACACTCCGACATGAAAATCGGCACGATGAAACTCGATACTTCGATAAATGTCTCGAGATCGCTGGCATGGTGTCGTGATGTATGCAGACGAAATCGATGGTGACAGTCTTGATTCTGGATGTCTTGTTTCTTTTTATCGAGCTTACGTGACTGACATGCTGGCAATTGACACCTCGACGCGCGCGCAAAGCCGAATCAAGCTGCCGCAGCGCCTAAGGCGGCTACGATCTACGCGCGTACGTACGTGCCTGCTAATAGAAAACTTCGCATGCTCAGAAGCGAAACGAAATGCGTGGTTGCGCACAACCAATACCAAATCATTTTTATGAAATAGACCTCAGAGATCAGCAAGGCGTTACAACAGAAGCCCTCCTACCCGTTTCAAATTTCCTAGAGTATATTGGTTGTGTTGTCCCCATTCTTGGGGCCTTGAAATAATTTTTACAAACATTGACAAATCCAATGCTAACGTCAGGGTGTCGATTTGCAATCACGTCCCCAAGCTATACAAAGGCAAACCTATCTCCTCTATAAAATGTTAGCGAACTAATCTTTACTTGGTTGTTGCCGATTTCACGCTCAAAGCACAGAGCGTATTTAAATGAGATATCGCCCTCTGGTGGCAATTAACAAGCAGGCGGAACTAATTGAGGTGCCCTGTTACTGTAATAGGCAAGTTTATTTAGACGTTGCAGAGGACATCAATGCGATTTTCATTCATAAAACAATATCATTATTGTGACAGATATTTATGTTGACTTTTGATCAATTTTTAAGAGGAAAAACTTTGACACCTTATGCCAACAAAAAAGTCACGTGACCTCGATTAAGCACCACTGTCCCAATTCTCCTGTTTTAATTGTTCTTTTGGGGGGAAAACAAAAAAGAAAGGGCTATTCGGTATCAACTATGATATACAAATTAGTATAATCCGATATGTGTCTTGTATACATAGGTATGTAGTGATCTTTTGGCAACCTGTCACTTTGTTTTTAAATGAAAATGACATCATACAAATAAAAGTAAGTCATTCACATTTTAACGAAATCAACTAGATTGGCAAACACTATGGATAAATAAACAAATACAAAATATAATTGTCTATTTGCTATAGCCACTCCTTCTCTTATACTACGGAAAGGCTTTGAATGACGATATCATTTATTTTTTTGCGTCCCTTCCATCACCCCAGGGCCTTTGTGCCAAGAGGGTCGGGGCCGCATCACACCTCATATACCCTGAAAGGGGGTTGGGTGTTACCACAGCTAACACTCGAGGGGGGTGTTATTGGCCAGTGGTCAGAGCTTAGCCCTACTGTATTGGTGTTAGGGTCTAGGGGTTAGAGCTCCGCTCTTCATACTAATCGACCCCGGTTCGAACCTAGGGTGCGTCTCTCGGATACAGACGATATTAAAGTGGGGCCCAAGAAAAAGGGAGCGTCACACCGTGAAACAAGAAGTATTCTCACTGAGAAACACGGTGTGTTCACAATGTGAAAGATCGTACATTTACAATGAGAAACACGGTATATTCGCACTGTGAAACACTGTGAAACATAGGGGTTCACACTGTGAAACACAGTGTGTTCGCACTGTAAAAACGATGTGTCTACACTGTGAAATACGGTGTGTTTGTTCGCACTGTGAAACACGGCGTGTTCACACTGTGAAACATGGTGTATTCTCACTGTGAAACACAGTGTGTTCGCACTGTAAAAAGGGGTGTATTCACACTGTGAAACACGGTGTGTTCGCACTGTAAAAAGGGGTGTATTCACACTGTGAAACACGGTGTGTTTGCATTGTTTCCACACGGCGGTCTAAAGTGTAAAATACAGTGTTTTCACACTGTGGTCCTCAACGTGAAACCGGTGGGGTTTATCTTCGGTAGATGTCGAACAACTATTAGCTATAAAACAATCGGCTGCATGACGCGAGGAGTAAATTGAATTTTAAAAGGTAAGCTACCCGTGTGACACCAGTAACACCTGAACGTGACTAGCGGTCGGTAGCCAGGTGCCAGCCGGCTGGGGCAGGCAGGACCGTCGGGATCTATTACGCAAGAATGCCCGCGATTTTGTTTTGTATCTAATTATTTCGTTTCATTGACTGACATGCCGTGTGGGTGTCATAGAAACCTGGTACATGTACCTACTATTAAGATCGGTTTCGGTCTTGTATCTTAGTGCAGCTTTTTATAATACATGATTTGATATTCATTGTAATGGAGGCCGCTCACTTCTCTTGATATATCTAAATATGGAACTCAATATCCTTTAACAAAATGCATGGTAATATTTAAAATACCCGTCATTTTTTAAATAATAATTACATATACAATGAAACGCAACCAGTATGTAGCTCGGGCATATGGAAATGTAATAGACATAAATTTGACAGAGAGGGCATCATTAAGAGATCTGGATGTACGTCTCGGGTTTGATCCCAGGCGAAGCTCGTTTTTCTTTGCTAATTTTCATTTACTGAATTATTAATCAAAACATTAACAAAAAAGAGAATAATGAAAATATAAAGAACGATCAGATCTTAGATGGCATGGGTGTATACCAAATGAATGAAAAACACTTTCAACAATACAAACTTACAAAGGTATTATCATCATTTCATACCAAAGCCACAACATAAATAGAGCTTTAGAGACTAATCCCATAATAATTTGGCTCCCGTTGAATAGGGCGAAATATACACGGAACACTTTCGTGTGGAGAAAATGGAATAGGTACCGACAATCTATGCCATGATTACTTTATCAACGATTGTCATCGATGTTGAATTATGCCCCCTAATCTCCAAACTTGTACAAATATGCGCGCATACAATGATAAAAACTGGGCGTGTACGCCTCTCTGCACAATGCAAACTGATAGAAAAGGCCTAGAGCAAAAGCGCGCCACAAATGCAGTTGAAGTTTATGCAAGCGTGTAACAAGTTTCCTCCACATTAACCGTTTCCATGGTAACCAAATGTTTCACGAAAGTTCAGGTGACCCTGGCTTCTTTTTTTATTTATTTTTAAATTTTTTTTTTAATCTCAAAGGACTTTTTTTTGTGGTGATTGTATATAATTATTTTGTCGCTGCATGTAACAATTTCAAAACTTTTTCTTCTGATTCGATTACACGCATAACGGAGTTAACATGGTAGTTGTTTTCGAATCATTCAATAAATCCAGTCATTTGGCTGCTAACAAAACAACCTCGAGCGATGAATAACACTTTTCCTATTTGGGAGTCAAATTAGGTGTTATTAATGTTTATGCGTAATATATTACACGTATAACATGGTATATGTTTGAAATAATGTAGTTCATTAAGGCAAGACCTTTTTATGTTTTTATCATTATTTTCTAGCTGCAGTTTATACGGTAGTCAATGATTTGTTACCTTCATGTAAATCAGCTTTAGTTGATACATTACACCCTTTTCACTCTTTAGAATCAAATTATGCGTTCGTAACATTTATACACACTTAAACATGGGATTATCAATAACATAATTAACATGGTGTTTCCAACTCATTAAATCCAGTCTAAGTACACGTATTAAAGGTTTCTATGTCCCAATCGTTCGTTCTTTACAAGAACAGCTTCGAGGTTAAGTAACGCTATATTTTGTATGATTTTCCTTTTTTCTTCAAATAACGTGTTATAATGTTCAAAATAGTGTAGCATACTTTAGATAAATGATACTTATTACTAATTATTCTACATGATCTTTAATTTAGTTGTTGAAAATGTATACAAATCCATTTTTGGAACAATTATCTTCTTGCTCAGTGTAAAACTGTATAGATTATGTTTGTTCATTTTTGTGTTCTTGTTCATGTTTGGCGTATACCTTTATAATTTATGTTCCCTTTATTGACCATATACATTTACAAAAAATGAAAAGAAAAAAAAGGGTTACACATTTGCAAACATGACAAAGAGGTATGCAGGTAAATGCATGTGTACATAATTTAGAACGATAGATTAATAATATGAATACGTTACCAGGTTACAAGATGAATACAAAATTACTTTACACATACAACATACAAACAGAAGGAGAAATAATAGATAGTCTGAAACGACACCTACCTTCTTTCTTGAAGGGTTCAATGTGATGCCCCAGTTGGCCCGGCATAGCAGCATTGACGTTAGGTGCGTACCAAGGCCCCGACCGCGCCCACTGGCCATTGAGCATGCGCAGTTTGTCGAACATATCGCCATGACCCATGGACTTCTCCGAGGCCAGATTGCGTAATACCCTATTTATAGACGAGACCTGAAAGGGAATATGAGGATAGAATATGGTTAATAATATTCAACATCACATCTGAGACCCGCTTCATAAAACACTCGCAATTGTTGTAAGTGTCCAATTATTGTAACTACCAGAGCAAGAGCTGAAATGCTCCATGCATCCACACACTGAACATGCTGGATGCATAATATATATCAAGACATTATACAGTATAAAAAGATGGCAATTCAAATACTATGTGACTGGTCTGTTGGAAACACTATACGAATGCCAACCTCTCTGTTAAAGACTGTACTAACAGAAAGTGAAGACAAAAAACCAATCAATGTCATGTCCAAAAATGAATGGCTTTGAATCGATAATCTTGCGGTTTTAGGCAAAGCGAAGAAAACACAGAAACGTTTATATCGCGGAGTGAATCGATCACGAGGGGATGGGCGAAATATGATGGGACAAAAGGAATTATTGCCTCGCTCGAGATGAGCCATCTTTTCCGCTAATTAATTTAGATTTTGTTTTATTGGCCTCGTAATTACAGGACGATAATAACGCTTAGCTTTTAATAGTATTTATAATTAGGAGATGGCGGAAAGGAATTTGAATTGAGGAAGAAAGCTGGCCTGGGAATTGGCTATATTGTGACGGATAGTTCTGCATGTGGGAGATTGTACATTGCACGCATTGTATACATTTTTGAATTATTAATAACTGTATAACGTGACCATTCGGCTACATTTTTCAAACATACGATAATCATTAAATTAATTTATATTTTCTTTGATCTTCATTACTTTTTGAGAAATTTGTTATTATTTGTATAGTAAATGGCTTTGAATAATGTAAACAATGGGCAATTCAACCTTTGGCTGCCAGGTATTTGATGTAATAAACTCTTTTGAATATGAATGAATATGAATATGAATTTTAATTTATATTTACTTTGATCTTCATTATTGTTTTAAGAGATGAATGGGGAAGTGTGATATCGTCCAAATGGTATCATGATGTATTAAATGTTCCATTTCTTGTTTAAAAAACACAACTGTATACTAGGAAAGATGTCCGTTTTTACATCAACATTTTCCATTCATATTGTAATATATAACATAAACATGGTACAGGTAAACATTATGATGTATGGAATGACTCTGTAATCAAATTCTTCAAATCCTCTTATAATTTACAATTTTCTTCATGCTTTCCTTAAATATAAAATATCATAAAATCTTGCCATCTGTCCACGATTCAAGATTAATTTTGTTTTGTGTAAGACTGATACAAATCCAGACCTATTAGCTAAACAAACAACTTCTATAAATGTAATATGACTGTAATAAATATTACACATAGTACTTTGGAAATAGAAATTTCACTCACGATAGCTAAATGTGGTACGATCTTGATAAATAAAACAAACAGTACTATAGAAAATAAACATTTCTCTCACGATAAGTCGGGTTATGGGAGGGCACGTCTAAGTCTATAAATGCAGCAGACAAACATCAACATCCCCTTTTCTGGAAAATGAAAATCGCGACGGAATTACTCCCATTATTTCCATCAATTAGCAGAAATGTGGTATAAATTCGACAACGGAACTCGAACAAGCCTTTCGTTACAAACATTTTAGCCAGACCGCAGATATAATAATGGTTTGTTTATTCAACGCGAGATGGACTGATCTAAAAGCGGGGACTCGTACTATGGGTTAGCGCGCCATACAAACAACGCAAACACATAGTGGCTTGCAAGATACTTTCTCCAGTTTTATTAGACTCTTTACTCCAGTCCCTTTTATCGATTTGCATGTGTTTTTCTTAGGATGCGTCATAAGGGGAATGGTAGAAATAATATTTCAAACAGTCTGAATTTCATTGGCAGCAGATGGTATTCGGACTTTGATTTGTATTCAAGAAATACAAATTTTCATCTAAATTCTCCTCTCATCCTATGACATATGCCTGCCTTACAAATATTTTTGATTTCCCATTTAGTTCTTCCGTCATCTCGATTCTTCAAATCGCGACACCACAATATTTCTTATTTTATCATATCATTTTCTGTTTTTTAAATACATGCACAATGCGTTATGACGACTCGTCGTAGCATTTTTGACCGGCTCGCCTCGCCTCGCCCGTAGGTCTGGCGTGCGGTGTTCCCCGGCGCCCGCCATCCTGACCAGCCGGGCAATACCAAAACCATGCCCGCATGACAGACAGCAAATAAAACATGATGATTCCAGGAACAAATTATTTCTAACATAACAAGAGATAATAGCGTGTATAACTCTTTCACAGAATAGGAGATTCAATTAATCATGAATGGATATATTTTGTCTGAGTATTTGATTTGATTCCATAGGCAAAAGCTTTGTGAACATTATCATTGAGGGCTGATATATATTTTCTCTTGTGAAATACGAACATATCATAATCGATTTGTTTGTCTGTAATATTTGTCGTACATTTATTGTCTCTGAGAATATGTATGTAACTAAAAGTTCCATAGAAAATACAATGCTAAAACTACAAAGATACTGGCAAATGTATAAACCCCATCACATTATGCTTAATATAGATTTGGTAATGTTTCAAAGCATTTTCCCAACCCATGTGATATTGTACTTGTGATCATTCATGTTTTCATCTTCAACCCAAGTGATAACAAGTTTTAATAATCGATATTAGGCCAAGATGAGAATGATAAAAACAATTTATGTTCAAAGAATGGAAATGCCTTGTGATAATAATACGATTTTCAGAGGTTTAGTCCACGAAGCTTTGACAACTCCGTTGAGAGATTCTATTCAGCAGCAAACTCCGCACAATAACGATATAGAGCGAAAATAGAGCATTACTATCCCTCGCGATTATAAGGAGTCCCTCGTGGATTATCTAAGATGGAGAACAGTGCACTTCATCTTCGAGTCATCTTAGGAGAGAAAAGTGCAAGTTGTATCATCGGTAGTTTGCGTTATCATTGGTTATAATACGACACGACCCCTTGGAGATGCACTTTGTATAGATGCGCGAGTCTTTATCATGCAGCGAGAATCTATACTTCATAGTACGGGTAGCGCTAGAAACCCTGCCACAATGGTGGCACTGGTGAAGGTGCGCCGCCTCAACTCTTAACTTGATTAGAAATGATTGACCATCAAATTAATATAAATGAAGTAGCATTTCGCCACAGGTCTCGCATTTATCTATCTCTGCATTTCCTAGATGTTACACTCGGTAATAATAAATTGCCTAAACATCACATAGTGCAACTCAACGTATTTATAAAGATGGGACTTAGTGGATTTGCCGTTCCGATATGACACACCTTGTTGCGATGCTAGATTCACTAATGGAGTGTCAGAACTTAAATCTTTCTATTTGATTAATCATAGCTGTAAATAACCAATTGCCAACAAAATTGGTAGATTCCCATAAGCATTACACACGTCCATATGCATGCATGTGTTATGCAGTAGGCCATGGGTTAATATCGGTAGATAACTTAAACATAGCAGCGCATATAACATGTATAATATAATATAAGTTACAACCTATACTGCCTGTAAATGGTGGTTTCCCCTTTAAATGTCTCGATTTCTAAAATACCTTTGCATATCCAGACTTTGTTCAAGAAGCATTTTACTTGGTACTGCTTTGTATTAAAGGGATCTAGTAACTTTGTTGACATGTGGACAAATTGATGAATGGTTGATTAAATGTGTAGTTCTATGATGACATGTCCACTGAGTAATGTGTGAACATTCATCGTTAAATGGAGGATAAATGAGTGGTAATGCAAAGTGACATTCACTTACTCATTGCACTGACCTTGTACACGGTTATGAATATCCAGTGGATAATTACAAATCCGAACAATTCAATCGGTAATATCTTTTTAACGAACGGGAAATTCCGAAAACCGAAATCTGTCACATGCTTCTATTGTTAATACAAATACTACAAGGTATGAGATTATCGCTAGTGTTCCAAGTAGGGTTTGAGAATTTGAACACTGTTACTAGATCCCTTTAAGGGGTTTATCGTGGTATAGGTCCATGCACAACCATGAGAAGCGCCAAAACCAATACGCCATAGAGACACTGCAAGAGAGAACAACAAGACCCAAATATTTCAGATGTTATTGAGCTATTTTTACTCACCCAAATGCTTAGCCGTCCTCAAGTTGGATACGGCTTTTTTAAACATAGTAATATGAATTGAACTGTATTATGATGCTTCCAATTTGTTGTAAGTACATGTATATTTAAGACTTTAAGAAATACTTTGCCCACGTATGAAATCGTAGGAAATAAAAATCGTGTAAGTTCGACAAAAGATTTGTAGACTCATAACCTTATGAAGTATTTTTCATTTCTTTTCAGAGTTTACCGGTGACGTGTGACTACCAATGAAAGAGGACACTTCCACAGAAAACGAAAATATTGTTTGTTTGATAAATATTTATAAAATGAAAGTATACGCCTGCAGTAGAGCACAATGCAAACAATTTTAATACGAGGAAGAGTACTCTGAACTGTTTTTTTCTTGTCATAAATAGCCACTAAGACTTAAATTACTACTTTCCAAAGTCTTAATCTTACATTTGTAATATAATCTTGTATTTTTTATCGATATTTTGTCGTAGAAAATATATTATTTTTCGAGCCCAATCAAGAAGCAAAGCATACATCGTGATTATTTTGACTATAATATAAAATCAGTTTTTTTCTGAACAACCATATACAAATTATTTCATGTCAATCGAATGTAAGGAAAAGGATAAATAAATTATAATGAAGTTGTCTTTTTAGACGTTCCGTTAAAATTACTATTTGTTTTGTTCAGACGTAGGCCCACATAATCAAGTGTTAGTAAAATTAAAGTACACGTAATTAAAGTTTCGAAAACTTCATGCAAAAGTACAACCATAGTTCATCTCAGAGGGTGGGTTACGTGTCAAACGCACATTTTCTTTTTGCAGATAACAATCTGGTTTGATTGAAAAAAGAAGAAAGAAATGATTTTTCAATAATATATTATATCCGAGTTTCTATATTGGACTATCTAGATTGAAATTTCAACACTAGCTGCGTCCGGTGCGAATCTCTATTCATTACAATTTCTATACGGAAAATTATTTCTAAAAATATTTTCCTTCCTTTCATCGACGTAAACATGATAAACAGTGTTGTGGTGTGCTATTCCGGAGGTTCCTTTTACAAACATCATACTATAAACCAGATGAGACTGTGTAATGCATAGAAATGAGATCGCACGCAACATAATAGATACGGTGGAAGTCTATGAACGAAACAAATACCATAGGTCCCTTCTAAACTAGGCAGGACTAACCACTGAATTTTTATCCCACCTTCTATTGTACGAAAAAAAGTATGATATAAAAGGGCTTCAAGTTTTAATTTTTATCTTTCGAAGTTCACAATAATTATTTTCCGAAGTTCATGTTTTATTTTCCAAGTTCAATTCGAGGAACACCAGTAGACTTTTTCCCTTATTTATTTTGCTTTTTTGCTTCAATGTTTTTGAGGGGTTGAATTAACTACGTCCCGCGGGGTACTGAGCCACCGCAACAAGAGAGCAATTACTCGGGTGACTGGCCCGATAGAAAGAGGCCGACGGCCCGCCCCTCATAGGCGTGTGGGATTTGACAGGCGCACCTGACCTTGAATGTTGTGGATAAAGAAAACACGAAGAGCTCCAAACTCAGGGTTAGCCTGTACTTTTCTCCAATTTCAGCTAGGAGGGTGGGGCGGGAATGGATCGTATCATAGGTTTATATGATATTGAAGACATGAACAAGTTGGTCGTGGATCTAGTATACCCGAATTAATGTTTGCGCGGGTGACATAGTTTATCTTTCTACTTTCAAAGTCATTTTCAAAGGTAGACATGCATTGACAACATGCATGGATAAATTTCCATTATTATTCCAGACCCTGGTTGCAAATGTAGTGCCTTCATCGATCTGAGCAACCTTTGACCTTTGACAGTTACATATATAGATCAACTATATACAACGACATGCGATTGACAGACTTTGATTGTAATTTCAAAGTATTCAACTAGTAATGTATAGATAGACCAGGCAACGTCCCATGACTTATGTTAAAAGTGATAGTTGAGTTTTGGTATAGAGGGCGCTGCACGAAATAATGTTTGTTTGAGGTAATTAAAAACTGAGAAGGCTGAAATATCCATAAATATAACCATTTGTAATTATTGTGTGACCAATAATTTTGAACCAATTTCAAAAAATTACAAAAGATGTTTTTAAATAGTTGTTGATGATCTCTGTATTTAATCATTATTATAACAAAACATCACATGCACAATTATTTATTAAAAATGGTTGAAACCAATGAGTTTTTTAGAGAGCCCCCTTTTGTGCTGTAGCGGCTCTTTTTGAATGATAACAGGCTTTTTACTTAGTCGTTTGTAATGTGTTATACCTTTCGAGCATGGTGGAGTTATAACTATTAGTTTGTAATGAAATGGTGCAGGTTTTAGTTACTAAAATTCAATTTGACCAAAACTTTACCCTCTATACCAAAACTCAACTATCCCTGTAAGTGACCGTTCAAATATTTGTTTTTATATCAGCAGAATGTTTAAAATTTCGAATACTTGTGTTTCAACCAAGCGTTAATTTTATGAAAATTTAGAGAATGGTATCTAAAGACGTTTATAAAAGTAATATCATTTACTCCTTTCAAAACGTATTGTAAGTGAAAGTTTTGAATCCATTTTGATTAGTTTTTGCGCAACTATGTCAATTTATCCCTGCGGTCCTGCGATATTTTGTTTGCATCGCATAGTAATCAAACGCAATATTCCTGTATTTTGCACGTGCTAACCAACACATATATATTGTATACTAGAAATCAAAATTATCATTCCAATTATGATTGTCTCACTCCTAATTTGCAATGTGAGGGACGCTTTGCATACACACACTTTCCGGTGCCCTATTAATCAGTCCCATAAATGCAATATCGTGCTGGGGATTCTCTATTATTTATATTCTTATTTTTTCTTGTCTCTTTTGTCACAAATACCACATTTAGGAGACCGGTGCTGTGTTGAATAAATTAGGGGAATCAGTAAAAACTGGGTCTGTCGATAAAAAAGACTCGATATTTCGCACCAAATTCCATCTCTCCTCCACGAGTCACGCTCGCCCGCCGCCACCAGGTATGGTGGGAAACGAAACAACGTTAATGTAATACTTGCACACCCCATGTCGTCTACAGCGGGCTGAAGAAGCGGCAAAATATAGATGAAAGATCGTGCTCTAGGCAGCAGCGCGATGGATTATCAGTGCTAACTTCAACACACGTCTCTAATCGAATTACACTGTCGGTGTCCATGTCACAAAACAGTCGACTGGTGATAACCAATAAATATAAATATTATTGATGGGTATAAATATGACCGATGATATATTCTGGAAAAAATGAGAGGCAGTTGTGTGTCAATTTTCGGGAATTAATGAGAGATAATTGTGTGTCAATTTGCATTGCCCATAATCATAATTGCATTCAAAGCTTTTGGTCATCTTTTTGTCCGTATTATTAGTGCGAAATTGCATTTCTAATGGAGCGGTCAAGTTAGAGCACTCCGTTGGATGATCTAATTATGTCTGACCAACGATTACATAGATTATATTCTTCCTTTTTAAATATAAAGTTAAATTTCTTTATCATCTTGGCCGCGTATGCCGGTGACATCTGTGTAGCTATGTCTATAACTGTACGTTCGTGTTTGGTATCAACATGTTAGTGTTTGTCTAAGAATACTGCCACATGTGTGGTTTGATGTGAATAAAACTTACACCGATTTAACATGTTTAACAAGTGATTTGAAATCTTAGGAACAGAAGGGCATAAAAGATGGCTGCCCAAACATAAACGAACGGACCTTCCATAACCTTGACCCCTTGGGGAAGACGAAAGTCCGCATGATTTTGTCAATTTTGTTGTTTGTGTGTCTGTGCCATCATGCGGCCAGATTCTCTCATTGTTCGGTTCACCCTTTTAAAACAGCTTGGATACGCCGGGGGACTTTGTTATTTTTGTTGGTTTTTCGGAGGGAATTTTTGTTTGAGATATTGTCTCTCCCATATCGCATCGTTAACCTTAAGTAAACAAAAAACAATCCCCCTGAATAAAAAAAGGGGAAAATTTGTATTGATTTTGTTTGTATATTTTTGCAGCCATTGTATCTGTAAGGGCTTCAAAACACGCGGTCTTCGTTAAAGAGAATTAATATCAATCTCATCACCCTGAGTATCACTCAATATCCAATGATCACAGTGATATGTAAAGCGGTAGCTTAAAGGGATCTAGTAACTATGTTGACATGCGCAAAAAAAGTGATAAAAGGATGATAAAATGTGCATTATTGTGTTCTGATATGTCCACTGAGTAATGTGTGAACATTTCACGTTAAAGTTATATTATGGCCAAGTAATATCCGAAAATGCAAAGTGATATTTGCTCACTCATTGCATTGATTGCACAGTTATAAGTTTCCAGTGAATACTTAATTATCTGAACCGATTAATTGTCAATATCTTGTTAACGAAAGGGACATTATAAACACCCAAACCTGTGCCATGCTTCTATTGGTAATATGAATGTAACAATGTATGAGAGAACCATTATAGTTCTGTGTAAGATGTTCTAATTGGGACAATGTTACTTACTAGATCCATCTAAAACTTCCGTGAATTAAAGGCAGAAGAACTGCATTTTGAGAAAGATTTAGAAAAGAATTATAACAATTATAGGCTTTCTGTCTATCTTCATGCTTGTTCAACGTCAGGAACAAAATATCGTTCGGCGTAGATTAAAGGGGTAGTACAGTTTTGGGAAGGCTGAACTTTAGTAACCAAAACATGCACAGTAACATTACAAACTAATAGTTATAACTCCACCATGCTCGAAATGTGTACAAAATTACAAACGAATAAGTAAAAAGCCTGTTATCATTAAAAAAGAGCCATTAAAACACAAGAGGGCGCTCTCTAAAAAGGCATTGGTTTCAACCATTTTTCATACAAAATTATGCATGTGATGTTTTGTTGAAATAATTATTAAATAGAGAGATCATCAACAACTATTTAAAAACCGCTTTTGACAAATTTTGAAAAAGTGTAAGCATTAAAAAAAAAAATTTAATCATCGAATAAATTTGGGGCCCAAATTTATTACGATAGGATATATTTATTGATATTTCAGCCATTTCTGAACCGATTCCGACCAAATAAAGTTTATTCTGCCATTAAAATTGCACGTTCTTTCAATATCGACACTCAGTTTGTATTACCTCACACAAAAAATTGTGTTGTGCAGCGCCCTCTCTACCAAAACTGAACTACCCTTTAAACAAAATGCATCTATACACAATCATACATGCATGCGTATTACAATTTCATGATACTTGTTGCTGTAGTGTTAGTCGTTTTGATGTCGTTCGTTTTCACGGTTTTGCAGTAAAATCATGTAATATGCTGGCAAGAGGAGGCGGACCACGCTCATTATGAAGGCCATATCAAAAGTGCATCAACGAGGAATTGAAATGAACAAAAACATTATACTAACAATATCTTTTTAAGGATAAGCCACGCGTTTTTTTTATGATTGTGTAAGTACTTAATGGAAATAAATAGTGAGGAGCGAATGGAAGAAAATATTATGGGGTTCGTTTTAGATTGAAGAATGGCTTGTTGTGGGTTATTTAAATAGTACGGTTGGGTTCGTGTGAGATGTATTTCTATTCAAGATTATGAGAAAACACTCTCATTATCACGGAACGGTAGATACTATATGCTTTAAAGTGAAACCAGTAAAGTATCTAACTCCACGAAAATTACTTGGAGCTTCCACATTTCTCTTCTACCGTGTTGTTTGGCTTATGGTAAGAGAAGAATAAAATAGGGTTAGATTTGTTAAAATGCCCGTTTAGTATGACGATATCTATCATTGATAATAGTTCAGCTCAAGAGCGTTAATGAACGGTCATAAACCTCATACACGTTATACAATAATTCGTTGTAAAAGCTGACGCAAATTTTCTTTTTCAATGAAACTTTCACACATCATTCGGACATATCTTACAATGATTTTGGTATAGGATTGAAGTCTCAAATGTTTTTGGGGCAATATCTTAGACTTTACAGGTGCACCTTTAACATGTACAAGGGGAGGTGAAAGATATCAATAATAATTGTGTGTTTGTAATGCTAATTCATATGTATACATCTCTTGCAATATTACAATCTTTAAAAATATGATATATACGCTATATAGATGAAGAAAAACATATCACAAAGACTTACGAATATCGTCATTACAATTATATGACTAATCATCTAACATTATCATTATGAAGTTATTGTAATGAAATGCGCTATATAAGAACCAGTTATGATTATTATAACTATAATTCTTCTTGCTATTATAGCATCGTTACTTTATCATTAGCACTATATTCATTTTTAGTATGTTCATCATTATTTTCATAATTTGTATTATTGAGAGGCTAATTTACTTCATCATAGTACTGTAAAGTGTATAATACTAAGTACACATTTGATAAACAAGGAAACTGCTCTTTCACACTATCATCTTTCGAATTATTAAATTTGCACGATCACATTTTTAAATAAATGACCTTAACATCCGTTATCCTTGGTAGAAAACAAATATTATCACGCCATTAAAATGAGATGTATAGATATTGTTGCTATTTGGATTTATAAATATTAACGTCCTTCAGCGTTGTGCGGAATATCTAGAAAGGGATCAACGAGTGTTGATATGGGGGATGGGGTACCGTGCGTGTGTGTGTGTGTGTGTCGGAGGTGTGGCAGTGAGGGGGGGGGGGGGGGGGGGTGTGTACGTTACTTACAGGCTGCCAAACATAGTTAAAATTTAAGTTCTCTTTGTTATTACCGATACTTCGAACAGGGGCAGGGGGATAGGAGGGGGGGGGGGGGGGGGTGTCCATCCCTCCCTAGAATACCCCTTTTGAATTTAATGAATGAACTAGGTTATATAAACATATATTATGAAATATATAATATTGATATTACATCTGTTAGTTTTACTCCACGCGTCTTTTATCAACCGAGCGACACTTTCGCTGCCAGGACAATAGGGGTTGGTGTTAGTAATCGATGGCCAGGGATATGATTCTGTATCAACACGTGGTTTTGCACTAATGTGTTTCTCCATTCGCCGAGATGGGTCGAACCCTTAACCATCTGAGTACCAACGTTTTTTTTGCATATTTCGTTGGTTATCAAGGCAAATTTTACATGAATCGTTAAAGACCCGATAATATAAAGGACGTTTAGCTTGGTAAACGAGGTCACTCATTCGACATACTTCTGCATTCAGCATGGATAGTTATATACATCTGTGATGGTATTGTGCCTTGAGTCGACTGATCCGAGGGTTAAACCTCACTCAACTTATAATGACATTGATTTTAGTGAGATTATATCATACATTTCTCGAATGTTTAAACTTATATATTCCGTACGGATTAAAACATTACTACAATTTTATTGGATAATCTATTCCAGTCGTCTGCCCGCATTTGTTTTTATAATAATATTCCGTATTGATTCAATAACTTATCGTTAGTAACATTAGTGTAAAATTCTGTCATTCGTTTTTAATTAACATGTACAAAACATTAACATTCAAATTCCTGATGATATACTAAAATATTATCAATTATTCAACGGTAAACCACTAAAAAGATGATAATTTACATCATAATTCTAAATCATGACCAATGAATTACGTTTATGCTTTTATAGTTTTGTACTTTATGACTTGAATAAACTGAATGTAATTTGAATTTATGGGTTAATGCCTTAAAGTAAACAGTTGAAATAGTGATGATTTGTTTTCCACAATGATTGTTATAATAACTGATAAACTTACACTTGTAAAGTTCCTGAATGCATGTAATTTAATTTATGGTTTATGGTTTGTTTTTTATGGTTTGAATGAATTGAATTGAATGCGAATTTCTGGGTTATATGTATTTCAATAAAATAAATTATATGTGATTTTATGGGTTAGCCTATGTGGTTTTTGAACAAACTGAATTGAATGTAAACTAATATGGTATCTGTTTTTTTAATAAAACGGAATTGAATGTGAATTTATGGTGATTTTCATCATAATTTTGACTTTGATCTACAACTTACACTTGGAATGTTCTCCTGGTTGCATATCTTCTCGGCCAGCAGCCGGTCCCGGATCTCCCAGGCGAAGATCGAGGGGCACTCCCGCTTGTATACTGCTATCTTGTTGACCACGTGAGGGGTAGCCACCCGGGGCTTGCTGCCGCCGATCGCCCGGGGTCGGATGCTGCCGGTCTCGTAGTAGCGGCCTAGTATCTTGGACACGCACCCGTTGGATACCTGTATTATGAAGTTAGAGGGAAAGTTGTAATCAATTTGTTAATGTTGATCATGCCCAAAAGTAAATACAAGTTAATACCACGCATTTGAGGAACCGAATTGGTTCAGAAACGGCACAAATTTGAAACGGATACACAGCCGTTGGATACCTAAGGGTGTTTAGATTCTAATTTAAACTGCATAGGCTGGGGTAGGCGATTTGCAGTTGCTAAATAAATCATATTAGAAAGGAACAATTCAAATATTTGAGACTTTATATTAATACGAAATGTTACATTAAGAATATGAAATCTCCTTTACAAAAGAAAATGTTGCTTGTAACTACAATTACTGATGTGCCTTGAAACAAAACACGATTTGAGAGTTTGGTGTTCAAATTAAAAACGTATAAGATAAAATCACTCATAAACACATGAACGAACCTGTAGGATGCGTGAGATGTCGCAGGGCCGCGCGCCGCTGTGCGCCAGCTCGACGATCTTCTGTCGGGTAGTATCCGGCAGGGGACGCCCGTTGACGAACACCCCACCCAGCTGGTTCACGCCGCTGTGGCCTGCATCGTAAAAATCAGAGGAGAAAAAACAAAAATAATGATTCTAAATTGAACAGTTAAATCATTAAATAAGTAATTTATTTCCTTCCAATCTCTAGAAGTTGGATAATGATCTATAACAATAATATTGGCATACCAATTTAACAACATCTCATTTTGAAAAGAGAAATAATTTAGTACTATGAAGCATAGTACAAGGCAATATCATTAAAAGTGTACCAAATTTACACACACACATACTATATGAACTGATTATTTTACTGTCCTAAAATGTTAAATTAATATGTATATGATCTTGAATGTTCTTATTCAGATATTTCTTTGCATTCTTTCGTCGAAATTTGCGCTCAGAAATTTACATAAGACTTTGCCTTAAACACAGCTAAATGTTGACATGAATTTGTTTGATATAGAAAATTAATTATTCCGATTCTAGCTCTGTTCCAGACCTATATTCCTTAGTTTATAGCTTTCCCTTTTCATTTCCACATCTTTTCTCCCAATTCTTTTTTGCTTCTTCATTTCTCATGTATTTATCTAGTATTTCGTTTTGTTTTTACCTTAATTCCCCTCCATTCGTGCTTGACTGATTGGTCAGTGAGAGTCACGTGTCAACGCAACACATAACCTTATTGTGCATTGACATGAACCTCACATTAAACGTGCAAACACTCGATAACCTGCGCACGACAAGTCAGCTAACCGTTAAATGCTCTTGTCGGGTTTTTATCTTTTATCATCATTACATATTATATATCTGTTGAAGTGTTGATATATCCCCCTCCCTTTGATTCGTATTGATTTTGGGGGCTACTAACGGGAATACGTAACCAATCGTGAAATTCTTCCACGATATAGATTTTTTGTCCCAACAACTTATGACAAAGGTATTTTCCCCTCCGTAAACTGATCCATATACGCATTCCTGGCATTGTGGGACGTGTCAACACTTCCTTCTCGCTGATTGGCTGGCGCGTGTATAGTCACGTGTCGTGTATTATTTCGTGGCGTTTTATTTAAGGATCAGTAGACAAACTATACACTCTTGAACAATAATATTACAATCATACCTATATCGTTAAACATTGACATCAGAATTAACATATACACATTTGGAATAAAATCATATTTATAATTATTGTAAAACCACATATACGCGAAATATTATATTTTTGTATTATTATGATTGCAAATATTGTACATTCAAGCAACTTAAATTGTTTTGTTTTCATAATAGATATTTTGTCTGACATGTGCAAGCTAATAATGTTAATTGCCTTTAAGGGAAATATATTTGTAAAACCTGGATTATTATTGGAACATAATTATTGCATACAAATAACTATTCATGAGATGAAATGAATTGCAATAGTGCTTTTTTTTCTTCTTTTGACTAATCATATATAATTATGTGCTTATAACCATAACATAATATAATTCTAGATATACCGTACATACTGATTATACTGTATAAAGGCTTACGTTACGAACACCATTTTGCTAAAATACCAAATAGATGAGAAGTCTTCTCGTAGATTTAGAGCTACAAGACAATTATTTGATGGTATATGCTGATAAACAGCTGTCATCATTTCTCTAAACCAAATCAGTCTTTTGATAACAATACGAGAAAATACGAGAAGACTGTGTTATTACGAACAAGACGAAGCGCTGGAGATTGAAGAAAAAATGAAATGAGGAGTTGGAAATGATAATAGTATTGTGTGGACTTTGACTCCGACTCTTTCTGTATTAATCCATTTCTATGATTTCGTGTTTTATTTGCATTTCTTTGCATATTTCGCGCTTTCTCTGCCATTATTTATGTAATTTTCCAAATCAATCTCCCTCCCTTCGCCTCCAAATTTACCCCCTCTTATTCTGACTCTGCCCTCCCCCTCTCTTCGAATTCTTCTGTATCCGATTGTTTCCCTTGTCTCTCTTCTCTATTTTTGTTCTGATTATTTATGTCTTTCTCATCCTTTTTTCCATTTTCCTTGGATCTATTTTGCAGTGTGAAGAATTACTAACAATTATAATCCTTTTGTTTTCTCTCTCCTTCCTCCCCTTCATCCGTTCTTCCTATTTTTTTTTCTTCTTCTTCTTCTTCTTCTTCTTCTTCTTCTTCTTCTTCTCTTCTTCTTCTTCTTCTTCTTCTTCTTCTTCTTCTTCTTCTTCTTCTTCTTCTTCTTCTTCTTCTTCTTCTTCTTCTTCTTCTTCTTCTTCTTCTTCTTCTTCTTCTTCTTCTTCTTCTTCTTCTTCTTCTTCTTCTTCTTCTTCTTCTTCTTCTTCTTCTTCTTCTTCTTCTTCTTCTTCTTCTTCTTCTTCTTCTTCTTCTTCTTCTTCTTCTTCTTCTTCTTCGTCTTCTTCTTCCTCTACTTCTTCTCCTACTTCTTCTCCTACTTCTTCTCCTACTCTACCTCTCCTCTTAATCCTTTTCTCCACATATTCTGTAAAGTTTATATTGAAACACCCTCTCTCTGTTTCTTTACATTGAACTTCTCTTTTCTTGTCTCCCAATCGTACATAAGTGGGACATGGACGGCATCACGCCCAGACATCCAGCACACAATACAAATATTTCTGCCTGCTCTATACGTTCTTCGGTAATATGTCGATATTAAACGGAAATTTGGTTGGCTCATTTTCTATGGATTATGGCGCGAATGCGGTGCAAAACCGCGCGCTTGCTCGAAAGGGGAGCGGAAGGGTATCAGCACCTGCCGCCAGAGTCCTGGCCTATTTACAAAGCGGCGCCGCGATGGAAAACAGCTACGCGGGTGGCCAGCGATGTACATGTATATTATTTCTTTTTTCATTTGTTCCCCCACATACTTAAATTAAAAAAGAAAATATGTATGTTACTGGAATAAGAAATATATTTATATTAATTGAAGCTTAATGTACAAATGCGCATTGAACGGACGTCTTAATAAATAAAACAAATTTAAAAAATAGAGAGATAGATTATCAAAGAATTGTCATATAGGTCCTACATTCAGAATTTTAGATCATTAAAAAAGGCGAAATTGTACCAAAGCGGCCTGAACGAATGTCTTGGTAAACAAAGACGAAGAAAAGGGAATTGTAATGATAGAGAATTTCATTATTCATGACGTTTATTTATAGGTAACTAATCAAATGTGAGATGAAGGATCTTTAGCATGTTAATGTATCTTCTCGGCAATTTCCAAATATTTGAAATGAGTTTTAATGAAATGCATGGCAACCAAATATGGGCTTATACTGTAACCATGGTTGATAACCAATTTGCATAACATACATATATATGTATATAGAATGTGTAATAAATGTGAAATTAAAAAATGTATTAACATCTTATTTTGAATACTTAACTAAATCACATTCGAATATCACAATTTAATTTATGTTGTTTGTCTATCAAGTGAGTTGTTGTACAGTATATAATTATTCGTCGGTTTACTTAACTTTTTTTGGTCAAATTGAGAAAATAATTTTCAGTTAAGCATCATCAGCTAAAATGCATTTCAAAAGCGATATGATTGCCATCGAGATACAGCTCATATATACATCTTAACAATCATGACCATGATAGCTATTAAACTTTTTTTATATTATGAACGGAATGTAAGAGTATAGTCGAAAATGAAAGAAATAAAACTGATTAGCACATTCAAAACGTCATCTGAACTAAATAATAAAAACAACATAATATCACACGATACAGAACAACATAATGTCAGCTTATTATCAGAACATAACTATTGAAACACTTAACACTATACGCTACACAAGTCATGATAGCACGATAAGTCTGTCACAGTCATAATTATTTAATGCGCAAACGTATATTCATATTGTTATAATAATATGCACAACACAAAATCAGTCTTATAATATTATTCCGTGCATGTAAGAGGTTTATTTAATAATTCTTTCGCTTCGTCCCCTTCGGGACAGTATAATACTCGTAGTATTAAAGCAGTGTAAGAATAACATTTCCAGCAATGCACATCGAATAAAGTTATTTCCAGTCGCACTTTATACAGTGGAATGCATTTCTATAGGAATCTTCTGGTTATTTACATTTCAAGGCCCCCTTCTTTCATTCCACCGTACCGCGCGGCGAGATAGAATCGTAGACTGTACACCACTGCACTGCACACACAGTCATATACCAATCTTCCAGCCATGTTTTGATTTCGGTTTGATGATGTGTGTATGATTTGTTAAATCATGTCGACTGCACCCGATCTCGCTACACATGACAGGAACCATGTCACAGACATTTTAGTTTTGGTTGATTAATAATTTATTCAACTGTATAACTGCCCTTCGGACAAATGTGTACAATCATCTCTAATATGGATGACATAGACTAGTGGCCTAAATGTTGAATGCAAAATTACCCTTACCGTATAGTTCAAATCTGAGATTGATTTTTTTTCACTCGATTTTATAGAACAATTTTGAACCAATTTTAAGAATAAGATATACATTATGTTCCCGCCTTTTTTTCGATTTACATTTAATGATGTATGTATGATTTCTTCAATCATGTCATACTGAATTTGTTTTGATACACGTGAAGGGGTCTAGCGGTAATAATACCACCGCCATTTTAGTTTTGGTTGAGCAATACTGTATTAAGTTGTTTATGTTTCTGTCAAAATTCGAGATTGTTGAAGATCTACCTTAAATGTATGATGAATTTGAATACAAAATTGAATATATAATGCTTCACATGGTAAAAGTTAACAATATATAATATTGATATGAACTGAATTATGTTGCATATGTTTTAGGACAAATTGTTAACGGTAAGATTGAATTAAAAATATAATATTTGTCAAAGTTCAGTTTGTTTTCATGCAATGTTTTGCCTACAATTCAATGCACTTAATTTCATAAATTACATGCGTATATTGGTAATACGAATACAATGAGGTATGTGAAAACCGCCAGAGTTCCAAGTAAGTATTGAGGATTTTTACAATGTTGATCTATCCCTTTTAACAAGTATTTAGTTATACCATATAAACAAAAGTAAGGGTTTAGAATTCCGATGAAACTTATGCTACTCGTCATTAAAGGGTGGTGTAAGATAGCCCAGTTGTTTGTACTATATAGACCATATTATGTCCATGGGTAGACCAAGACTAGACCAACTGGACGCAGATTGGAGCCAGAGGTAACCAATACTATACACATGTTGATGGTCAACTGTGGTCAAACATAGAGTCTATGTGTCAAACAACGTGTGGCGAAGTATATAGTTACGAATAAGTAGTCACTTGTAAGAATGTTTATCTAAAGCGCGATAATAGCACGTGTTTTGTGATATCATCCAAGGTTCCATCTTGTGGAAATTGATGTAGATTTATTGTCGATTCTACATGATCTATGCCATACGATTGCTAGAGGAAAAATAAGTTGTTGGATCCAAAAACACAAATGTCTCTTTAACAAAATCAACGTTTTCTTTTTAAATCGAAACCCATTCAGAAACGGCTAGTGTTGAATTTTCATATTATTGGTGAAAATATCTGATATACACCTTTGAGCAAAAACGGTTTAATTTTCCGAATATATAATGACAACCATTCTAAACGAATAGTAGAAGTTTTTTTTACACCATTAAGTATGGTAGAATGGTAACTAATATTATCATTAAATGATTTCAAACACAAATGTAAGCCTCTCAATTTTAGTTTTACCCTCCAAAAATGGTCTTCCCCTTTAACTCATCAATATGAAATGATTACATACACAAATGTAATCCTCTAAAATTAAGTTTTACCCCCCAAACTGTGATTTCCCTTAAACAAATCCATATTAAATGTTTACATACACAAATGTAAGCCTCTAAAATTAAGATTTACCCCCCCCCTCCAAAAAAAAAAATGGCCTTTCCCTTTAACTCATCAATATTAAATGTTTACATGCACAAATATAAGCCTCTAAAATTAAGTTTTACAAAAGTAAAATGGTCTTTTCCATTAACTCATCAATATAAATTAGGTTTTAACTCCCAAAATGTGATTTCCCTTAAACTCATCAATATCAAATGCTTACATACACACATTTAAGCCTCTAAAACTAAGTTTTAACCCCCAAAATGTGATTTCCCTTAAACTCGTCAATATTAAATGTGTACCAATGTAAGCCTCTAAATTTAAGTTTCACCCTCCAAAAATGATATTTCCCTTTAACTCATCAATATTAAATGATTACATACGCAAATGTAAGCCTCTAAAATTAAGTTTTACCCCCCAAAATGTGATTTCCCTTTAACTCATCAATAAAACCCAATCAGAAGCGTGTATGTCATAAGATGATTATGATGATATAATGAGACGATTATGATTACACCCTCACCTAAAGGGGAAAATCTAATTTGCGCCCATCTTATTCCAATCAAATTGATTGCGTTTCTTCATTAAGAATCGCTCTTCGCTCATGAATTTCTCGACGATCATATCCAGCTTTACAAGCTCAAGGACGCGAGCTTTTATTCGTCTTTCCCCCCTTTTCTTGGTTGGCGAAGCCTTTGCTCATCCATTCATGCTGCATTCTATCGCGATCAATCTATAGGGAGGGCTGCATGCATGCATTGAGAAATGAACACACAGGGCTTCGCGCGGTATAATATCATATCGAAGCCCCGAGGCATTTACTTCTAAGCAAGTTATAGAACCACTCGACCCCAGTAAACACACACGTGCAAACCCACACCCTCACAATATGATGCATCTAGATGATTAAAGGGGCAAAACTGCAAAAAATAGTTCGTTGATTTGTTAAAGAGATTAGACGTAGATATCACTTCCATCTACAGAAACGTACACACAATTATAAATCATAAATACTACTAAAAACATGTTAACGGGTGTGCAATGTGCATTATCTTTTTAAAACGAGTTCCCGGTTGAAGAGCCTAATGTAATCGAAATCATGCGAACTTCGACAGCAGACCATTGACAAAATTGTAAAAGAATGATGACTACTGCATGAAAATAATTCTTCAAACGTAATTTACCGCATTTCTTAGCCGGTGGGTCATGTGGAATTGATATGTAAATTCCTAGAATGACATTAATCCAGATAATGATGTATTATTGTTTGAGGGTGTTGGTTCCCTTTAAGAGTCGTATACACGGAAGTATCAACGCATTACCCAAGACCCACAATGCATTGTGACGTGCACACAATACATGATGGATTCGCGATGGCGCGTAATTGGATTCGCCCATTGGCTCTGTTCGCAGTGAATGAGATTCAAACGCCCAATTTGTCAACGCCGGGGTGAAAAGAAAAAAAGAAAAATGATGATGCGGTTTTATTTGTGTTTAACACTGAAAAGGGAGGAAGATTGTTTGGCATAACTGATAATTATAGGGTAGATTGCATTTTTTGGTAAAACAGAGCAATGTGACGGGGTGTTATTTTATTGCTGCCGCTAAAAAGGAAAGAAGATTGAAATATTGTTATAACTGATAATTTAGGGTGAAATATTGTCAGATTGAACCTTGAACATGGGTCATTCGTTGTTATTTACCCAGAGCTTTAGGGAGTTGCACAAAATAGAACAAAACAGTTTCTAGATCTATAGGATTATCGCAATAATAATTGGTGGTTTCCCCGCAATAGATCTCAATTTAGAAACGATCAAAAATGCTTCATGGAAATAAAGGTAAAAGCTCCCTTGATTTATTACTATACGAAATGGGTTTACTGCGGTTTTCAACTTCCTATCTAACATGTCAAAGGCATTGAGGTTTTGTAAACCAACCAATTTTAAAAGGGATATTTTATGTAATAATGGTAATTATGACCATGACTATCAAAATCGACAAAATAGTGACGATTCGAAAGCCTAGTATTATACCGTTACCGATACTTTTGTGTTCAAGTAGTTTTGGATAGTTGACATTTTGGGGGAAAATTTCTTAATTTCCAGAATTGTATCAGACGCATTATATTTGCAAGCATTATAGTATCGGTGTATGACTTGATGTTAACTGTTATTGTAACTTATTGGCCCGAATTGATTATCGACTAAGAACTGCAAATATTTAGAAAGAACAAAAGTAGTCAGAAATGTGAAATTGTTGAATGATTCGATGTGTTTCTCATGTCATACATCTTCATTGATTAATTGTAGATGCGAGAAATTCGATAAACAGCGCGATCGTCAGGAACAGACACCCGTCAGTTGTGGCCAGTAAAGCGTGCGGGCAGCCGCTAATCGTCCACTTTCTCCCGCACTAATCCGCACATCTTTCACCCCTCTCCCCATCATCTCATAGCCCCGGACTCACCCCGTGGGCATCCAATACATTTCCGCTGATAGTGTCACAGTGATTTCGGGTCATTACAAAAAAGCAAATCATAAAATACTAGTAGTGGTTTTGATTACAGTATATTTAACTTTGTTTTCATGATTTATATTTATCATGATGAATTGCATACAGTCACTTTGATTATTATTTGTTAAAGGAGGTGGTTTAGTATAGAAATCATATAATCCGATATAGCTTTAGTCACATTTATTGTTTGCATCTTGTATAAGTTTACAAAACTTAATGTTTACACATCTTTAATCATAATTAGAAAACCCATTAAAGAGCTGCTGCAGCAGTATAGACGTAGTAGGATGTTTAATCCGAGGAAAAGCTCAACTATCAATTATTTATTGTTTAGCAATTAAGTAATTACTGATAACTTGTCATTATAATTTTATTCTAATTCATAGGCAATTGGTGGTGAATAGTGGTGAATCATGTTTATCCCATATAATAGCTTTAATTCTAACCCTTACAGTTAATCCTAATTGAAAGATGATTTATAATCAATATTTGAACATTTAAATTTATTATAATATAATGAAGTTATCAACTGAAAATTAATATTACATCTCTTACGGGAATAACTATAGTGATGTATTCTACTCTATACTATTATCTAGGTAGATTTTGTGAATAATAGAAGGGTATCTTGATTATCCAAAGGACATTTTGGCCTTCCCCCGTCAAAGGATGAATGATGATTAAATATTACTGTCCAATCCACAGTAACCAATCAATATCGTAATTATGATAATCTTTGTGGATTTCCCAAGACGCTATTATTTCCAAGAAACGTTCAATTTTGTTGGGTAAAGGAAACATTTTACAATAAAACGTGGAAATCTATCTACCAATCAAATTCAAGAATATTGTTAGAGAATCAACGTTTGTTGTCTCCCCATTGACTTGACATGTCAACTTGCCATCATTTCTATTTCGTAGTTTTATTACATGTAAATTACCAGATGTAAAAACATGAAAATTAAGTCGTAACTATAGTGCTTACGTTTTCAAATTGTAATACAACATAATATTATAATCATATATTTAAAAATTTGAACAGGTTTGAAAACGATTATTTAAACATCAGAATTCCACATAATATTTAAGCTAACCCCTAACGAATTTACAGGCACGACGAATTAACTGCTGCTAGCCATAAAGAAAACAAATCCACAATTATGCATAAAGATGACATTTTTAATACTGAAAAGGGGCACTATTCATATTGTGCTGGAGGGAATGGTGGCAAAAAGTGTACAGTACTAAAACGTGTGCGTGAGTAAGATAAGGGGATCCGCAGTGTGTTATTTGAGATACTAAAACGCACGGAAAATGGGAAGGCCGTATAAAATATATAGAGTACAATTAACGTGGGCTGCTATAGGTAGGGAGACGAACAAAAAGCCACAATTCAATTCATTTCATTTTTTCTCGAGAGAATTTATTTTCCTTACGCACTGCAGAAGGTCACATTAAACAAATGCCCTGAATGCAGCTTTATTATTTCTCGCTCTGTATTATATTATATTACGATGGAAATGTGATGATAATTTTATTGCACGAACCAGCATCAACAAGTGAATGCAAACTAAAGAATGAATGATGCATATTTTGACGTCCCCGTCTATGGCAATATAAATGTGTACGTAGATGTACATGTATTATTATAGCATGTCAAACCTGCCGGATACGACGCAATTATGTATTTATATAATTATTCTCAAATGTCCATTTATATAGTTTGGCACTTATAAATGTTCCTCTTTTCATATTTTCACATAATAAGTGTATATGATTTTAGGATGTTTTATAACAGTTTTCACAACAGGATAATTAAATAACAACAAATTAAATTAAGTCCTAAACTCTGTCATTAACGTTGACCCTTGCGTCCCCCCTCTCTCGTTCTCTTATATTGCGTCCACATAACAATAAAAAACAACAACGATACTGATTGTAATGATATATAACAATAATGATGTTTTTGAAGATAAGAATTTCATCGACAAATTTCCAGATTTTAGACCAAAGTAAAAAAACAACAAAAAACACAGGAAGTTCAGGGCTATTGATGAAAAGCCACAATAAACATATTAGTCTGTGTCCCCATTGAAAATGAGCGGAGTTCGTTTTGGGAACAACATCCCTAGACCCTCTCCGCGGTTACACATTTCTTGGAAATATTTCCCAAGTTCATTTAAAGATGAAAAGTGCAAATATATATAAAGCAACTTTATTGAAAAATTGTGTTCCTCTATAAGTATTTAAAAAACATAGCAGGTGAAATTCTTTAAGGTATACCAGTTAGGATTTCTTGTTTTTGTTTAATTATAATATTTATTGAAACTATATAATTCACAATTACAATAATTATGTTCTTGAAGTATGCCTACATAAATATGAATATATAGTTGAGAATTTTCAATATTCTTTCATGAAAAATATTTAGTAGATGTTATAACATTTGAATCATGGTAAAAGCTTACATATTAAATAATTTTACAAGGAAACATAAAAGAAACGAAAATTTGCATTATAATTTATGTTACTAAATTGTATATTTCATACAAATCGAAGACATTGTGAAAATAGTAGGCCTTTATATAAATTAAAATTCGCGCAAGCAAACCACACATTCTAAAGTTAAATTATATCGAAGCGATTTGTTATTATTATTTCTCACATATTGATATTATAATTTCAGAAAATGTGACCCAATTAATTCCAATTTTAAACAGTCCTACTCATAATCAATTCCGGAACTAATGTTATTTTGCTTAGCCTAAGGAAATGAAAGTTAAAATCCACGGGAAAAGGCGTTATTCATTTACATATAGGTGCCATCCATTCTTGTCTTTCTTTGGAAGTGATTTGAAGTGATTTTCCTAGTAAATCCTAAAGGAATATAAAGTGGCATTTGCAAACTCAATGTAAATCTTCTTTATCGGTTTAACATCATGCATAATACAGGATGTATACACTCTATGCACGTATACAGTACCCTTCTGAAAGTACGAATATACGACAAACAAATGAAAAGAGCTTTGTGCCTGTAGATTATGTAAGATAAAGATGAAAACATGATAACGTTGCACTGTTTTTCCTGATATACATTTTGCTAAGACAGCAATGCACTGTTATATATATATATTTATTTGTATTTCGCTGAGATGAGTCTGCCCTGTTTTGTAATTCATTTATCAGGTTTATTTACATTTTCGTCAGATAGGGAGATGCGCAGTCTTTGTTTAACCTATTGCCTACGGGAACCTGGTGCCCACTGGACTAAAGCTAGGGGAATTGCAAAATCTAGTAGTGAATGTGTTAAATAATATCCTTTAAAGTTTGGCTGAGATTTTCTTTCGGATAGGATTGGCCAAGGCTTAGAGGTTTTAATGAGATTTTATCAATGCGGAGCTGCCAAGGTCAGGGGCGCCAGGAAAGATTAGGCCTTGTAGGTCACGTGACTTCATGCGTCATAATGGGAGACTGAGATGCAGATCCTCTGTACACTGCAATAATTATACCAATCTCTCGCCACGCCGTGCGATGATAATTATGATTATTGTTTTCTTTTCATTATTATTATTTTTTGGGGTGATGCTGATATAAAATATTACGAAGAGTGTGATAAACTGTGATAGAAAATTATAATAATCTTTGCAATCAGTAACATAATAATACTATTTTGAATTCAAAGTAAACCAAATAAAAGTGTATTTCTTAATATAATAAACTATTATCAAAAGACAATTAAAGGAGCTTTGTGGATGCAGGTATGTAATAAAATAAGTATAAAATGAGTTGCTGGTTTTGGGGGTCTTATTCTCCCAAAGAAAACCAAAATGTAACACAAAAATACATGTGTTATTGAAATGTATATAGGCAAAACGCATAAGTCCCAGAAATGGAGAATGTAGTGGTCGCTATAAGCGGGTTAATAGGGTGACAAAGCATTACATCATTATAGCATACCTGTGTTTGCTTGACTGGACAATAGACATGGTCATTTTTTCCCCAAAGTCTATATGTGATGCTATAGACAAACTGTGTTTATACAATATGCAGATGATCTTCAAAGACAGTTGGTCACTAAAAACAGGTTTGACTGTAAGTAATTTGGACAACAAAATGTAAATGGTTCACCAACCGAAAAGGCATTACATCATCAATAGCATACCTGTGTTTGCTTGAGTGATCAATAAACACGGTCATATTTCCCTACAGTCTAGAAGTGACTTCATCGGTTACCTTTCGCTTCGCTTTCCCCGCACTTCCAAACAAAGGGAAGGACCTTGAATCTTATCGTTAGTGGAAGGGAAATCCATTATTTTTTTTTCTTATTTTTCTTATATAGCGGATTTATTGTCTTATCTTGTCTTCAATGATGATGATAATTATATTATGTTCACTTATAATATATTTTCATTATTACCATGTAAGACTAGTTGTCCATTTATGCAAGTCGTACAATTATATGGCGGATAGATTGTCCTATCATGTTTTCAATGATGCTGATATTTTTAACTTATATTATATGTCCGTTATTAGCCATGTACGACTCTTAACTTATTTCTTCATAAATATAGGCTTACTTATTTCTTTATAAATATCTATTTCGTATAGGTTCCATAATATAGTTTTTTTATTTCCCACTATAAGAATATTATTGTCTAAATAAATCGCAGATTTGGAACTAACTTCATACTTAATGAACACTTTTAATACATGTAAAAACAAAAAATGTATTTTTATTCTACTTTTCTTTCAAGAGACAAAGTCTTTTATTTCGGTCTTCCATTGACTTCTATTAAATGCTGATAACATGCTTCTTTTTGTTAAATATCGTTTCATTATCAAATAAATTTGAAAGAATAATAGATATTCATTATCATATTTTTTAAATTATTGTTTGCGCATTTCTGTTTCCAATTTTCTTTTTATTTGTGCAATAAAATGATCACAGATCTTATAAGGCAGAAAAGACGAATTCGATTCAAAATCTTAAGGACAAAAAAACGTAATGCATGTAAGAATCAATATTATGCTTGCGATAATGAAATCGATTTCAATTTGGAAGATCAAATGGATAATTAAGGTTATCAAAACGATGAAGTCACCTGCAAGCTGTGCATAATTTTTAAAGCTCTTTTTAAGATCACGTCACCATTACCACTTTGTGTTAATAGAGAGAGGACTAGAAGAAACACAGTTCCTCTAATTTCAAACTGAACTGTAATATTGAAAAGTCTTTTCAAATTATTTCTTTAAATTGGCAATATTTGTATTGTCTAAAAGATTACTTTTAAATAATATATTTCGGTTGAAAATTGTAAATCTTTTTATAGCATGAAAGTCTTTCTAAATGATATAATTTTGGTTGAAAAATGGTATTCATTTTTTATTGTAAAAAGAGTCTTTTTAAATGATATATTTTGGTTGAAAATCGCCAATCATTTAATTTTCTACAATCTGTCACTTTATTTATTTGCGATTCTGCAAAGAGTGATATAAAACTACTGGAACACTATTTCTCTCATTCCCTTCAATTTCGAAAGAAATATTTATATTCATCTTCGTACTTTCTTTTTTGTCGCTCTGTTTTAACCCGGACTTGCATCACATCCCGCGTTAGGCGTCATAATCCCCACTAAATGGACTAGGAGTATATCCCATTTGCTTTCAGAATCCCTCTCGACAGAAGAGGAAAATAGAATATCGTTTGGGGGCAACTTGACAACATCAATAGCATCAAAATTCTCAGTCGTGAAATAATACTTAGCCCGGGGGCTCTGTTTTACACCTACAAATGAACTTCCAAACCAGCGCGCTACTTTATGTCATAACAGTCATATCATAAGCTTTTATCGCATAGTATTGGAGTCACGTGTATATGGTATATTGTAAAACAGCGGTCCTGTTCTTCGCGCCGCGCCGGCCGGTACATAAACCCATTACACACAGTAGCAGGCAGCCATAGCAGCAGCAGTAGCAGCAGCTGTGTTTTGGCGGCTTTCAGGAAAAGCGGCGCCCCGACACATGCGGGGCGGGATGAAGACGAATTCCCGCCTCCTCATATTCTTTTTTTCCTCGGCGGTCATGTCATGTAACATTCTGATACTCAAGAAGATCGATTTAGAAGATTGTACTCTATACGGAAGGGTGCACTTGTGTAGCAAATTTGTATACATTAAAAGCGTAATAATACAAATAAGAAGAATAACTTGATATTTTAATGTTAATTTTACGTTAGAATTTGATGATCCCCTTCTGAATTAAGATACAGAAATATATCAATTACTTCAACAATTGTAGAAGGGGAAATTTGTTTGTGAAAAATTGGAGAAAAAAGTACTGACAATTATCAAGAATGAAATATGGGAAAATTGCAAAAATATTATACATTATAATTATAATCTTAAAAGTATAGTATAAAAACAAAGTTTAAATATCTGTAATATATCTAGGAAACAAATGTGTCGATTATTAATTATTTGAGAAAGATCATGCATAACTATATGTGATGAGGTGACTGACGTTTTAATTTTCTTTTACGAAATGTTTTACATGTTGAATACAAAATAAAAGAACACCTGGAATTTAAATTATGTCGTGTGAATGAAAATTATTTTATTTTCATGATACAATAATGGAATTGGGTTGTGTTGTCATAAAAGTACTCCATTCCCCCTGCTTTACTTCTGAAGATTAAGATTTTGCATTCAATCAAAAGCAACTAAACGTCAAATCCTGTTCATTTAAAAATTGAAACATTTAATTTCCAGTTATATTGGTCTCTATTCATCATAATTTACGATAATTATAATATTCTCATTATCATTTCAAAGTTTTTTTTTTTTTTAAACTGCGTTCAGTGTAAATAATTACTCTTGTTTTGTTTATAATGTTTCGCTGCTCGTGAAATATTTCGATTTAAAAAAAGCGTTTGAAATAGAAATGGAGACAATGTACCTAGTAAAGTAAGACTCACATGAAGAGGAAACAATACACTAAAAACTTATGCATAAATCATTTCTAATGGAGCATACATTAATGCTTCCTTACTTGTGAATCAAAATTATACAGGCTTTCTGCGTTTAATGCGGTGAATAATTGCATCTCTAACACTGTAGGTTAATTTAGGATAGAATCTGATTATTTCCGGTAATAACTGTGTCGTTTGGATTAGTTTACGGTTACGGTATTTCAATGCACACAAGATTCGTTCGAGAAATCGAGCACATTGAAAAGTGAAACGCGGTGGAAACAATACATAGATATGCATAAATAATTGCCAATAGACCACGCATTAATGCTTCCAATGCTATTACACAGGTATCCTAAATAGCACTAAAGATTTTATGGACCGAGTATCTACAAATGAGCAACATGAGTGCTTAATTAAGGAAACAATGGCTTCACACAAGATTTGTTCGAGAGATCGAAGCGCACTTAATCAAAGTTCAACTTTGTGGAAACAATACGAACATAAAAACAATATTATGTATTGCATACCTGTTAGTTATGGACAATATTAACGTAGCTTATGACTTCCTAGCATGCCATATGAATTACTTTTTGCGATTTTGGAATATATCTGCACTTTGATAAGTACTTCAATACTTAAACAGGTATTAAATTGATCGAAGTATTTCAACTAGGATAATTTTGTTATGGAGCAATTATATTATGACTTCTCGACCAAAACCGAAGTAATTATTATAGTTCTAGAAAATATTTATGTTGGTATATTTGTGAGGTCTGACCAATGAAGACTTTTAGACTTAATTAGGGAAATTATTGGATTATTAGGATCATTCAGGAATTGAAGTAATTATCTTAGCTCAGGATCGGATACGGCGTCGTGTACGACGTCGGGTGCGATGTGGATGATGAGCTTACCTCGTGATCGACTGCTTTTCTTGATCTTGCTGTTGTCCCCCTGGTCCATATGTTGCTGACCATTACCAGTGCCCACTCCCTGAGACTGGGGATCGCCCAAACCATGTTGCGACATCTTGATTTGTCTTTCTTCTTTAAATGTTCACTCGACTAAAAAGTTTTCCACTCTATCAAAGCGACAATTTCAGTTCTCTCTACCAAACGTTATTGTTCTGTTGACTGGATGAGATGCCAATGTGTATAACGAATTTAGAAAAAATGGATACAATTTCCAACGAAATTCGTGTAGGAGCGTACCGAATAATACTTGTTGAGAAGTTCGATATCGCAGATAAAATAAAATAATAAACTTCTATTTAGACAAGCATATATAAGTCCGTTAATTTTTGACGTGAAGTATTTGATGTGAACTCGTACGAATGAATGAATGAATGAAGGAATGGTTGTAGCTATCCGGACCTGGTTTAGCCCCCGGGGCTCGCGGGCGAGAGGAGGGGTGAAGAGAGGACCGTTTTACGTCGCAAGGAATGATGCGCTCAGACATGTGATCGAGAGACGAGACGGGCACAACACGAAGAGCGATTAGCGCGTGTACGTACGCCACGACAGAGAGTTGAGTGGTGCGCACCGATGGACGATCTTACACTTTATGGCGCTGGCCATTCAACAAACGCGCCCAACCACACGGGTCTGTAGAGTGATGCGCCCTGGCTAAACCTTCCTATCCCTAGCCTTGGTAATGGTATATGGCACATCCTTAGCCCTCCCTTTTTGTTTTTGTTTTTGTTTTTGTTAACACAATGTCCTTCTTGTGGTTTCATGTATTATATGGAAATATTCACACATATAAACACACGAACACATATATATATACACACACTCACACACGCACACATACACACATTCACATACGCACATATGCACATCCACATACACAAATAAACACACACACACATATGCACATCTACACACACCTATACACACACAATATTTAATACAGTCATATTTACCTTATTTACTATGTATAAACAATCACTTTTTAGTATAATCATTATGATGCTTTATGCACACGCACACCCACACTCACAAATATAGATACATACATGCATACATAAATACATCGAGTTTTATCAAATAGTATTCTTCTTCCTAATCTAAGCATAAGAAAGACAAGTGTCACACATATTCACATACGTTAATTTGGCAATTAAACTTATAAATACCAAATTATTAAAGATAAATGATTAGATGACTCTGCAAAGTTCGGAAATGAAGGATTAATGAGGAGTTGTATATAATCGATGTTATGCGCATGCGCCATGGAGCCTCTTTCCACCAGGTACCAGGGACAAACGATTAGGGAGTTGTTGATAAAGCAACACAGTTAACGATTGATAGCTAAATTATCCTTTTTTATATTATGTTGTTATTGTTTGTGTAGAGCATCACAGTAATTATATACTTATAGGGAAGAACAATGATTACAGGGACTTAGTAACATTGTCCAATGATCCTCAAAACTTACTTGGAACTCTAGTGGTTCTCTCATACCTTGTCATATTCATATTAACAATACAAGTACGGGACAGGTTTTGGTTTTTCAAATTTCCATTTCGTTCAAAAGATAGTTACGATTGAAGTGTTCAGATGTTAAACTGTGTACGGGATAATTTAAGCCGTGTATAAAGTTAGTGCAATGAGTTAGTGAATATCACTTTGCATTCTTGCCCATTTCTCGGCAAAAAACATCGAATTAACGTGAAATGTTCACACATTACTTTGTGGACATATCAGATCACACCAATATATTAATCACTCATCACTTTTATCACTTGTCAACATAGTTACTAGATCCCTTTAATTCCGATGTACATGGGCTTCGTAATCACTTTTAATTACTCTTTAAAAAAAATGGATTTTAAACGTCGTTTCCAACCGATAATCCACAAATCCATTGAAAATTCCATTGTTTAAGAATCGCCATACTAGATGCCCGTTAGTTATTTCAGCCCTTTTGTATTTGCATTTATTTATTCTCGGCTTATGTGATGAATTGCACTTGTCACCTACAGGCTGTTTTCAACATATTTAAAGGGGTAGTTTAGTTTTGGTAAGGCTGAACTTAAGTAGCTAAAATCTGCACAGTAACATTATAAACTAATAGTTATAACTCCACCATGCTCGAAAGGTATACAAAATTACAAACGACTAAGTAAAAAGCCTGTTATCATTCAAAAAGAGCCATTCAAACACAAGAGGGCGCTTTTTTTAAAAGGCATTGGTTTCAACCATTTTTTCATACAAAATTATGCATGTGATGTTTTATTGTGTATAATGATTAAATAGCGAGATCATCAACAACTATTTAAAAAACGCTTTTGAAATTTTTTGAAAAAGTGCAAGCATTTAACAAATTTTTTCTAAAAATCATCTAATTATTTGGGCCCCAAATAATTATAAGATCAGATATATTTATTGATATTTCAGCCATTTCTGGGTCGATTTTGACCAAATAAAGTTTATTCTGCCATTAAAATTGCATGTTCTCTCAAATTCGACATTCAGTTTTTCGTTACCTCACAAAAAAAATTGTGATGTGCAGCGCCCTCTCTACCAAAACTAAACTACCCCTTTAAATCATGTAAATAATAAAATAATAATCATAAAGAAGTCTTACAATGCGCCAATGTGCAATGGGTGTATTGATTGAAGTATGTGGGATGTATTAAACTCATATTGCACCCCAAATCAAGCCGTCTCAAATAATTATGGTAACAATGTATTTAAGAATAAAGCTCTATATAAGCCACTAAGCCACTTCATACTGAATCATCTTAATGTATACACAAAATAGTAATGAAATATCTATGATGTTTATTTTGCTTTTGGGGTTTTTGATATAATTTTTTGTATTTCGAACGACTTCACGACAAACAATTATTCGCATCAATTTATTTTGGATTATCGAAGTTTATTAAACATTATCAAAGTAAGTGTCAGGTGATATATATAAAAGTAATGTATGCACATCTCTGTCAATCTATCTCTCTATCATTATAACCGTATGTTCACTAACTAGTCTATTTTATCATACGCCCTAATCATCTATGGATTAACATATAACTCCCACTCAATACATTCCTGTGCAAACGTTATGTTAGGCTATGACCTTGACCGTGAAAGAAGTGCAGAGAAGTGCAAGCCGCCGTGACCTTGGGACCGAAGTGGCTGCGCGCGCACCCACGCATGCGCAGAAGATTGCTTGCGGGTGCTGTGACGCGTAAAGGAATTGGGTGCCTTGGGGGACGTGTGTGCATGTACATGGGGATAATGCTATGGAGCGCCATAGTGATGCGGGGGTAGGGTAGACGGAAATGCGTGATGACAATCGCCTATCTTTGACGACTCTTTGGCAAGATCGCCCCTCCCCCAGCCCCCCAAATTCATCGATATATTTCTGAACTCATCTCTCTCCCTCTCGTGCTCTCTCTCCTTATCTTCTTTTTCCTCTTCCTTCACCTTCTTCTCTTCTTCCTCCTCCGTCTACACCATATACACCTTCTCATTATTCTCACCCTCTTCCTCCTCCTCCTCCTCCTCCTCCTCCTTCATCTCCCCTTCTACACCTCATCCTTGTCATTCACCTTCCCTCCTTTTCCTCCGCTATTTTAAGATAATTTATGTTTCATTCTTCGTCTTCATAAAAACATTTGCTTCGCCCTTTCTAATTGATTTCTCTCTCCCTTTATGTACATTTTTATTTTGTACCTACATTTTCAGTGTTCGTTCTTTCATCTTTATTTCCAATTTATATCGTCTAATTATAAAAATAATAAAATATTCGATTTATGTAGCGCCTAATATGATACGATATCATCTCTAAGCGCCTTACACTATTATTAACCCAGTCATAGGATACAATGAAAACCAGCACACATTGTATGCACCACCATCTCCACTCCTTGGGGGAGCATTCCTTCCAAGCGGCTCATGAGCAATTCTATGAACGTTCCCTCCCTATCGTGTGTATCTCCTTCTCTCTTACTTTTACCGTATAATTCAGAGAATATAATCGAAGTTAACAGGAACATCCACATAATTATCATAAACAAGTATATATTATGATTGTAATTTGGTGTGTGTTTGGGTATCTTGGGACTTCAATATATGGTTTGCATTGTTGCAAAAATATGACTCGCAAAGATATATATGGTCTGCATAATAGTCTTGGTAACCATGGTTAATTACAATAGGAGTTGCATTGGGATGAAATCAATTTTAAAGCTTGAATTCGCTGTGTAACGACTGAGTATTAAATATTAATGTACAAGTTAGACTAATGAAAGGGTGTAATCAATATTCCAAATCATGTATTTCCTCGATCCATGCACATTTCTTCTACGCTTCTCTAAAACGGTTTTTAAGTATTGATGTTAATGATGCAGAGCCATGCATGTTTACAAAGACAATACATTATGCAAAAATATGTTTGAGGAGATATGTCGTAATAACAAAGTGTAAAAACTGCAGTAATATTAGCTGTAGTAAATACGTTCCTTTTTTTCTTTCTCGGTCAAACTCATTTCACGTCATTCCATTTCACCAACATGACCAACGTTTTTGTTTTCTTTTCTTTTCTAAAATAGGTTTCCCTAATTGTATGGCGCTTTAATCAGGTAATGGTTTGAAAGAAAAACAAGATAACACCTAGAGGTCACACAATGCCATTAGCTACAATCATCTTGTACCAAACTAGTATAGCTGATAGTTCCAAAAGGTGCTAAATCCAATGTCTTATTTTTTGAGAAAAGCTCGTTTATAATGTCCCACTTTTAACACATGCATGTGGGAATCATTTTGAAAGGCTCTTACCATAAGTAATATGAGTCTTAGGATACCCATCATGATTAATACTTAATACACGTACTAAATAATATGCTTATTGTTATGTATTTTTAATGTTATAGTTATATATAAACGAATTGAATTAAATATAAACATTGATAGCTCCATAATTCGTTAAGATTGCATACTGTGTCGTGAAATGTGACCTTATACGCTAGATACGTAGATTATTGTTGCATTTGTACCACCAACTCAATTTCATTGGAACTTGAATTTAGCGCCTTTTTGAACTATAAGCTCTTCATATTATACTGTATAGTCGGCGGGCCAGCAATAACATTGTGCTATCGAACGCATCGCTAATTATACCCAATTACATCTTGTACGAAAATTCACCCTCATTTTCTGCCCTCCCCTTATATTGTTCTACATCGAGACAATTTGTTTTACACGCTGCCTTCTGACCCGGTTTTCTTCTTCTTCTTCTTTTTCCCTTATAAATTTCTCGTCAAGAGTTATCAGCGAGGTGGCAGAAATTACCGAGAGTAGTTTGTATCAGACAGGGTTTTTCTTGAGGCCGTTGTTTTAGGGTTTAAGGCCAACCGCCTACATGTTCCTGACGTGTCGTGATTGGTCCTATAATCATGGTCCTACACTACACCCTAATACAAATTATAGGACCATGTAATGAAACAAAAAATTTCACCCATGTCCCCCTCCATCCCAAATCGTTTTCCGTCTTCTTTGAAAATTCCAGATTCAATATTGTCTTTAGCCCGGGGCAAACTTGCGCGCAGACAGTGTCGCTATAAAATGTACAAAATAAAATTGCTTTGGAAAGATTGCTTTTTATGATTTTTAGTAGTGACGTTAAGCTATGGGTCATGAGTTTCCCATACTTTTTCCCCTTGATCCTAACCCTATGATATTATTTTAGTCCATGGATTTAATTTAACACATTATTCAAACGTTAAACAGTTGAAATAAATATGTCTTATACACAGACTTATTATCTATAAAATAATGTAGTATGTGTGTTGAATTTAGCAAAGAGGTTTCAAAAATGGCGTAAAATTACGCGATTTATCTCTAGGTTAACTTTAACCTGCTAGTGAGAATGTGGGGTATTGTGTAAATCTTCACTCTCGCGGAGTGCAAGTGTACCGTCCCTGTTCGCACGTATGACCATATACATCCGCACTGGATGCGAGGCGCCGAAACGGTGAATGCGATGCTTCCTGGAGTATCACGTGGTCAGCTAGTGGAGGCGCCACGGAAAGGGTCAAAGGGACATGCTAAACTACACGTTGTGAGGGACCTGTGAGTGTGTGTGTGTGTTTGTGTGTGTGTGTATGTGTGTATGTGTGTGTGTGTGTGTCTGTTTGTTAGTAATGTAGTGAGTACAGAACTGTACGTATGTGGGCGCATACGTAATGTACATGTATGTTTGTTTGTTTCGTCGATTGCTTGTGTGAGTTTTTGTATAACTGGTGTACAAATTATGCGTGAAAGTGTGTGATTTGGTTTGTATATGAGGTGGTGAGTGTAATTTCTGATTTTTCCTCTGTCTAGCTAACATAGAAGTTGTCACGTATACATCATATACCCTGTCAGTTAAAGTTGATTATTTTCCAACTTTAATTCTGTTTCTCATTATTGGAGGAGTTAATATGCTCCATCATCTTTTTCGCCTTAACATTTGTATTTTGTTTGTGTATGTTGTTATATTCTTTTGAATGGAAAGTATAATAAGAAAATCCTATTTCATTATCACACTTTCTTACTATTCTGCATGTTAGTGATTTCAGCAGGGCTTTAAGTGATCGCAAAGTGTCAGCTTCTCACACCATCACTTTTGTTTTCATAATCTTCAATTGACCTCTCACGGTTTCTTTCTAATTTTCCGAATTTCGTTGAAAGGGAAATTAACGTGGCTGTACGTCTGGCCTTTGCCTTGGCCTTGCCTCTATTTGTGTTGTGCATAGTGACTGCATCAATTGCTACGTGTTTTGTTTTGTTTTCATTGCTACATCAACTGAGATGAAGCAGTTCGCACTTTAATCTCGTTATCCCACCTTATGGCTTAATTTTACTTTTGAAAATTAATCGCACCCCAGTTCAGAAACATCGGTCGGTGAAGATGTGGGATGCCTGCCGCTGCATGGTTTGTTTGTGACGGAGATATTTACATAATTTGACAGTCCTAGCAGATTAAAAAATGGGACGCGAATTTGATGAATAATACACAGAGAACAGTACGCGGGACTACACTGTCTTGTGTGATGTATGTCGCACGCACCTCATGTTTATTTGCCCGTCCCCCTTGCATGCCATCGCCCCGGCGCTCCCGCACCGCTCTTGCCACGATGAATATGCCCCCCGCTGCGACAGAGTTCGATTTTAATTTCGTATTCTCGCTTCTCGCATTGATTCGCTGCCCAAGCCCTATCCAGCATTTGGGGTACAGACTTCCCTCTTTACATCCTGAGCTTCTTTGTACCTTCCTATCCTTTCTGTTTTCTTCCCCTTTTCTTTTTGCAGCTATTGATCCGGAAATCTGTACTTTTCCCTTTTCTTACCTTCAGAGGGTGGCCACACCAAAACAAAGGGAAGTTTCCTCTTTCAAACGCCGGGGTCAGGTGTACTTTTTAGCGACTGCTTTTACGGGATTATAATAATAATGATAATAGAAGTTTTAAGCACAATATCGAGATAAGCTGAACCCTGCAAAGAAACAGAATGTCAAGTTCGCGCAATAACAACGAAAACTTCTTTTGAACGCGACGTATGTAAATAAACCTGTGATCAATGCACTTTTGCATTCATGGTGGTCCGACTGTACACATGGCTCTGTTATCTTGCAGTATCACACACTGCACGCAGTAACAAACAAACATCAATTTTACACAGTACATTCTCCGTTTGAAATTCTATTTCATGACATTAATCACAAAAGTGTTTATTATATGCTAGACTTAATTGAATTCGTCATTTAGACGACTTAGGTGATACGTACCAATTCGTTATGTCATCAAAAATAGTTATCACTATGCGTTCTTCAACTTTAATTTCCATTGTAAGCAGTAATATAAAGCAACCGTTTACGACCTTAATACAACAACAAAAATCAGATTTTTACACAATAAACAACTAACTATTTTTACTTGAAGTTTTGAACATCTTCGATTTTATACCCCAGAAGTTGTACTGAGTCTCTCCTCATTACAGATTGACCAACTTTTATATTCGAAATAGAATATACATAATTTACTTAGTTTTCGAGTTATGCAATGATTACTAAAATGCGTTATAATAAGAAATGAAGGGTGAAACACACTCCTAGCACTGTATACATAGCGGGCTCTTGTGAAGACCACATCAGCGCTCTATGTACAGCGCCAACTGAAGTTGGTGATGATGACATAAGTAAAATAAGTGTATGAAACCGATGTTAGTGAATACACTTCTGATATTTCAAAAACTCTTTACGTGAATTCAAAGTGATCAAACATGAATAACCACATTATATCCAAAAGTATTTTAGTTCAACAATTCAAAGTTAACGTATTACATGATATCTTTCAATATTGTGTTAATCATGGTAATGTTATTATGGCCAGATCTAAGGTTAATATCCGACTGTGGATAATGTCTTTACATAAAAGATACCTATTTCATATTATTTCCGACACTATTGGTATATATAAGCTTAAAAGTGATCCATTAACTTTGTAAAATTTAACCCAAATCATGAGTTTTCACACACTTCTATTGTACCTTATTGTTTGACTTATGGTAGCAGACGAATGAAATGGGTTCTGATTTGTAAAATGTCTCTCTAATTATGGAGATACTTAAAATTGGAAATTAAAAGTCAAGAGTATTCGAATTCGGGTACTAAACTGTCCGTTGTGTCCGAATTTGGATACTTCCTGCGAACGATCGGCCATCAGTCATTGACTTTCTCTGTTTTTACTAGGAAAACATTATTTGTTTTCTATGAAAATCTCACATATCATTCTCAAGAATCCTACAATAAGATCGGTATATGATTGAAGTCTCATATATTACATTTGGGAAAATATAAAGTTAATGAAACATTTAAAGGTTCATTGCAGCTTTGGAAAAATAGATGTAAAGTTGGCTCATCTTATTTATTAAATGTGCTAAAATATATTCATGATATTGCAAGAGGAAGATTTATGTGGCAAAACCTTGATCTAAAAATCGTTAAATGCAGAAATATAAGACAAACGTTCAGTGCAAAAAAGGTAATTATTTCGAACATTCGATTACAAAATTACCACAATCGAAGCAGTTTATCACCTGTTTACATTCACAGTATGTGAGTATGATGTCATTATTTCACATTGTAGGAGAGAGAAGCAAAATAATATTATACAAAACAAAACAGTTTACAGATTTCCATAAAATTGTCGTATAGCTGTCGGTGTTTCCCCTTTTCAGATATTACAGGATATACATTTCCGAATAAGTGCATTCGCGGGGATAATACTTTTCATAAAGAATTGTAGAATTTAGAAAACAGGGTAATAGAATGATACTAATCACAATTTTCTTTTTTTTTTCTTATCATGCTACAGATGATCCCTAAACAAAATCATTAATTAGAACGCGGGTTCATTAATATATTTGTCAATTGATATTGGTCCTATTCTTAGTATATATTATAAGAGAGTTCTAATCAATTATAACAATGCAATATGCAAGGCCGCTCTTTAACAATTCATGGTTGCTATAAATACGCCGAGCTTTTGTAATCATATACAAACGAAACAAATATATATGTTTCTAGAATTCACAATCTTCGATCCGTAACTTGTTGTAAATAATAACCTCGAGGTCAACCTCGACAAAAGCCGATTGATTACTTCTCGTAAACTTGTCGATGATCGTATTATTGATTTGAACAGCCTTGAAAACATACACGCGACCAATTTCGAGAAAATTGAATTTTAATTTCATGAAAAATATTGTTGTAAGAGTGTTAATACGTGAAGAATAACCTCATGGACATTATCATTAATATAATAGTTATCAGCACCCAATCTAAACACCATCTTTATTATCATGAATACACGTTTTGTATTAACAATAATATATTCAGTACGGAGAGTCAGTGATAGTATAGACAATGATACACGATTGTTTAAAGTAAACATATTATTCAATTCGTAAAACAATCTAAATAAATATGTGAGATCCAATCATATGAATGAACATCATTATAAAAATTAATACACGTTTTGTATTTAATAATAATATATTCAGTACGGAGAGTCAGTGATAGTATAGACAATGATACACGATTGTTTAAAGTGAACACATTAATACATTCATAAAACAATTGAAATAAACATATATGTGAGACCCAATCATATAAACGAACATCATTATGAAATAAGATTCTTCGAGATGGTGTGATAGTTTAATTTTTTATTTTATAAAAAAGAACGTTGCTAACCAAGTGACACAGTTGAACATTTATGTATGTTTTCATCGCCTACTTCCGATGACTGAGTTTTGTTCAATCGAAACGCGTTCCTGGAACGCTTTCAATTATGGTATAGATATCTCCATAATTACCGGGACATTTGAAAACTCATAACCAATTTAATTTCCCTGTTACCATAGTTACGATAAGCCTAACAACAATACATGTACAAGAGCGAGTGATAGCTCAAAGTGGTTATGGTTGCATAAACTGATTTGTTCCTTCTTTTTTCTTCTGTTACCCAGTAATCTCGGCCAAAAACACATTTGTATTATTATTATTATTTTTTTTTTAATTATTTTTTTTATATATATATTTTTTTTTGGGGGGGGATATAATTTTATTTCATTAACAAAAATGTAGGTATTATTCTACTTACATTTTAACAAATCAACTTAATGTGTATGACGTGTTATTGGCTTTCCGTTTTCTAGTGGGAATAAACTATCTCTTACATTTTAAAGAATGTTTATCATGTTGGAAATGGACAGTGCAGCTATATCGTTAATTGATTATTTCGTTCGTCAAAAACAATTTTCGTTTCTATCAAATAAAATATACTTAATTCAGAAAACAGTGCTTAAGACAAGCAACATAAAATCAAAATAATACATGGGTGCATAAATCCAAACAATACATACTAATTTTGGGGGATTATAATAAAATGATTTCAATACCTTGTTTATCTTACGATAAATACGGATGCACTAACGCAAAATCAGTATACGTGTGAATTACATATCGAATGGGTTAATCGTGGAAATACATGTATTTAGATTCAATGATAAAAACTAAGTGAGAGAAGGAAATACAAGAAAACTGGAATGGGTAGGATCAGGAGGAGAAGGAATAGGAGGATAGGGGTGAAGAGCAGGAGAAAGAAGATGAAGACGGAAGAAGAAGAACATCACTTGAGAAGAAAAGTAAGCCTAGGAAGTAGACGCGGCGGGAGATAAGATACACGACATAGAATATCTAATATAATAAATCAAAACACATAATATAGTGGGACAACATCTGGTGACCCTGATAACACTTCGAAACCACATCGTTCTTAATATAATATCAACCCTGTGCTGCTCGTGGATTCCCCTCTCTGTCGCTTAGGAAAATTGCACTTTTCATTTACATGATTTAAGAGGTGCTGGGTGCTGAGAAAAATCCATACAAATTGCATTCCGCGAGGGATCGCGTATGCTGCACTTTTTGGGCGCAAAGTTGTGTACAGTAGTGTTCAGCCGAGACGCGGGAGGAATTTTATTTGGAAGATGTTGGCAAGAGCCTGGAGTATTGTCATCAAAAGTATACGGGAATTATATTTTGTTAAAATCTATTCGATCCACCAAATCGTTGAAGCTTTTTTAATAAAGTTCCATGATAAACAAGGGAATAACAGATATTGTGTAATGTAAAAAGCCTCCACCAATTTTACTTGAATTAATATGAGATGTTTGGTACCTGACAGTGTGATTCAATATCTAACATGTCTAATATGATCAAGTTATGTTCTGGATAAGGTTTATAAATTTACATCGTTTTAGAGAAGCCCAAACACACATCAGTTTCAAACATAACCTTTTATCAACTCCATTAACTTTTGTATTTCATTAATTTCTCTGCTAATCTGTGAATATGGCATCGCAAACACACATTTATTATAACATGACCTACCTTCATCTTCATCCAATTTGGCCATGCGCTAATTAACCGGGTGTTTGTTTTGTGTAACATGTGAAAATAAAGGTGCATTAGGCGCCTATTGAGGTATAAGCAAATGTTTAATTGATAATTATAAACGTTCTATAAACTAGACGCAAGAAGAGGCAGCACACAATGGCATGAATATTGTTCATATACAAATTCCACGCCCATTTAGCTGTTATATTCGCCAATATTCACACACCAATTTATTCCGTTTGGATATAAGGGTAAACAATGAGCATGGAATCAAAGTGAAGCTCGCAAATGTTTACATATTTATTAATAATAGTTGAAATACCACATAATGCATCGGTTACCGTGATTATGATGACGTATACTATATCATTATACTATGATTATTAAAGGGATAGTACAGTGGTGATTTAGAGGGCGCTTCAAGAAATAATTTTATGTGAGGGAATAAAAAGTGTTACACTTCAAGCACACAATTTTAAAGACAGAATAAACGTTGTTTGATGAAAATCCGTTCAGAAACAGTTGTAATATACATAATTATTTCCGATTGGAATCAATTTGGGACCCAACGTTTATCAAATAATTAAGAATATTTTTACAAATTCTACACATGTATGAACATATACCAAAGTGGCCATTTTGCATTTACTGCAACTTGTTGAATTAAAACAGTCCTGTATAAAATAAGCCGTTTATATGTTTGCCTACCACAAAACACAAAGTAGGTGCATCGCGTAATATTATTTAAAAACATTAAGATAATTCAAAAGTACATTATTTTTCATCGCCGATCATAGTCACATTTCATCATTAGCTTTTTATCTGTAACTGTCACATTAATTGGGTATTTCTAGCCCACAAAGCACATTCACTAGACAAACGAATTCACTCAATGGCACTTCGTTGAAATTCAGAAATATGCAGATAATATATGTTGGACAACTTTTTTTAAATTATATACATACAAATTTATACTAAATTCTCAGTAATGATAATTATATTTAACACAACACATCAGGGTTAGTGATTTAAGCATGTCAGGAAATACAAAAATCAGTTACATTTTCATTATAATTTTCTCTAATTTCTTACATGTCTTAGTTCCATCGAGAAATGTTCAAAGCTATTTCGAAAATTGTACCTTATACAAACATATACGTTTCATACTTTCATTCCATACTGCATCAGCTGATTCTTGTTAGCATTCTTATTTGAACATTTAATAAACAAAAACACGACATAATGTAGTATGATGTACTTGAATTATGGTCGTGCAATGATCCAGTAAAGTCCATTATCATTTCGGCAAAATAGTTTACATTTAATTTCATCCCTAATTGGCTCTTTATCTTCCTGAAGGCGTAGTAGCTAAATTTCACATTGGCATTTCCAGTCAACATGCAGAACGTTCCCAACTGATGTGGTTCATTTAACAATAATATCACTACCACTTGGCAATAAATACCAAGTCAATTCACTTGGGTGGTTTGGTTTACGATCACGTAGAGCTTGAGAAAGATTAATGTTAATCAATCATATTAGACAGTATGCTCTGTATCATTTATATTCTACACAGATCTATCAGTTCATTAAATAACTGATCAGCTGATTTAATGAGTTTGATTTAACAATAACTACCATAACAGCGCTTCAACCGGGCAATACATACCAAGTCATTCCACTCGGTTAGGTTCGTTTACACTCGTATGAAACTTGAAAAATATGTAAATCGGTCATATGCATATGAGCATGGTAGTCTTAATGGATCTACGACTTCAAGTAATACCGTAACAACCGATTATCTGAGAAATATGACAGGAGAATTGGTCATATTAGCACGATTAATATCATTTTTATTCTACAAATTTCTATCCGTTCATTAGTAACTTATCAGCTGGTTGAATGTGACTGATTTAACAATAATAGTACTGGGCAATATATAGACCAAGTCAGTTCACTCGGGTGGGTTCTTTTACGCTCATGTGGAACTTGAAAACAAAAATATGTCAATGGGTCATATGAGCATGATTCGTATCATTTTATCGTACACAGATCTAAGTGTCCATTTAATAACTTATCAGCCGATTATCTGAGCATCATGGCAAGATAATTGATCATATTAGCACGATTGATATCATTTTGATTCTACATAATATAGATATGCCAGTTCATCAAATAACTTATCAGACGATACTCCAATGCATTTCCAGTCAACAAACACAATCAGTGATTGAATTAGTAGCTTAGCGACTGGGCAATAATATCATGCCGATTCACTCGAATGCGCATACATTTGTCTAGTTTGTGAACAGACCGAAAGGAACATCTTTTCGCTTCGGGCCATCGGTTCCTTCTGTCACATCTCGTCTGTGTTAAACTCTCGCGTTAAAATGCGCAGCGAAAATAACGGCGTGTTTCTGTCGCCACTCATTCTATGTCCAATAATTTCGTGAATTTCTTTGCGCAGCGGAATTCCCGCTCTGTGATGCATTCGATCCAATTATGTCTAAGAAAAATAATGATGGAAACATTAACATTATGTTGAAAATCATTTTCATGCTCTAATTGTTTTCTCGTTTGAACTCATGCCTGTGTTTTCTCATACGAGAGCTCCATAAATGCTATTATAGTATTATTTAAACTGACAAAGACAGTTTAGTTATACATATATAGGGAACAAAATATATAGTAAATGAATGTCATATCAAGGGGTCGAGAGTTCGAATCACGCCACACTCAACTTGTCCTTATTCGCGGCAAAAATTAACAAACATATCCCTAACTAATCGAGGCTTATATGGATCCTGACCATTTAGTTTTCATTATCCGATTTCAGTTTGACGATACCAGATTGAATTTGTTTTCACTACAATTTGTTATTAAATATAACTCATTATAGTCGTTACTCTTGTTTTCTTTTCCTTTCTTTCTTTCATCTCATTCCGCGTGTAAAAGTGCGAGCGAACATTATCAATGCTTTTAGAATTGTATATCAGAATTTGCTTAATTATCTTTTTACCCAAGTCATGCTTTGGAACAAAGACGGGAGAAAATTGATCTTAGTAATGATATCTAAAGATGACACATATTCATAACGATATTAATACTATTTGTAAAGCGCTTAGTCACAATGACCAATCATATAAGGCGTTATATAATCATTATCATTACAGCTCTGTGAGTGTTCATTTTTGCTATTAATACATATTTTCCGATAAAATAGTACACGACTTGTGATCCCATCAATATAGCTATGTTCAAAAGTAATAAGCATTCTGAGCGTAAACTGATGAATAATTTGCAAGAGTAATATCGTTCGCGCATTCCGTATCTTAGAAACTTCCAAACAACAAAAACCGACAAAATAATAACGAAATAATAATGGATCCTAATAATATCATAATGATAACTTACATTCTATTTTATCATATATATAAACTAAGTTAATACGACAGATATTAGCTATCATCCGGTATTAACGATCCAATTTCAGTAATGGCGTTCTATTCTCGTCGCTAAATCGAAATAGTGATGCGACCAATTTCAGGGTCTTATCGACTTTATTGACTCAGAGCCGTAATTTCATCCCATCTTTTTTTGCCGTCACAAAGAGGCGCGATCACATTTGTTATTTCTGCTTTGTTCGCGAAAGAAGCAAACGAACACCAAAAGCTGACGATGAAACAAAAATTGAAAATTAATCGAAAATGCGATCATCCGAAATCTGATCGCTTTCAAGGATATTATTCAAGCCGATGGTTCGTAATTGTCATCATTTTATATAATTTATTTGCGGATGAACTTGAAAATTGTGCAGCTATTACATCGACAAACATTACAACCCGGTCTCTATTCAAACCAAAATCGATTCCTTTCTCACACGTATATACCAGCTTCGCGTGCTGGCGCGCGCCCCTTCTAATACTAACAAGCCCCCCCCCCCCCCCCCCCCCCACCCCCCATTTGTCTACCATCCCTTCCTAAGGCATAGCTAAGGTCAGCCGAGGAATGGGGGTAGGGGAGAGTGAGCTGTAGTTGCTTATTTCTATAATATATGTTTATTTCTTGAACCATGGGGAGGATTGAGGGTTTTTAGTAATTATTGCGCCTTCCCCCTTCATAGCATATCCACAACTTCCCCCATTTTCTCGCAAATGGTAGTTATCTAATACAATCACCTATTGGTGCTAGTTGCGCCACTGCTGTTAGAGGCTGTTAGCGGGGCGGCACGGGGAAGCTACCGGGCTGAAGGCCGCGCACTGTCCCTCGAGTTGTCCCCCTCTCTATAGATTGATAGAGCTGCTCCTCACCCACGCGCCTTCTCTCACACCTCCCGTCCACCCAGCCTCGGCCGACCGTTACCCTAAATGATTTTCTCCCCTCAGCCGGAAGATCGATGGGCAGTCAGTGTGAAAAATTAATCTCGTGAATTCCCCATATAGGATGCGACTCGATAAAGGCTGGGGCGTACAACTATAGGAACGAACCAGATGAGATGGGGGGCACGGAGAGGGAGGGGGGGGGGGGGGGGGGTATGGAAGGGGGCAAATCTACCACATGGGGGCATGGAGGGGACACGATTCTACACACGGGGGGGGGGGGGGGCCATATTTCAGACATGGGAAACGATTTCTAACCACCAAGGGGCACATGGTTTGGTTTCTCTCAAGAGAATCACAAAGGGGGCAAGATTTCTCATAAAATGGCACAAAGCTAGGTGGGCACTTTTCCTTACTAACGGGGCATGGAGGGGGCAAGAATTAATACAAGGTGGGCTCAAATCATGGCAAATAGGTAACATTACCCGCACGAGGGGCACGGTTGGGGGGGGGGGGGGGGGGGGCAATAGTGCCCACAACTGCGAATTGAGGGGACACACCATCTCACAAGAGGGCATGGAAGGGGCAATATTTAAGGGGCAATATTACTCACAAGAGGGGCTAGGAAACGAACCAAACGAGATGGGACACGGCGGGGGACACTACTCTTTACATAGGGGGCATGGAGGAGGTCAACGAGAGGTGCATAGAGTGGGGGACAATATTCACCATAAGGTAGGCGTAGACTGATAGAGGGTGCAATGGAATTCTCACAAGGGCAGATCGATAGGGGGCAGATTCCTCATAAAAGAGGCACATAAGTGGGCAAACTTTGACACCAGAGAGCAAAGACGGGACAAGATTTTTTCACAAGGGGGGCACCGTTCCAAGAAGAGCAAGATTTTTTACAATGGGGCACCGTGCCGGGAGGGGCAAGATTGTTTGACAAGAGGGCACAGGACCGAAAGGGGTAATATTGTTTAAATGTGGGTATAGTATGAGCGAACGCTATAGTTATTACGTTTCTTCTCGGTTATGAACGTTTGGAGATTATTATCTTGGGACTTGGACAAAATTATTTTGTTTTTTGTGTGTGCTATACACTACTTATTCTGAATGATGTACACAATACTTCAATCGTTCTTACGAATTCTATTCAACATATTGCAGGTCTATCTAATACATGGAATAATGGTAGACTCTTTCGTATGAATGCAGGTCTTGGCCTTGCAACATGGTAATACATAATAATTAAAAATAAAAGGTTTGTTTTTGTTAGAGAAGGGGGCGCATCCCGCTACCCACTTGGACCTCCCCCTCTGCCTCATCTAAGCTACACCGCTCGATATGACCCGATCAATTCGGGCAGAAGAGCATCCAGACAACGAAATATTAATATTATGAAAAGCAAAACAAAACAAAACATCGCATTACAACGCAGAACAAAGGGCATAGTTTATTTTCCAATCACTATGCAGCGCATCTTCTTCATGGCGCAAAGCGTAACGGGCCGAACTGGTGGTGAATTTAGGCCCAATACAGTTATTTTTGGTAATTTTCCCAAAACGAACATTTAGCTTTAACACACTCATCTCCAAACAAGGAATTCGTTTGATTGTATCCACTGAACGACTGGTTTATTATCGGTGTTGAAAAGGTTATACTTCTTCGCATATTCTAGGGTGCATTATTTTGGTAATAGAATAACTCACTAACGATGACGAAAAATGAGCTAAGAAAAAAGTGGAGCTTCGCCTGGATTCGAACCCGAGACCCTAGAACTGATAGACCTCTGCTTTTATAACAATTGAACCACAAGGCCCTTTTGATAGTAGCCCTTCCCAGAAACCCTTTGTTATATGCACCATCAATTATAAGGCATTGTGGCTCAATAGTTAGAGCACCGGTCTAGTAATCCCGGCGTAGGTCTCGGGTTCGATTCCGGCCAAGATCAATTATATTTGCTAAATTTTCATTTATTTTATATTTCTTGTTAGTTTCTTCTATTTTTTAATACACTAACAATGATTTTACAATGGCAAGTAGAGTCATACTTCTATTGATATATACAGATAATAAATATAAAATGATAAACAAGAAAATTATAAATAAATGAATGAATAAACAAGTAAATAAAAAAGAATAACCGTAACAAAAGCAACACAAATACGTATGAGAATTTTGGAACGATAACAAAAAAAGGATATCAAAATATCATTATTGGATTGCTGAGCAAATGATACACAAATGCATCATATCAGCATAACCAATTGACAAAGTTAATTTATATATTTCAATATGAATTTTAATTTGAAATGAAAGAGACAGCATTATAGCTGTAGTATATTATCGTTTGTATGTCTTTGTATTGATTATACGATGTCACATTATAATGTGTTGTACATATATGTTGTGAACATGGAAAATAAACTTGAAACTGTGATATATTTTTCTTTAGATGAAAAATAAAGGAAAAGGGGAAATAGTAGACCGATAAAATGCTAATGATGATGATAATGATGAGATGGTGACACGCTACCCATCTGATGATGTTCGTCACGTGGTCATCGTAGTGTGAACTGAGCGAGGGAGAGATCGCGGTTTGCAGATGACTCGTGTAGGATTGGCTATCAGGGGCAGAGACAGCATCAACCCGTAGGGGGCCGGGGGTGGGGGGTGGGGGGGGGGGGGGGGAGAATGAGGGGCGCAGGCATTCACGCGAGGGCCAGTACAGAAAGCTGATCATATTAGTTAACTTTTTGTTGTCTACAATTATGTTTATTTATTTGTTTATTTATATAATTCATGTATTAAGTTGATTTCTGTTTTCTCTTATCATGCTTATGTGTAACCATGGTAACAATTATAACACATATTATCTATTTTTGTCTTCATTCGTCTATATATGCATTTATATGCATTCATTTCATTTATTTCATTTAGTAATGACTGTATTCATTGTTTTTTAAATTATTGTTTGTTTTACGAAAATAATTATTTGTGTAATGTATATCTTTTTATTTATCCATGAATATGACTTTCTTTTATTTTTCATATATATTTGATAATCTTGTTATACATTTGTATTGTGCTATTGATTTCTTCATTCACTTATGTAATTAATCATCTATCTTATTATAATTATTCATTATATTGTAATTACACGTCTGCAATATTTGTTTATTCATTAATTCACTTATTTTACATTTAAATATATTTTGAAAAGCAAGGGAAGGGAGATGAATATAATGTATTTGGAAAGGGGCACACCCCCCATCCCCCACCATCACCCCCTGCCCCCTCCCTGGCTACACCACAAGTGAGCGCTTCCATGATGAGCAAGCTAAGGGTAGATGGTATAAGTAAGAATAAATAATTCAACACAATTTGGCTAAAATTGCAGCGTGCAGCGGACGGATTACTCACGGGCGACTTGCCCCGCATCTCCCCCGGTGCCCTCTTCCCGTCTGCCGCTGGTTTGTCATGTTTGTCACCGCAGCTCGGTTAGCCGGGGACAGATTCATGATATCCAAGAAAAAAAAGAAAAAAAGGATCGTGTCTGAATTTGGACAAACGAAACTTCACCAATAGATAGGCAATCAATATTATTTGCTAATATGAATTTGCTTGTTGTAGAATATTATTTTGTTAAAACAAATTTCAAAATCTTGCCTGATTTAGGATATATCGTAAGCTTCACATGTAGGAAAACCGACACACTATTTGCAAAGCAGAAACGGTTAACTTGCATTTACATATCCATACATGGAGACTGGATTTTATGTTTTGTATCAACTGCATTAAACAATGTGTGTTATAAATGCTTCTCTGTCTCATCATTTATTACCTTTGATTTGTTTGGTTGTTGATTTGAATCTAACACAAAACAAGATTACAAGACAAAAAATGGAAAATATTGTAATATTCATTGGTAGATTAGTCATGTGGCCGGACGGATAACTTATTAAGACTTGTGACAAAGTAACGATGTCAGGCGAGGAGAACAAATAAATATTACCTCTAATATTTTGTATGCATTATTTTATTTGTTTCAAGTTTGAATACATTCTTCTACATGAATAATGTTTTCTATAACAATCTTTCTCTGATTTAAATTTTACATGTAAATGAACAGTCAAACCTGCTATAATTTACCACCAGTCATGTATATAAAGACCACCTTTCTATAGAGACCACTGATATTGGCTCCCTTGAATGAAGTTTTACATGTAAATGAACCTGTCTATATTATGTAGAGACAACCTGCCGATAAAGACCATCATTATTTTCCGTCTCCCTTGGATGGTCTTTATAGACAAGTTATGCCAGGGTTGACTGTAGATGTCTCGTCATCATTACCTTAGACCAAAGAATTAGTCCTTCTCTTCGTTTGTTGTTTCACTCACCACTTAGTATGACGTAATAATTGTTCAAAAGATAGCCCATGACGAGGTGGATTTTTCTGACTAGATCTACCTATACCTGACTTTAGTGTTAATCATTTCTCCGAAGGTGGCAATTAATTTATCTATTTTGTCTCAGTAGGGGGGCTTCCCTATAAAACTCACCGCGGTCTTACTCATTTTCCCCTCAGTGATTCACTTATTTTAACGATATTTTAAGGGATGCAACTTTTCAATGTCATTAACAAATTAATCGCCATTAGAATATAAGCGAACCACATTTTAGGAGCCGCGGAGTACAGTTTTCTTGATAAGGTCAGGAAAAGCGGTGCGTCATCGGGATAAAGATGAATAATTCATTTTAACTTCGATTACTATTTCGTCACCTTCAAACCTAGTGTCATCAGCATTCAAGATACTTTTTTTCTCATGTTGCAGGCCAACATTCTTAAGTTACGAGATAATTTTCTTATACTGTATAGAAAAGAAGGCATCATATAAGAGCTAACCTAAGAAGATACGGACTTGGAAATACAATTTAATTTATATTTGCATAAACATCTATATATTGATTTTCTTTATGATTATCATAAATGGAATCTAGCTAATCACCATGTCGGAAAGAACACACTCATCCACAGTGTGAACACAGTGTGAACACACTGTGTTTCACAATGTGGACCACAATCTTAAATTCGAGCGTTTTCACAGTGTGAAAGCCAACTCACACTGTAAACACACTGTGAAATTGCTGAGATGCACAGTGTGAGCGCACCTTTTTACACACGGTGAACGCAGGCAATTTCACACAGTGCCGATAGTGCCCTCATTGTGATCACGGTGTATACACAGTGCGAGTTGGTTTTACACAGTGAAAATGCTCGAATTTAACATTGTGGTACACATTGTGAAACACTGTGTTCACACTGTGGATGAGTGTGTTCTTTCCGGCAGTGCAATTCAATATATTTGAAATTATTCACTTGCACAATTTGTAATGACTAAAGACTTTTGTTTGAAAATTATTTGCAACTATGAGTATGAATTGAACTTTTGTTTAGTGCATATGAAAACAAAAACATTTTCAGCATAAACAATGGGCATAACAATAAAGGTCATTGTAGAGGTCATTTCATCCTATCACCTGGGTAATAATTTTGTAAAACGCTTTGGACATTATTCTATCATAATTATTAGGAGATGGGTAAATCGAAACGATTGATATTAATATTACTATCGATCAAGATAAGTAATTATGGTTATCGGGTTTGTATTCAAAATCCTCATCAGTCATCTTTCATAATCATTTAAACTGCAGTGCCGAAACGGACATCAAATTTATCATGTACATATTTTCCAGCACGGTTCCCAGCGTGTAAATGGATGTGATGTAAAATTTGGAGGTGGGGGAGCTGGCCAGGGTGCGTACGTATTTCTATAAACAGGAAATGAATAATATCAACGCAAGAGGGCGACATTTAACAATAGTTGTGGTTGGTTGATGATCCTCAATCGCAGCCGCCATGATGAATTAGCTCAGTTGAGAGTCAAGAAATTGAGAATGTATAATACATGTTATCTTCTATATCAAAATTAATGGAATTATATTTGTTTTCAGCTAAAAACATATTGGAGACGGCGCACTACTTATCGAGGAGCATTTATTATACCCAATTGCTTTACTTTTCCTTTTGATTCCTTCTTGTTTTTATCAAATGATTTGAGGAAATTTCCCTCCATCGTCCCTCAATTTCATATCAATGCATAATGGCTTAGCGTGGTCGGGCTGATTTTTTTTTTTTTTTGGGGGGGGGGCACACCTTATGTATTTCTTTGTTTGTTATATTCCCCTTATGTTTTTGTGGGTCTTTTTCAAAACTATTCGGTGGCACAGCCCCCCCCCCCCCCCCCCGTGCTCCCCGTAGCTACGCCACTGGAAATAATTATGAATGTAAATACTATGAAATCGTTCACATGTTGATTGCTGCATGCAATTTGCAGAAGGATGTCACGATCATATTTACCGATTGCGCTGCCTAGTTATTTCATAGTTTCTTATCTTAATGTATTTATATTAAATATTGACTGTTCTCAATAATAGCAGCAATAAAGTAATGGTAATTATGAAACAAATCTGTGGATTTTATAATGATAATAAACAGGAGGTAGAATCAGGGAGTTGCTATTTTACCCCAATTGTAGAATTGTATACAAACATTTGAGAGCACGGTAAGCTATTATTGCCTACAACAAGCTAGAGAGGGCAGCAAACATTATTTCGCATCCGCCTTCTTTGAATGTCACCAAGAAAATGGGGGTACAAATACCATCTCCCTGATGTCACGCAGAGCTCTGTACGCATAAACCGAGGGTGTACTATTAATTTACATTTTTCAATTAATTATGGATATATCTTTCAGTTTAAATCATATTAATATGTATCGGACGTGTAATATTATTTTGTCTATACTTTTGTTCTACGTAAAGTGGTAGGCGTATTGCAATTGGCATCTGAAATAATGTTAGAAAAGGATTGAATATAATTTAACAATTGTATTAAGTTTATAAAATAATGGCAAATAAAATATATATAATACTGCGAGAAAATATGATCGCAAAATACCTTTATGGGCCATCTTCAGGTTAAGCGGGGATTCCATTAGCTTGATCATGTGACTTTATGTCCTCGTTACCCGGATGTAGAGAACTCGGCTGACAGGGGCGGACAAGACTTATCTTGTCAATCTGAACGGACTGCTCTAACTGACTGGTGACAAGGTCACACACGGTCAAAGGCTACTCGCGATTGACCTTTGACCCCTCTGTGTTTCGCTGTCACGTGAGGTGACAAACCTTGTGGGTAACCTGCGAGGAGAAAATCAAGAAATAGTAATAATGTTATAGTAATCAATGCCTTTTAAATGTATTTTTAAAAAGCTGTGAACTTAATTAATATATATAAAACTTACGATTATAATATTATTTGCAAATTGTTAAAGCCTGCAATGTCGCTGAAAGTCAACGGATGCAACAAGGAGGAACATGCGATAATTCTGTAACATTTTCTACCAATGATTGTTAATCAGGTATTCATGTTACTTAAAATGTTGTTAGGGGTATCCACCGGCTTTGAACGGAATCACACGATCGTGTCATTTTATAGGCCAATGATCTTTATAATATAGCGAATCACAAGATGATCAGAAAAGGGAAGCAAGCTTCACATTCTGGATATTTTAATGATTTGGTCGTTTTGGAGAAAGTCACAGCACTAACACGTGAATTCCCTTTAATAAATTGATGTTCCCTAAACAGATGTTTCATTTATCGAAACTTGGTTTGATTCCTTGAGATATCAACAGATCTCATGGAAGGTCACTCGATCGCTCCTACGAAGGAATGCCGCCCCGGGCAACATACATCCACCTCAACATACACCGCACCACCAATCCGTAGTCATGTTTATAGCTGCTACCAATTTCTAAAAAGGGGAACTACTTAAAGGGATAGTACAGTTTTGGTCAAACAGAAATTTAGTAACTAAAACTTGTAAATTTTCAATGAAAACTAACAGTTATAATTAAATGAGGCCTAAATGGTAGTAAGACATGCATGACACAGCAAAATTATTTGAATCGCAGGGCGACATGTTATTTAATGATTACAAGGTAGTACGTCATATTCGTTCATTTTTACAAATCCTCTGTAAATAAAAAATAACATTCGACTTAGCTCAGTTATCTCCAATTCAATTTGAACGACGAGTGGACAATCATGACAAGAGGAAGACGAAAAAGGAATAGAAAAAAAAATGAAGTGGCGGATGTCATCCTGAATGGAATAGGAAGAAGACCTCTCGAGGGTATAATTGCAGGTGAATTGTCTGGAATGTGAATCCAAAGTAAACAAGTGGTCCAGGACCAGAAGAAAGGCCAGGTCCCGAAAGGAAGGCGCCCAGTAATACGACAAATAATAAATTCGCTCTAAGTTCTCCTCCTTGGTCTTTTTGTTAAAAAGGAACACTTTCAAAAGTGGTCTTACCTTCCGTGCTAATTACTAAACATGCTTACCAAAAAGACCGAGAAATTAACTTTGTAATTGTAATGGCGGCTATAATTGAATAATTGATTTCAAAACATGGTTGTCTACGAAGAAACCTCTAAAACTTCTTGCCCCGTTATGATCGAATGTGTTTCTCCATGGACCCTTATAATATGGCCAACAAAAAGGAAAACAGAAACATAATGGTAAACATCTCAGAAGAAATAAAGAAATACGTTGAGTGTGTCCCCAATAATGCGCCCCGCCCCCCCCCCCCCTAATAAGACCAATTAACAACGCTACGCCACTGGTTGTAATAGACAAAGCAGGGGGGGGGGGGGGCAATGGACTACACCCCCCCCCCCCCCCCTCCTGCTCCCTTTATCCTTATGGAGCCGTGAATACAGAAATTAGCAAGCACATTTGTAGTTATATTCATGACAGACTGTATTCGACCCCTCAATTATAGCACCTTACACGGCCATTGTAAAACATAAAATATTCGACTGCAAGTATAAAACGTAAAGGTCCGAAATACACAAATTACAAAATTATTTTAAATCATATTTCACGATCAAGAGGCTACCAAAGAATAAAATGTGCAATTTCGTGACATCCAAATGAGGCGTAGACCCAAACGACCAATTAACTTCGAGATGTGAAAATTGGATAATTACAACGTTATTTTTAAAGACGGCAAATTAACAACAAAGGCTCTAACCACAATATTATCATTGATTGCAAACACGAAATAATACAGATTGAGAAAATTGGTAAATTCAATGTTCATATTTTTGACCTCGTCTGTAAAATACGCATTGTCGAGATTCATGTGGTCGTTAAAATACGATAATGAATGACTCAAAACGATTTCATCTGATTTTCAAATAAAATGACCTTTAACAGGCGATTCCTTTTTGCAAAAGTGTATTGTTAACTCTTTGGTGTTGGAACGGTCGAATACTATACAATGATTGTTTAATTTAACACGTTAAGCTAATTCATATTTTAATAACGACGCTCAACTTTAAAGATTTTAATCAGTCATTTCTAGCCTTGCATAGGTGATATAATGACTATGCTCTGAAACTACGTATTACAACTGACAAACTGATTAAATACAGGCACAATGCACACAATACTCTCACCAGCTCACATAAACTATAAGTGACAACATCAAAACTGAGTTATAATACAATACAAAATTTTAAAAAATAGCAAAGTTGCAGTAAAATCAATGAATATGCGTACATGGTTCTAAGGGCGTTTGGAAATAACATCTAATTGCACTTTTCTTTCAAATATATCAAGAGTAAATCAGATGATTTGAGTCATAATTACGTCAGACATTCACTCAACAACAAATTCTGATTTTAGGGGGAGACAAATTTCGGGTGACTTCAAACATAATTACTATGTTCTCCCAATCAACAAAATGTAACAAAAAGCGTTGAATTATATGTAGAAGAAGTCAAACTAAATCTGTCTCAGTCCAGTGTTTGTAATGTTGTATGCTCCCAGCAAAACGTTGATGAAAACCTCTTAACAAAACTCGCCAGACTTGCTTCCTTAATTTGTATGGTTGCCTAATTATTTGCTCATGTTCTGCAATCTGCCGTCGCATGACCGTAGTAAAAGCCTTGGTAAAAGCAGGATCGAGCTTCAATTTGTAAAAGAGAACAAATCGACTCGACATTACTTGATGCTTGAGTTTTGCATGGCCATGATGGTCACACGATAATTGAAATCTGTGAAAATCGAAGGAGTTGGGGCTAATTTGCTTCGAGAAGTTGATTTTGTTGTACAGTTGGTGTAACACTTCGAGTGAACTTTTCTAAAAAATAAATATTCTTGGCATCCTTAAAAATTTTTACCGGTATGCAATGATATCGTTTGAAAAATATAAGTATGGTTATGAAACAAAGTTTTCGAAATAAAACTACAGGCTTTGATATTATGATATTATTGTGGATAATAATGATGCTTTGATGTTGTTGTTAAAATCTTAAAGTCGCACAAAAAAGGATTGTTGCTTAGATTTATTCATTCCATAATACAAATTCTTAGCATTTTAAATACACTTTATATTTTTCAAAAGAGAGAAAATTTACACAAACCACCCACTCGACCCCAATTCAGGTAATAAACTAATATGGTAAAAACTACAGTGTAATTGATATAGAATGACACACATTATTATACGATGCACAGCGGCAAAGGGGTTAACATAGGAAATAGAAAGTAATGCCAGATTTCCACGGATTCCTTCTTCGAAAGCTATTACTTCCGGAATTAAATAAACTTTCGTTGTTTGATATCCATAAAGTACTTGCTGGTTATGCTAAGGATGCTAGTCGGCATGCAGTGTATAGTCTTGTTAGTCAACTTTGTTTATAGGTCAGGCTAAAAGGTAAGGTGAACTTTTTTCTTCTAATGTCATACTTTTTTTTCTTCTTTTTTTTGGGGGGGGGGGGGTGGGGGGGGGGGGGTGGATATCAGGATTATGAACAGTGATACTATTATCAAATTACACAGAGGTAGCTAACTGGTATTACGAAAACTGGTGCATTGGTCACAAGGAACAGCTAACGAAAAGAAGTGTACAGTATCTTAATGAATGTTGTGAGTTGTGATTTCGCTTGTTTGTTCTTGCTTAAATCAATTTCATGTGTATGAAAATATGTTATAACGATAACAAGTCAATAATGATGTTTACTTGACAAATATGATCTTAAAATAGCGGAAAGGCACCGTTTATCCACGAATGTAATTACAAATTCATAATTTCTAACATTATAATCAAGATCTTAATTGTAGAAGTCGATGCGTGTGCGTTTGCGTTAATAGCCATTACCCAACTGTGATGTCATGAACACTTCGGTACAACACCGGGTCTAATGTGTAGCAGAGGTTGGAAGCCCGGATGTGAGTTCTAGCATTTGACTTTCTACTTTGACCACGTAACCTGTACTTTTGATTACTTCAAGACACACAGGTGAAAACTGCCACCGGAAACTGGCTCCCAGATGAACTGCCAACTATACGAGAGCGATGCCAACAAACATCGGAAATATCAAAACATATTTAACCAATTGCCCATAGCAACATGGGCCCATATTCATAGAAACCCGTTAGCCTAGTTCCTTGATAAGACTATTTGGATGACGTGGCTAAGAATTAAACGCAAACTTTTTGCAAACTCGGGTTAACGTAGTGGGTACCTAAGGCTTACCCAGTTGACCTTAGTTGGGGAATAGGAAAACAATTTGTTGCTCAATAAACTGCACATTTAAAGTACACTTAGCAAGGAACTAAGCTAGAAGGTTTATTTTTTATTTTATTAATATAGGTTTTCCCGGTCAATTTTACACTGTTTTCAATCGAATTCATTTAGGGTCATTCAAATTCACGTATTACCGCGTAATCGTTGGTATCGGTCTTCCAAATTCCGAATTAGTGCATGCGAATCCATGCATACGCACACGCTTTCGTTAATAGACACAGAAGTTCATTTATGGGCATTCGAATTCGCGAATGTGCAGCCAACTGTCAACTGCCCTTTCGCGTATTCGAATGACCATTGATGAAATGGTATGCTCTTTGTGCAAATTCACTTGCTCCTACGTGATTTTGAACGACTATTTACGAATTCGAATGCTGCTTTGACACGGCGATCGCAAATCGCGCGAATTCGTTTGCTCCTATTATCAATTGGATTGACACAATCGCGGAATTGAGCGGGAAAACCTATAATTATGTTGGCTGGGCTGGTTTAACATACATAAGAATTTAAAGGGGTAGTTCAGTTCTGGTTTAGAAGGCGCGTCAAAAATATTTATTTTGCGAGGGAGAGGGACATATGAGTGTACAAATTGCAATATCACATTATAAACTATTATAAACAAATGCCTACAGCAACCTGGTTTAACATAAATTGAGTACATGAGCATTTAAAGGGGTTGTTAAGTTCTGGTTTAGAGGGGAATTCGAAATATTCTTTTGCGACCGAGAGGGATATGAGTGTAGAAACTGTCACATATAACTTAGAAACATCAAATAAAACAAGGTTTGTTTGATCACAAGTAGAATTTGTAATAAAAGTACAGGCAAGTTAGCGAATAAAATGAAGTTCGACCAGTACTATTCTTTCTCTTTGGCATCCTAGGAGGAAGTGAGGTAAAGACTCCCACCTGAAGTTGTCTTCCTAATATTGTGGTTGGAAAAGGTGATATTATTTCAGATTTGGTGGACTGAATCACGGCCGGAAAACAAAACAACTACGTGTACTTTGTCTTTGCGTAGATTGTTACGAAATGTTGAGTCCCAGGTGAGAGAGACACATTGTCGCCATGGTCTTGTTGGTAGGTTTCGGTTTTCCAAAACTTTCTGTTTCAAAGCTTTGTTACCGAACACACACAAATATCATAATCAATTAACAATCAATCATACGTCAGAGTTATGGCAATGCATTTTCTTTTGAGTAAGTTGTTTGATTTCTTATGAAGTTATTAATTCATACATAAGGTTAGTTGAAGAATCTTATGTACAGTAACTACCATGACTGTACGAGGTGTGATTTTATTTTCGGCCTTGTTGGGAAAATGTATATTCGTCACGTGAAATAGACATCATGTTGCCATGCATGTTTCGGTTCTTGGGAACTTTCAGTTTCTCCAAATCCAAAATAGCCAGTTTGCGTTTTGTCCCTTTAATTGATTTTATATTAATTTGTCAGTTGCAAAAACGCCAGAATTAAAGAAAATAATTTATCAGTTTTTACCGTGACTGAGAAGGTGAGTTGTTACAAACAAAAGTGAAGCTCCAGCAAATAATTATGATAACGTGAAATGTGTTTCCTTCAAACCCTCTTCCTGATAGCAAGCCTGGGACCAGGGAAATACATATTTTCAGGGGTAATTTTCAATGTTCAAGCTTGCCTGCATGAAAATAACCTTCTAAAATGTGTTTTGCTGTGAACTCTATTCAAATTTACGAAGGCCCTTTTTATGATTTTCGGGGGCTCTTTTTTTAATTTCGGGGGCTAATTCGCCCTGAGCCCCCGTGTATTTGTTCACTGCCTATATGACATGATTGCGCTGTCAGTAAAGTACTCTGAATTGTATCCCCTTCGTCCTTCCCTGTCAACCCAATCTAACCACGCTAACCCTACAACATTTCGGTCTTCATTAACACTCTCAATACACACACACATGATAAATACATAGTAACAAATGTGTATCCCCTAATATAGTAAGGACATGGGTTAAAATGTTAGATATGCATGGGGTAATTCTCTTATCGCGATGATCCTTATCTATTGGCATGTTGGTCATGTTGCATGTGGCAACATTTGGTAACATTGCCGAGGCGTAGCTATTGGTGGGAGGGGGGGGGGGGGGGGCAATTCCCCAACCCGCCCATCGTTTTTACATGGTAATGTGTTATCGTGACTTTTTTCTAGACATGTTGGCAAAATGGTCTGGGTAAGTTACAATACCGCTGTTATCATGGTTATTATACGCAGATAGGGGGATGGGGCAACCCCCACCCAGCGTGGTTATTTTCCATCCCTGCGGCCCCCCTCCCCGCTTTTTTTAAAGGGGGGGGGGGGGGGAAATACGTGTGTATGTCCCTGCAGCCATCGACCGGCCTTACAGTCTGTGTTTAACATACGGGTTTCAGAGGGTAGTCTGGGTGGAAAGGTGGGTCCCATTTTCTTTACCTTGATGCCCGTGTCAAGATGCTTATCTCTGCATGGTTGGATAATGGACGCACCATCATGGGCCCACGTTCTAAGACCAAGATCGAAAGTTTTACTCAATAATCATTGCTTGCCGTACCTTACACTCTAAATTACAGGGATTTAAAATCTAAATCGTAGCTTGGATTAAAACAAATATAAATACACTTAGATTATTTGTAAATCTATGGAGACTTAAAAAGTCGCGCGAAAGCAATTGTTAATCGAAGGCCAAGGTGTGATTTTCAATCCATCAAAGGATTTGAAAATAACGCCAGGTTATCGGAGATTTGACGAATGAGAACAGAGATATTTCACACGTGACCTACTGCGGTATTCTGAAGCTCAGTTTTCTTAGTTTTATACTCATGAATATTCATAACTAGGATTACGGTTTTGGTTAGAGTTAAGGATATGATTACAATGAGGCCACTCTTTCCATCATCGATTTACGTAGCGTAGTGGTCACGCTGTGGACCTCCACGCTCGGTGTCACGGGTTCGAATCCTCTCTTAGTCTTCTATTTTTTCTTTTGCCATGATAATTGGTGAGTAGCGCTTTATTTAGTAAATGTATCATGCACAGTAAACTAAAAACTGAAAATTGTGGTCTGCATCACTGATTATGAATAATTCATTAGGATGCCATGAACTCGCCTGGGGCCTAATAAGATTAACATAAAACATCTGTCTGGATTTATATTTTTAAAATCCAACAAAAGATTTATTTTAAATCATGATCGGCTGGTCCCTAACCACAGCCGAAGAAAGATTGAAAAGTAAATCTAATAGATTTAATTTTAAATCCTTGTAATTTAGAGTGTACCATGACATGGTTAGGCGGTAAGTGTGTACTTGTAGGGGCTATATCATTAGGCAATACAAATGATAAAGGTACATTGTTAACAAAAAAACACAACAAAATATCTATAAAGAAAGGGGTTAATAATTTGATACTATGCATGGATCAACCTCGGTGGTCATCATATACAGGTTGGCTGCTATAGACAGGTGGCTGCAAGGACAGGGTTGACTGTATGTATAAATAATTTGATTGAAACTCACTCTGGGTCTCGCTGCTGTCATGGTAACTCGCTGTTCCTATTATTACTAAGCCATGAAGAAAACAAAAATCGCGTTTTGCCAGCGGTCATGAAGAGGTTTTGATATTCCACTTTTGGGATCCATCCCTTTCACACACGCATGGGGTGAACCATAGAAAACAAATACAGTTTATCTGGGCAATTTAATTATGCCAAATTAATTTGATTCCTCGAGCACTTAGTCGATAATCTTATTAATAAACGTTTGTTTCACAAAGCCCCCTACATGCCCAAGCTGCAAATATCCCGAATGCATCGTTATTTGACCAACATTTTAGGAGTAAAATGGTTGAAATGTCTCGCAAAGTGTCTCCGAATTTATTTCAGTAATGTCATTACCAAGTTATTGTTTCTTATTAATGTTTACCGTTGACCTTACAAATTAATTTGTGTTTTGGCTTATGATATACAATCTAGCAACAGCAACAACATCGAAATACGATATAACATAAGCGAACATGTGACATAGTAAAGGTATTTCTGCAATGATTATTCAAATATAACGAAGATAATATTTCTGTTAAAATTAACAATAATACATAAAGCCACTCTATGGTATGCTTTATACATGTTATACGTGTTATATGAGTGGTAATTTCGGAACGCACATCAATCTCGGACATCTTACATGATGCGTGTAACATATGCGCAGATGTACGTGTATTGATGCCAACATTTAATACCGCCGAAAATCTTATCTACTGGACTACTAAAATATCGTCTGTGTAATACAAAAGAGAGTCAATATGGGGCCTACATTTTCCCAGCAGAATTTTCTGCAGAGGCAACTGGTCATATATGGAATATGTTTTCATTAAAATTACAATTTAAAGCTCGATAACATACGAGTACTATTCAATTCAATTCAATATAGTTCTTTATAAAAACAAAAACAAAAACAAACGCTCGAGCACTGACTTTGCAACCCTATGATACCATTAGTGGAGAGTTAATCCCTGCATTGTGGAAGTATTTTGCTTATTGGACATGATTCGGCGTGAACAGACCAAAACAGATGAATGTTTTGTTTATACAAAACAGTATAATATTATATTAGTTCATTATACTAATATAAATACACGAACACTGACTTTGCAACCCGATGATTACCATTACTCGAGAGTTAATCCTTGTATTGATCGCTGATTTGTACTGACTGGCTGATTCGGCTTGAAAAGAGCAAAACAGATGAAGTGATGTCTTGCTGTGCTGTCTGAGTGCCCTTTGTCAAAATAATAAGTCAAATTCAATGCTTTTTGCATAACAGTTCTCATGGTCCTTTCCCACGATCCCGTACCGTTACCGAGTAGGTATTTTACCCCTGAGAGAATTGGGGCAACGTCAAACGAGCGATCTGTGAAGCTACTAATTAATTACGAATTATTATACAGTATCATTAACTTACGGATACTTAGTCTCATTAGCGAACCAAAACACTGCGGATGATGGAGGACAACATGGCCAAACATGAGTGAATGTTAATTAATACTAATCTGGCGATTTTGAATATGAACAATACATTTATGGTTTGCGAGAGGATTAATGTGAATTGGAGACTGAGTAAAAGGAGTTCGAACAAAATAACTTGAAGAGAACATCAAGGATGAGAGAAAATTAACGTGTTCAGGGTCTCTGTAAGCTATATTTTCCCACGACTGAATCAACGTCAACATGGTCTATCCGATCGAGCAAAGAAGCTGTAATGTATTCAATATCATTATCTTTCTGATACTTATTAGTGAATTATACAGTTACAATTTAACTTACAAATAAATACCTAGACTCATTAGTAGAACCAAGACAATGTGAATGATCTAGAGCGAAACATGACAAAACATAAGGGAGTGTTAATTAACGCATTGCCTGCCGGAACCTGGTTTGCCCTGTATTAACTTCATGGGGATCGCACAATATATGAGGGAATGGGTTAATATAAATGATGGGGATTTGGAATATAACCAATATACTCGGGGTTTCGGGGGTTTCACGAAGATTTAAGAGTGTTGTGAATGGGAGAATGAGTGCGAAGATTTTTAATATCAAGCATGTCAAGGACGTGATAAAGCGAGGATGTTCAGGGTCTCTCTGTTTCATATTCTTGTATACGATAGTAGGTATATTACCCCCCCCCCCCCCCCCCCCCCTCCAGACTGGACCAACGTTAAACGAACATAGAGGCTAATCATTTAAGAATAATATGAAACAGTATCATTAACTTGCGGAGTCTTAGTCTCATTAGTGGACCGAAACACTGAATGATGGAGCAAAACTTGACAAAACCTGCCATGGAGGAGTGTTAATTGATATACATCATGATGCAGCTGTAATCCGGCGATTTGGAATATGAACAATAAATTCATGGGTTTACAAGAGGATTAAAGAAGCAAAACGAAAGGGAACATTAAAACAAATAAGAGGAGTTGACATAATTAATAACTTGAAGTGAACATCAACATGATCAAGGATGAGAGAGAGCGTGCACGTTCAGGGACCCATCTTTGAATAATCTATACATATAGATAAGAGACGGTCAAACAGCAGACTACATACTGACCGTTGGTTGGCCAGAGCTTGTCCAACTTGTGGCAAAACGAATGGGAAAATGAGTGAGATGAGTTGACATAATTAATAACTTAAAATGAACATCAAGGATGAGAGAAAGCGTGCAGGTTCAGTGATCCCTCTTTCATATCTTTGGTCGATATATATATACAAAGGATGAGAGAAGGTCAGACAGCGGACCACAGACTGACCGTTGGTTGGACATGTTGGATGGAGCTTGTGCGAAGCGTGACCGAATCATCTCAAGTTGTGCTTTTGTCAGTGTGATCAAGGAGTTCAGAGACTACCAAAGACAAGGAGCTTCAATTGAAGCAATACGGATCAGTGGGTGTTTCACACAGATTCTAAGTCGTTGAACTTAAGTTGGACCTATATGGAAAGACATTTGTAGCAGTGGCATAAAACATTAAAAAGCCCCCCCAAAAGTATTTGATACTAGTACTTCCCCCCCCCCCCCCAAAAAAAAAAAAGAAAAAAAAAAGAAAGAAGGAATATATCAATTGTTTCAAGGCTCCTTGATAATAACACATACAACTGCCTTTGCGAAATAATGTTCAACATTTTTACATAGAACCTAACGGCTTTCCATGATTCTTAGGTCCAACTTAGAGTAAAATTCAACTTAGAATCTGTGTGAAACACCCCTGGTTTGGAGTAGCGTGGACCGGACCCCTGACCGTTAGTTCGGCCGGAGCGTGCCCGGTGTAATCCCCGATAATGACCTTAAATAATGAGAAGGACGTGGCTATAGTGGCTACAATTGCATTGTAGTCGTTAGTTCATATGCTAAAACATTGATTCCTTCTTAAAACGATATTTGTTAGAACATAATTATTATTTTGATTTTCTAGTGCCAGTTCTTTATAATGCGTGTAGCCTATTCTGTATAATCACGACTAAATGAATAATATAAGCTAAGTTCTAACAATGTATGACAATCTTTCATTATTTTAAACACTTGCCTATATCCTTTATCTTGGTTTTGACGTCTGGACAGAACAAAAGCGAGCAATTTATATGTATATATTTCTTCGCAAATGTCTTTTTATTTCTCAAAATTTATCAATATATTTCAGCGATTTATTAGCATAATTATCGACTTTCCTCATCCCTAAACCAGAAGATCGATGAATCAAGGGGTGCTTCACAAAGATCCTAATAATAAATCCTTGGATTAAAACATACTCAAAAGCATAACAAAAAGAGACTATTTTTGAAACTTCCAACAAACATTTATATCAATTACATCAAGGCTCCTTGATAATAACGAATACTACTGATTTTTTAAATAAATAGTTATGACTTTCAAACAGAACTGTTTCAACAATCGTACAAAGAAACCAACGGATTTTCATAAATGTTAGGTCTAACAACTTAAAGGGGTAGTTCAGTTTTGGTAGAGAGGGCGCTGCACATCACATTTTTTTTGTGAGGTAATGATAAACTGAGTGTCGAATTTGAGAGAACATGCAATTTGAATGGCAGAATAAACTTTATTTGGTCAAAATCGACCCAGAAACGGCTGAAATATCAATAAATATATCTGATCTTATAATTATTTGGGGCCCAAATAATTAGATGATTTTTTCAAAAAATAAAAAAATTGCTTGCACTTTTTCAAAAATTTTCAAAAACGTTTTATAAATAGTTGTTGATGATCTCTCTATTCAATCATTATTTCAATAAAACATCACATGCATAATTTTGTATGAAAAATGATTGAAACCAATGCCTTTTTAGAAAGCGCCCTCTTGTGTTTTAATGGCTCTTTTTGAATGATAACGGGCTTTTTTACTTAGTCGTTTGTAATTTTGTATACCTTTCGAGCATGGTGGAGTTATAAATATTAGTTTATATTGTTACTGTCCAGGTTTTGGTTACTAAAGTTCAGCCTTACCAAAACTGTACTACCCCTTTAAGTTAGGTTCAACTACGAATCTTTGTGAAACACCCCAAGACCATTTAAACATTTAGTGATATAAAATTGACAAAGTTTGTAATACATACGTACATCACAAAAATGAATATTCCCGTCAATTCCACAATAAATTGGTACCGATTGATCATTGATCCCTCTTTCAATAAAATAGCAATACACTCTTTCATGTATTTATCGAAGAATAATTGGGGATTTTCACTTCGTGCCTTCGAGGACACCGAAACATTTTCGTTTGATCATACAACCCACTAAATTAATATTCTTTCATCTGTTATCATTGTGCACTAAGCCCTAAGAATTCCCATCAGGTCGAAGGAAATTACACGTATTTGATTACAAGTAATCTCATAATCACCGCCCAAAATGGACCTATTATATAGATTTGTTTAACCAGGAAACTGGTATTTTGTACTGTATTTGTACGGTGGTGGCGTGGTGGTAGTTTAGTGGCTTTCGTGTTGTGGTTAATGTGAACTGATGGAAGTGGTATGTGGTATGGTGACATAATGTTGCAATGTGGTATGGTGGTAAACCAAGTATAGATAGCCATATAAGTAGTGACGGTGGTGGTGGTGGTGGTGGTGGTGGTGGTGGTGGTGGTGGTGGTGGTGGTAGTGTTGGTGATATTGTTGGTGATCGTGGTGGTAATAGTGGTGAGGGTGGTAGTGTTTTTGGTGGTGGTATTGGTGGTTGTGATATTGTTGGTGGTCGGGTGGTAATAGTTTTGGTATTAGTGGTGATGACGAAGACGATGATGAGGATGAAAGGTGATGTTATATATGTGCTAGTTGTATGAATGTAGGTGGTGTCACTTGTGGACAGTGGTGATAATAGTGTACAACTATCAAGTAGGTACGTTCTTCACTGTTGTCAATGTCCTAATATTTATTTTACCTCATTGTATTCGTTTAAAGTGTTTCTAGCATGGGAAGTCTACAGATTCATCACATAACTGCTTTAGCTTGATGTCCCCTCATCCATGTATTCGCTTGTTTATTTGAGCATTTACCTGCCCTTAAATATCCGTGAACAATCATAGTTTTATAAATAACTTTAAAACCGCAACGACTCGAACCGAGGCTATAATGTCAGGTGTGCGTTTTAGGATGCACTGTCTATTATCACTCGATGAATAAAAACATATTTCAGGTGGTTAGAGTGATATTGAATATGACATCTATGAATAGGGACAAATTTGGGTCGGTTAATCATGACAAGTTCATTGATCTCAGAAGTGATAATAAAACGGGAGGACTTTTTTGTTTTCGTGATAGATTTCAATGCCTTGTCAAAACGCAAGTTCATTCTCCAATTCCAAAATGGTGTACGGTATATATTCTCGACATAATCAAAGTTTTGCCGTTTTTAGTATTTTGAGTATGTTTGATTCCAAGCCTACAATTTGGCCTACAATAACTTTAAATTTAATGAGAATTTAAGTTGAACTTCGGATGTGTGCGAAACTAAGGTTAAAAACACCCCCTCCCCCCCCCCCCCCCCCTCCCCCCATTATTAACCCTTTATATTTTCGTGCATGCCTCGGGACGGCTATAATCATGTATGAAAACATAATATTATTATGTAAATAAGTATTTTAAAAAGGTTAAATCTCAAAATGAAAAAGGCTCCTTATCGCCGAAACTGATATATTCTAATTAAGCAACGTGTACGTTTATGTGTAAAGCAAGCTGCAAGCTACAGGTCGTATTCGAGTTTGATATGTAGGCCCATCCATAGAGAGCTATGCATTGATGTAGTTTTTCACCATTATATTAGACCACCCATTTACACCCATGCTGTTGCAAACTTCATAACATTCTGTCTACAAGAAGCAGACAAAAACATAAGCTTTTCTTTACCGCGAAAAGGAGTTGACGTTTATACGCCTCTCTCACAAGCATAGCCCCCGGACCTTCCGGCATACTTGACAATCAACAAATCGCTCCAAGTAGAACCTTATCGCTGATGTAGTGTTATGAATGGACCTGGGCTAAGCTATACAACCGGAAATTACAAGTGAAACGCGGGACTCAACTTCTTTTCTAAACTCCAATCTCTTGTTGGATACTTCCACATGTAAATATAGGTTTTCTGATGCTGGTACATGCAATAGCAAAACACCGGTAACATGAGCGGATAAGAGTTTTCTTGCCTAAAACTAAATTACACATTATTTTGTATACTTCGTTACTAGTGACTAACTCATGAAACAAAATAATACCATAACGATAGAAGTAGCCTATACCTGGCAAGACCATCGCTAAAAACTCAATAAAATACAAATGACTTCGTTCTCCCTCGGTTCTCCCATTGAGGTACACTGTACCAAGGAGACTGTACCAACTCCCTGTCTCTCCCTATACCAGAGAGGCATTTTTAAATTAGCCTTCATGCGCTAGTATTATTACCCAGGCCAATGGATACCCACTTCAATCATTCCTGCACATTAAGTACACATTGTCCACTCCCTATGGAGTATTCCTGTGAGTCGCTTGTTATAGGCGCTGCACACAATGTACATTCTAGATCGTAAGAAACTCAGTAATATAAACTCAGTAATTATACAGAAAATAACATAGTGATGTTATCGTTGTTGTAAAGATGCATGAGTTTTCTACGATTCCGTTGTCTTCATACTAATCACTATATTCTCAGTGTAAGCATGGTAAGTTAAAGGGATCTGGTAACATCAAGGACTTTCTTATACCTCCTTGGTAACATTGTCCTAATCCACAAATCTTAAGCCCGGCGCAGACAGAGCCGACTCGACCCGATCCGACTGGTTTAAATCAGGCTAGAGTTGGGCCCGGTCGGTCGGAGCAGATTTATCGCGTTGAATCGGCCCTAACTGGCATCCGACTGTCTCTCGACTGGCAAAATGTGTGTCGCGAGGCACTAAAAACTGAGCCGATCGGAATGACAACCAGTCGAGTCGGTTCTGTCTGCGCCGGGCATTACTTAGAACTCTAGTGGTTCTCACATACTTTGTTGTATTCGTATTCCCAATAGACATGATAGACGCATGGATCGTGTTTCAGTTTTTCAAATTTCCCTTTCGTTAAAAAGATATTTATCTTTGTAGTTTTTGTATTCTTGATTAACCACTGGAAAGGTATAGCTATGTACAAAGTCAGAGCAACGAGTTAGCGAATCCCACTTTGCATTTTCGCTCAATACCTGGCCATTATGAATATCTATTTCGTAAATCTTTCACACATTAATCAGTGGACATATTAGATCACAACAATACATATTTTATCAACCATTCATCACTCTTTATTTTTTACAAATGTCAACAATGTTACTAGATCCCTTTAAGATAACAATGATATACATCGTAACATAATCACTGAAATAATTATTATCACTACTATAACGAACAATCATTATAATGTACGTTATTTTTAAGGAACTTTATATGCATTAACCATTTCACCATCCCTAACTAACATGGTTACATGATTTAAATGCAGGAACATGGCCGATTTAAAAACTCGAGAACATTGCCCCCATTTTGTTTATAACTAGGAACGTTATAAATGATGGAAAGAAACAGTAAACAAAGTTCTGACAACATTTTATATAAATGTAAATTATAGTAGTATTCAAAGCATCAACTTATTAATGCAAAGAAAGTTATTGTCTTACCACTCGAAGTTATTTTCCAATATCAATGTGTGATGATGAGATGTCGATTAGCCTAAGTCCTTAACCTCAGATGGCTAGAAAGTAGAATAATAATGCTGTTCACAAAGCTCATGCACGTCCAGATTCTTATAAATAATGTTTTGTTGACAAGGTGTTCAAAGATTTCTAAAATATTTTTTTTATAACGTAGGTTTTAAAAAGGGATGAGCAAAATGTTTTAACCACGCTTGAGCTTGAATATTCCTCATGAAAACTGCTCAGTCAATGTTCAGATGTTCCTGGTCAATCAATGCTGAAGTAGAAATTGCAAATGAAGGCTTTTTTTATCCTCTCTATAATATAAATCTGTAACTCGTAAATCTGAGCTTCTTCAAATTCCGATCGCTGCACAGGATCATTAGTATAAATATAAAGGATGATGATAATGACTTCACAACTAGTTCAAACTGAAGAAATCTTCTTGTCACAACCTTTTCAAGAATACTGACGACAACTTGTTCTATCAAAACGTTAAAAAGTCTGAAGTCGGCTTCACACTTTCATGAAATTTTTCAAACTTTGTTTAGCTTCGGTCCAGCGATTAGATTGAGCCTAGTTTATGGCTAACTCACGACGAGAAATAGTTAGGTTGTAACAATTACAAGTAGGGCTGCTGAAGAGTGCATCACTTTCCAGCCGACATCACCAAGCGAGCGCGAACCCGAAAGACCAGGTGCAAATGATGGGACTGTACCCGGCGACCTAAGAAGCTATCGACGAGGGGTAATAAATAAACTGCTCCCTACGCTACCACTGTCAATTGGAAGAATGCAGTATAATAACCTACAAGTTTGTTCCGCCGCACTGCACCGGTCCACTGGCTTCGCGCCTTAGCACTGCACAGCTTATGTAGCTATACCATGATAGAGAGGGCGAACGCAGAGATCAACCACATAACCCAACATTATTGACTTGTACCGGAGCCCCACTGACATGACTGACAAAGTTTATCACGGCTCATTAGCTCCATAGTTTGGGGAAGATTATTTCTGCCCAGATGAATAACTGCACTTTTATTCTGAATCGAGCAACAAGTAATTTTGTTTGAAAAGTTAGTCACTGTCAACATTCGATTCTCCATGGTGTTTAATTTTGGGAAAGTGTAAATAATACTAAATATCAAAAGGATATTATAGAAATAAGTATATCACGTATCGATTGGTGAAAGTGAAACAGATTCACTATGGATTAGAATATCAATTGTAAGATATTATGTTTGAATATACCATAATCAGTGACGCAAACAATCATTAAACTCTAAAAATGAAGGTCGATGAACATACAATTCAATCGTAAATACCTTTAATGAAAAGGAAATTCGAAAATCCGAAATCCATGCTTCTATCGGTAACATGAATACAGTAATGTATAAAAGAACCATTAGAGTTCTAAGTAAGATTTTTGGACAATATTGCTAGATATGGGTCTCTTTGCAGAAAGATATACAATCGATTGTAAGTACAATTAATTGTAAATCAGATCGTGTGTTCTAAATGCGCCAATCCGATTGTTGAAACACGCAAATGCCGTAATCGATTGTATCCATTTCTGCAACGGGACCCTGAACTAAATACCGCACAACGCACGATCCATCCGATCCTGTCAGCGAACGAGTATGGATCCGAACTAAACACACTACCTTAAATACACACGTCGTGCTTTAGTTCAGATACGTTGTCGTTCATCAGATCGGAATAGGTGTGTGTTCATGGTGGTGGATTTAATGCAATTGGCCAAAGGCAAACAATTATCATGATGGTTGATTAATCAGAATTAGTCTGCTTACCCCTGCTTCAAATGAATCGTCCCGTGAGGATATCGACAAAAAAATGTTCAGCGAGATTTTCTCCGAATTTTTTTAGAGAGCAGTTGGCTGGTTTTCACTGTAGCCAATTTCTGGTACACAGCTAGCACCCGGATGTAAACAGAAAACTGATTACAAAATTGTCCAGTGAGGAAACTTTATTCTATACTTTTTATGTTGGCGGTCATTCAATGTGATATTTGTAATCGTAAAGATTCAAAGAAGATATTATATTATGTATTAATGATGCCAAAAGAAATTTGAAAACGATGACTATTTCTTACTAAGTCTTCACGCAGGTCACTGTTGTGGTGTAGTCTATTTACGTTACGGTGTCTTCTGTAAATCAGTGCACATTGTGGAATTATCAAGCATAAGAAGGGTTAAATATCGAGTCGTGGTTATTGATAATACCAATACCAATTCACAAGGTATATATGTTCAATCAATGAAGAAGCATTTTATTTGTTATTTTATCAACAGTACTGACTGCCGAAGAATACGGGATAAAAAGTGTCAAACTTTCCATCCATTCAAATGTAAAAAGTGGTTTCTGCAATTACTTGTGTTCATAAGCATGGTAAGAGAATATAGAAAGCGAGAAACTGATTTTTATTTTCGTTTTTTCCACTTGCGCGGGGATGAATCTGACGATTTTTATGAAGTTATCAACAATCTGGCGTTCTGGCTGGTAACATTAATGTTCCTGTCTCTATAATGTTATCGGCGACTGGTAAAAATGATGATGATATTGTTATAAAGCGTCATCGCACTCATTGATAATAACCGATGCTTGTTTCTCAAGCTGAGCCGTCTTCGCTATGATATCAAACAACTTACTCGTCTATGGTCCACTTAATCCGATCCTCTGATAAAGTGAAGAGAGTAACTGAAAGATGATTAAGTTTCCAAATAGAACGTCCCCTTTGCTTTATCAGTGCACTGGTTTATTATGTGAGATAGAGTGTCGCCAGGGCGGCTCGAATCACCGGGCCGCGAAACTCCACACCCCGAGTAGTCCCGCCTCCCCCATCAACCCGGCTCCGCTACCGTGTGGCCACGCACCGCTCCAACGTCTTGCTAATTAATTCACAGAGCTCTTGTTTCAACCCGCCAGGCAAATCGGCATACGAACCCACTCGTACCACCATGAAAGAGAATGCCCCTTCTCTGAAAGGAGCAACTTGTTTAGACGAGAAATTTCACAGTGTAGCCACTATTTGTACTGCAGGCGGCATAAACATAAGTTTTGGGGAACAATTATTTTGCGGGAAGAAGGGGGAGATAATGCGTTTATGTGACGGGGATGGGAGTGGGGTAGGAGCGGGGGAGGATCTTCCCGTTTCGCGCGCGCGACGCGAACAAGATGACAGCTGGGCAGCAGCGCTCAAGGGGGCACTCCTACCACTCAATTGACGGCTTTGGCACGGGGGTGCGTCGGCCCGTTGTGGCTTTGCATTCTTGCTGTGAAACTCATAATTGCGCTGCCATGCTGAGGTTGAATCAAAACTCCCGATAAGAAAAGTGGATTACACTGACCACAAACTATCTGTTTTTTCAAATCCTCTTTCTCAATGCCTTATATTATTTTGTGATGCGTTGGTTGTGCCATAGCAGAGCATAACTTAATGTACAAAATTGACTGCAATGCTACCAAACATAAGTTTAAAGTAATTGTTTCGTTGTTTTCTTCAAAACAACGACATTATTCGCGATGAATTCCAGTCATGATAGGATATGCATATCATATGCTATAGTGTAAATTTAACACATCTATATTTGCACAATACAGAGATTTTGGGGGCTTACAATGAGAAATAGACATTCAAATTTAGGGTTTTCTTTTCATTCTTTAACTACGATTTGCCTTCTTTTGCCAATAGACATTGCAAGATCCAAATTTACCCAAATGTCATGATGAATAACATAATTATAGGTTACGGATATAAATGTATAATACATCTTTAAAGACACCCCCTCCCCCCCCCCCCCCCCTCCCCGGCCCCTTTAATGCACACTGTCTCTCTTGTACTTTTGGTGCTTTTTTGTATGTATGTAGTATATGTATGTATGAATTTGTTTGCTTATTTGTTTATTTGTGTGTCTGTTTGTCTGTTTGCATGCGTGTTTCTTTGCGAGTTGTATGTGTGTGCCAGTGTATTTCGTCTGTACATCTTCGTGAGCACAATAACTAAGTATGCGTGCGTGCGTTTGTGAAAGGATATATCGTCTGTTCAATCGATGTTGCATCAAATCCAAATCTCATTTTCCTAAACGTTTTCACAACCCATGAAGAGAGAGAGACATAATTAGGAGTCAACCCGTGTGGATTGCTATGAATGCCTAAAAGTGCACTTCTTAGGGTTCATCGGTTTTCAACATGAGTTCGATCCGTAGTGGATCTCTACCAGTTGTTGAAAAGAAAACAAAACTAGAAATCAACTCAAGAGGAGACCATAATCACGTAACAAAGTGTGTGGAAAGAAAACAGGTATGAAAAGTGGGGAACACACTTTTAAAAGGGAAGTTTTGTGAATGGGGCGAGACGGGAGCTAAACTGTGTCACAATGGCGCGCAACAATAGGTCCTTGATTACGCGCAAAGTGCGGTATACACGGTAAATCGCACAGTATTTTCGTGTAAGCTTGATAAAGTGGCCTCAGAGGAGGACGGCCTTTTATGTTTTGTACAATGTTCGTTATTTGGCGGCGAGTTGTAAAGGCGGATAGGAAATGATCGTTCAAAGAAGGATTGATGCAGCCATACTGAGGAGATCTTATCCCCTTAAACCTTACCGGTATCATGCTGAGAGGAAGAAGAGTCAGAAATGCCGTGTTGTTTGGGCAGCCGGGGCTTATGTCAAATGAGTATGTGAATAGATGAGAGGAAAAACATTTAATTGAGAGCCAACCTGATATCAAAAAGTACACTACCACTCGAAGGATACGAAGGGAGTGTCTCATTGATTGGGGTTTGGATCTGATCCAACTTATAATTTTTAGTCTGAATATTTAAACCATTGTTGGGTCGTGATAATGGTAAAACCATAAATACTAAACCATGTCACATTCATGTACACTGTAGCCTCTATTCAAAGTTTTTATGTTTTGAGGAGGTGTCTGATGGGATTGCCGATGCAGAGTTGTAACACATAGTAGCGCGAGAGTCTTGACTTGAGGCTACTAGTGTGGCCCGGGTTCGAAGCCAAGGTTGAGTTTGTTGGGTAATGATTACAAAGGGCGACCAACCAACCCACCAACCAACCAACCCACCAACCCAACATTTCTTGTTTGCGTTTGGTGGTGATTTAATTTGTAGAATAATAGAGGACACATGTCTACAGAGGACAGTTTCCTGTTTCCCTATAGGTGATTTAATTTATAGAACCTGTCTACAGAGGTCACCTGTCTATAGTCTTATAGAGGTCGCCTGTCTGCAGTGGACAGTGGAGAGATTACCGTGCACAGGTTTGAATGATTAGTCGTCAACTTATGTCACTCATGGTGATTTATCTCCATGATTCAGGGCGGGCCGCGCCTTCAGCCATCAACACACCCCCTCCCATCTACCCCCTAGGATCAGAATCAAAACACGGCATATATCGTTACTGTCTAGTACGTCTATGTGATTCTCCCAGGGAGGTGGTATTTGTAGACTCCCATTCCCCTGGTTCTCCCAGACCATTATTTCCCAGAGAGTTTCAAGAAACACTCCGGTTTTGCATCCTTAATTTGAAAATTTTACAACTGTTCAACGGTCAACAGTTACAATACTCAAACAATATATTTCGCAATTGTGTTAGAAAACCTAGAACTACATCTCAAACGATTCCATAACGTTTATTAATTAAAAGTTGAGTTTGCATGCAATCGTCGATGTTAATACATTACAGCAGTGATTAGATCACATGATTTCATATTTTTGCTGAAAGTTTCCTTTTCTATTTGTCTTCTAAAAACGAGAAAACTACAAGTATATTATAAATCCCCCCAAATAAAACAAATTACTATAGCAATAGAGGTACATTAACTATCATCACGGAGTTTCGTGCCATAATCGTAACCTAATCTAAATTTATATACAAAAGGTTTGACATGTTTAGCAAAGGTCTGCATATTCCTTTAACTTCTTCAATTTCAAAATAAACATCGAAGTGAAATCAAAACTGGCGCTTTCACATCACATCACCACCAACACCACTACCACCACGTCACCACCTACAACTGCTTAGTTTACATAGTGATTACGTAATTTGCGTAATCAAATTATGTGAACTTTCTCTTTCCCTGACGACCGGTGACGCCACTGTGGAATTCTGCCTATCAAAGATCAGATACCAAAACCACCAAGGGTATCAATCACAAGCCAAGTTGCCAAACGCAGCATTGAATTGTTACCATGGCTACTACTAGTAGTCCGGAAAAAAATACAGAGAATCCTAAAATATAATACATTATTTTCATAAATAATCAACCCACAAATTGACTGTTTATTAATTTGGACATTCTAAAAAATAGGTTGTTGATGACGTCACACTTCACCACTCGTACGACTGGTGATATTTCACTAGTCCTCACAGTTAAACCGTTGCAGAATATTACCCGCCACTGTTATCATGGTTATAATGCTACCAAGAAAATATTATCTTCCGTCCTTTAGTTTTACTTTGTTGATGTGCAAAAGTGATGAGTGTTTGATATATTGTGTATTTATGTGATCTGATATGTCCACTAAGTAATTTGTGAACATTTTCACTTTAATAATGAATGTTATATGGCCGAGTAATGCGCGAAAATGCTAGTGATATTCGCTAACTCATTGCAAACTCATTGCACTGACCTTTTTTGTACACAGTTATAACTTTCCAGTGGATAATTAACAATCCAAGCATTCCAATCGTAGATATTTTTTCACGGAAGGGAAATCCGAAAAAACGAAAAACGAAATATAACAAGGTATAAGAGAACTACTGGAGTTCTAAGTAAGATTTGCGGATTCGGTCAATGTTACTACATCTCTTTAAAATAAGGAGCCGTGGGTTTTTAAAATCTATATGCCTTGTTAATTAACCAAGGATATGGGTGCTCCCATTTCCTGGTTAAACTGTCTACACCTTTATGTGCATGCCATAAGAAAAAAGGTCTGTGGAATATAATGTAGATAAGTTCAAAATTGATATATTTCTTGTTGATGGAACTTGAATTATTGTCTATAAATACAATACATTTTGGAAACCATTTTGTGGCTGTGTTCTATATCATTTTGCACGGAATGTAGGTTCACTCTTTATGAGGGTTGACATTCAATTACCCACGCCGTGCGGTCATGTAGCGAGAGTCCTTGTATCACACAAATTCTGTGTTTGAATTGAACCCCTGAACAGCTATTTTACACAATCTTGATTCATTCATTAGCTAAAAGCTCCACATTTACTTGTAGTGAGCGGGATTTCCGTAAGTTCCCGCCTCACTAGTATTTCCATCCTGTGTTCACGTTCAACACCACTCCAAGTTTGTTTGTCGCCTATAGGGGAATAAGGTTCGCCGAAACAAAAAGATTGTTATGCTTTCTATTGTCCCCCTTTCAAACGACAACGCTTTGCGGGGAGAGAGGGCATGGCTAGCCCGCCCGAGCCCCGGTAGAAAACGGAAGCGACCCGTATACATTTACGTCGATGCGCCGCGGGCAGCGCAAAGCGTGCGTGAATAAAAGCCTTTCTTTTCCACCTCCATTCTCTCCTTTTCTCCTAAGTTTTCCTTTTTGATAATAACTTCCTCCCGTGTAATAATAGTTGATAGCCGAAAACACCCTTGCAATCTAATCAATCATAGTATAAAAGCTTAGTATTTGCTCAGAGTTGTATAATGTTATCGTGTTAAATTTATGGCAGGGAGGTGGTGGCTTATATACCATACCCAGGCAAACAACAGTATTATAATAACCAGCTCTTATAATAAAGAGAGTAGCCTAATTATGTGTAAACTTTACTAAATTATTTATCATTTCCATATTTGTTAAAACGTGTGCTTCATGTTTTAACTTCGTTTACATGTCATTGGTAATAATATTCACGCTTTTATTATTTATAATTGTTGAATTTATATTTGTTTAATTAAACTGGTCATCTTGGTTACATGATATAATTATATTAAACATGTAGTGAACTAAAACTGGATTTATAATAAAGTAAGGAGAACAGAAATAACCAAATAACCACTAAAGATTGGAAGTGGGTTTGGCCGATTCAGACAAAGTTACTAGATCTCTTTAAAATACTTTTAACATGTTTAAAATCGTGATTCTATATCATCAACATTTAATACGTGGCATGTTTTTTTTATTCTATGAATATGACATTGGCTGCCCACTCATGAGATTTATTCACCCCCTTGATCCCTGACACTCGACTCCCCGACCCTCTGACCCTAATCAATGATCGAACCCACGAACTTCGCACTGAAAGACGATGGCCCGAACCACTCTTCCGATATAAAGAGGTCATCTCGCTATCTTTTCTTTTTTTCTTCTTTCTTTCTAATGTGTAAACGATAGGGGTGATTATTTACCTCTCAAATCTACAAGTGCCACTTCAGCTGTACAAAAGGCGGTTGTTACACGCTCTGTGTAGCGAAGAATAACGGGCCTATTCAGGATCGATTAGCGAGCGTTAATTACCCGTGGCGGCACACAATGCTCCCTTATCTATTTGACATGTTTGAGGGGAATTACACCACCCCCTTGTCATGCTTGTAATTCAGACATTGGGCCGAATGCATACAAAGTAGTAATTGGGATGGTTGTTAGTGTTGGGACAATTAGTGACCCCAAATATTCAAGAAAAAGAGGAGATTATAATAACATATACAATAATCTGCACACCTACACCACCGATAGCTGGGGGAGGAGTGGGGCAGAGGGGGTGAGTAGAATTGCCTCTCCTCGTTACTAGGGTCCGACTCCAGGATTGTACCGTACACATTTCTTTTCTCGTCATTTTCTTGCCCTTTCCACCCCTCCCTCCCCGAATGAAGGCCGCATTCCAATGTAATGATGGTAAAGGTGGTAGTGGTGGCGATGTTGTTGTTCTTGTTGTTACTGTTGTGGTGGTGGTGGTGGTGGTAGTGGTGGTGGTGGTGAGGGTTGCGATGGTGGTGGTTTTGGTTGTGGTGGTGGTGGTGGTGGTGGTGGGGGTGGCGGTGGTGATAGTGGTGATGTTGTTGTTGTTGTGGTGGTGGTGGTGGTGATGGGTGTGTTGGTGGTGGTGGTGATGGTGGTGTTGTGGTTGGTTGTGGTGGTGGTAGTAGTGGTAGCGATTGTTGTATATGTCTAACACACGCTTACTGGAAGGTCTCTCACACCTTCCCTGTTTTTAAATGGATCTAGTATTACACATAATGTATTTAGAGCTCTATATACTAGCAGATTTCACATACTTCGTTGTATTCGTATTACCAATAGAAGCATGGAACATGTTTCGGTTTTCAAAATTTCTCTTTTGTATAATAAAGATATTTACGATTGAAATATCTGGAAAGTTATACATGAGTACACCATTATTGCAAAGAGTTAGCGAATAACAATTTGAGTTTTCGCTCATCACTTGGCCATATAACGTAGTGAACATATGCGATCACAATAATACACATTTTATCAACCATTCATCAATATTTGCGCATGTCAACAAAGTTACTAGATCCCTTTAAAGGGACTTAGTAACATTGTCCAAATCCTCAAAATAAAATTTTAATTCTAGCGGTTCCCTTATACCTTGTTGTATTCGTATTAACAATAAAATCATGGGACATGTTTCGGTTTTTCAAATTTCCCTTTCGTTACAAAGATATGTATGATTGAAGTAGTATTCAGATAAGAAAAACTCCGGGCGAGTTTTTCTTCCGTGTACAAAGTGAGTGCAGTGAGTTACTGAATATCACTTTGCATTTTCGCTCATTACTTGGCCATACAATGTACATTTGACTTGAAATTTTCACACAATACCCTGTGGACATATGAGATAACAACAATATACATTGCACCAACCATTCATCACTTTTTGCACATGTCAACAAAGTTACTAGATCCCTTTAAAGGGGACCACCAGGCAAATAACAACACATAATTATATGTTTTGGTACCGTTTTGTGGTATCAAATAAATACCTAACATTTTGCAAAAGGGTTGTGTAATTCATAAACAAAGCAATTAATTTCCACCACTTACGGAACCACTATTATTTCCTGGTTCCGTACGGGCCAAACATTTGCGAGTGCGCCAATGCTAATTGCTATTCACGCGTACGTTTGGAGACAATAGCATCTCGGACGATTCGTTCGCTCTGCACAAAGTAGTCTTCGTACATGCAGACCCATGAACGCATGCTTTAGAATGGTGATGCGTTTTCCAATTATATATATTTTTTCTGGAAACATATTTTTATGAACTTGTTGATGGAATGGACTACTAAAAATGTTACCTTTCATTTATAAGAATATCATTTTTGGGTGGTGGTACCCTTTAAAGTTGGGATTTCATAGCGAACGAACCCATTTCCCCCAAAATTTCCGCTAATATTTTGTTCTTAAACGACTCATATTTTTCCTTACTCTTTTTGTTATTTTTATATTATGTTTTTTGCTTATGTTATATTTCTTGTCTATACTTTATATATCAGAAGAAAAAAAAGACACAATTTTCCCCGGGAACCAAATATCTACAAGCTTTGCAGCTCTTCGGTTCCCCCATACTCTGATATGTCACGTTATGTTAGTGATTAATAATTAATATTATATCGTTAATTTGTCTTCGGTGTATTCTATATTGTTTTTGTGTTCATGGATATATTGTTTATGTGTACATTTACTTGTTAGAAACAATGTATAATTTGTGAAATATTATGGAAATAGATTTAAATATTTTGAACGGATTCAGCAATCATACATGACACCCTCCTTATCGGTTGAGATAAACAAACGTGAATGAGGAACCCAATTTTTGATCATGATTGTCAGATCTAGAAATAAGTGGAATTATAACTTGATCTTGTGTGTCCAAAAGATTTAAAGTTCTTTAAATTCCTTAGTTAACATCACCATTATGATATATATAAGTGAGCGATATTTTGTTCTTCCTATGATGGCATTTCACTTTACATTGTTGTATTCCTTCTTTTTCTCTTTGTTCATGCAAAGTCTTCCTTCATCTCTTTTATTTTAATTTAGTCCTTATATTGTTATCTGTTGTATTATATCCTATCTTTCATAAATATGTATTTGTTGTGACTTATACGAGGCATAACAAATAGCATGTATGCATTAACGTCTATAACTTTTTGGCGCCACATATTATAGGAATAACTTATCGATAAAGCTGCGTGGCTGGTTTGGGATGTCACTGTAAGACAAACCTTCCATCAGCTTTCGTACTAGATAAGATGAGTAGAGCTCGACGTTCTGAGACGTCGCCTTCGGGTTTATTGACATCTCCGAGAAAAGTGCAAATAACCTTTTCGGATCGGACGAGAAGTGGAGCCCAAAATAAACAGAAACGAAAGTTTCGCGCAGTCAATCCTTTTCACAAACCAAACGATAGATACGATTGATTCGCATCTTACAACAATGACAAAGAGAGGATAAAAGGAAGATCAACTTCGCGGGTGTGTGCGTTGGAAAGGTACCGTCGTCACGCCCCGTGATTTGATGGGTGAACACGCCGCTCGGACTGACAGCATCCTTTATGCGTGGGACTGGAGGTATTCTGTGAAGGTCTTGGGGCGCAGACAAATCGTCTGGGTAGTGCAGTGGTAGTCAGGAAGACCGGAGAGGTGGCCAGGAGAGCGTGTCATCTTTTTACTGATGTATCTGGGGTCACCGAACAGTCACTTTAAGTAGGAGATAGTAAGAGTTCGAAAATTAGGTGTCTTAGAAAATAAACTGTACAATTAAAAATACTACCAACCATACAATAAACGCATAATTCGAACAAATAATGAAGGTGACGATGATACCGATGATGATGATGATGATGATGATGCTGATAATGGTGATGATGATGATGATGATGATGATGATGATGATGATGATGATGATGATTATGATTATGATGACGACGACGATGATGATGATGGTGATGGTGGTGGTGGTGGTGGTGGTAATTAAGGAGGAGGAGAAGGATGATTATGGTGGTGATCATGCTGAGGTTTAAGACAATCATTAGTTTGTGTTTCTTATGACGATTTTGTTGTACTATGACGATAATGAGGGCCGTAATTGCGATGTGCCCATGCAGATTAAGAATCAAATCACCTGTGAAATTTACGAAAGAAGCTTTAAATAAACATGATAATAAAGCCTCGTATTATCGTTAATTAACCTTCAATGTTGGATTAACCATTTGAAGCCACGGACATCTCATCAGGGTTAGAGGTTAATGAACTGAAATACATTTACGTTGCTTCTTGAGGAAGGGAACTAGGTTGGAGAGGCGTGTGGTGATGGTGATAATGCGCTAAGCCTAATGTTGCATAAAATGACAAGAGGGTATAAGTGGATCAATGCGTATTGATTAGGAACACGCCGCTAGCATTATCGCGAGTTATGGGCGGAACACAGCCACTTCGCACTTGTTGCGTTATGATCGCTCAGAATAATGCTACATGGAAATTCAATTTCATGTACAAGTATGTTTATTTGTTATACTAGTTATCACTAAATCAAAATGCTAAAGAGATTTGCATTCGACACCTTGTAATAAGATAATAATTTGACGATTACTTGATTTAATAGTTTAAAAATTACGATCGACTGTGATAGTTCTCCTCCGTCTTTGTTTTTTCATGAAAATGACTTAGCGCCCTTCTCTTTCTCAAACGACGCTATACATACTTGTATAAAGCTAAATGAACTTTCTCCTGAATCAGTTATTCTTTTGTAGATAATATTGCTCATCATTCTTGGAGCAAACTTAAATGTCTGCTGAGTGTAGAAATCGGATAAAGTGACGCCAGTTTGGCATGTAGAGAGGATAGAATCTGTATAAACCTAACGGATATCGATGGAAATTGTTCGTCATTTGTCCTCGTCCGTCCATCTTCTGTCAACAAAAACCAGAGGATTGAAAGGATCCAAACGGATCACCGTTAGCTGAAAGGGGGTGCATGAAAGAACCCTAACGGATCACCACTGAAAAGGGGGGTAAATATAAAGCCCCCCAAAAGGATCACCGTTACATTAAAAGCACCCCTATTCTTCGCGGGGAGGCGCGGGGAGAATAGGGCCATATCGGTATCCATATCGGCCAGACAGACAGACGACTGCGTGAAACCTTAATCCTTACAGAGCATTCCTTACCGGACAAGGGGGGCACAATGTTCCCCTGATGGGGCACACAATACCCCCCTGATGGGCAATTGTCTCTCTGAAATGGGGCTTACGCAAACACATCATTGATACAGAACCAACTCCCATTTGCGACTGTTAGTGTTTCTTTTTATGTCTAATCTCTTTTTTTATTATTCACAAGATGTACAAGATGTTATTGTTAAACCCATGGTCAGATGGTCTGTTAGATTTCAATGTTGTTGCAACACTAATGTGTTTCATAATCATGCAATCCTTGAACATTTTGTAAAAGTATATTAACCCCGTGAATATATTGCACAATCACATACAATGCATTGAGCTATCAAACTGATGGGGGTGGCAGGAGGGGGTGGGGGTGGGGGTGGGGCAATATACTGCAGATATTGGGGGACACATTCTATGCTTTTTATAACATTTTCTAACATATAAACATATCCCATATAATATGGAACATGAATGTTACGTAAATTTGGTCAACATTTGTGTGTGTTCATATAAACGATAATTCTTCCAAGAAAATGAATGAGGGAATTTTAAGAGATTTAGTTTATTGTCTGTTATATTGTGAGCGAACAAGTATCACCCACTTTGAAAATTTGCTTTCTTTTTTCTTCTTGTTTTTGTTTTGTTCTACCGTTGGGTTTTGGTAAAGTCTACTAAGAGTACAGTTTTGGTCAAACTGAATGTTAGTAACCAAAACCTGCACAATTACATTATAAACTAATATAGTTATAACTCCACCATGCTCGAAAGGAATACAAAATTACAAATGACTATTAAAAGCCTCTTATCGTTCAAAAAGAGCCGTTGAAACTCAAGAGGGCGCTTTCTAAAACCTCATTGGTTTCAACCATTTAAAATAAAATATTGTGCATGTAATGTTTTGTTGAAATAGTGATTAGAAAGAGAGATAATCGACTACTATTTATAAACATCTTCTGTTAATTTTCGAAAAGAGGAAGGATTTTAAAATGTTTGTTATTAAACGGCTTGTTCAAAATGATCGAATACGGGCCCCACAATTATTACAAATGGTTATATTTCAGCCATTTCCGAACCGATTTTGATCAAATACAAAACATTCTGCCATTACAAATTGTATGCTCTTTCAAATTTGACACTCAGTTTTTCATTATCTCACACAAAATTATTTTCTGTAGCGCCCTCTATACCAAAACTCAACTAGGTCTAAGTTTTCTAATTATTAAAGTGGTACATAATATATGGTTGTGCACTATTTCAAATGGCAGGCACAAATAAAATTATTCTTTCATCTTTATTATACTTGATAAAATCTCTCCTCGCGCTTGTATTATTCATTATGTTCAAAGGGTGAAAATATTAGATGTGCTTAATTCGCAAAGAATGTCACTGCAAACAAGCATTCTGAACCACTTTTTCCAATTCATTTACAACGTGAAATAATTATATCGGTTGTTTTTATTTCAATTAGCGGAAGAAAGCTCCGAACCGACCGAGGGATGGGGAAGCACAAGTAGTACATCTTTATTCGGCCGGGCGTGACGCCAGAGCGCAGCTTTACAAGGGCCCACAATTAGTCGCACACACTTACACGACTTTCATAGGCGTAGGAGGCGGGGGGTGGGTGGCTGGGGGTTGCAGCCCCCCTTGAGTTTTGGAAACGGTAATTTTTCTGGGCAAAATCAGGTCATATTTATTTATGAGGCAAGAGCATTTCATATTCGGCCAAAAGCAGGTCATACTTGGGCAAATTCATATCATATTCGGGGAAACTCGTATCACATCTGGGCAAGAGCATTTCATAATTGGGCAAAAAAGCATGTCAAATTTGGGCAAAAGCATGTGATATATTCGGGCAAAATTAAGTCATATTCCCAAAACGGTAACAAATTATATAATTTTCGGGCGGTTAAACTTAAAGCGCGAAAAATGGGAACGATAGTATTCGGGCAAAAGACCTCAGTCCCCCTGAGAAAATGTGCTCCTATGCCCATGACAACTTTCTCCATTTTTGTTGCGTTTGCCAGCTCTCAGCCATGTCAGCAGACGCAGTTAATTGGGCCAATTGTTTGTTTTGCCAGAGTATAATATCCCTTGAATTCCCATCCAAAACATTATCCGGACGTTTTTTAAGATGTCTTTGTTAGTGTCTATTCAGTGTTCTTTACACAAACCGATTCCGATCGGATATAATGCCTTCAAAGAGAAGTTGTAGGAAGTTATGTTTTTGTTTTCTTTTGCCCGTTTAAATCGTTTGCGGTTTTCAATATATCGATAGTTGTTTCTCCCATCAGTTAGTGCGGCACATCACCCTTTAGTGATTTGAAGACATCTCTCTTGCATGTCTTGTCAAGCCGTGCTATTTTTAAAATTCAAAATTATGTTTAATGAGTTCTTAATTGAATAATATTGATATCAAAAGTGTAGCTATTATTGTTCTCGATCTAACGATTTTAGTAGAAGATCTTAATTTGAATAAATGTTATAATATTCAATATAGACCCTCTAGCAAGTCAATATTCCAATTATTGCCCTTCATCAATGTCCGGGATTTTTTTATTTGTATTTATTGATAATATAAAATATAATTCATGTTTAAAGTTCTTAAAAGAATATAAACCCTACGACCATCTTATCACGTTTACAGGTATTTTATATTTATATATCTATTTTATACTTGTTTGCGTCAATAAAATAATCAACCTCATCTTAGTTGATTTAATTATAAACGATGTTTTAATTTGTATTTACTGTGTTGATACAATTATATTTAAAAAAACACAGTAATGTTGTCATTTATTTAGCTTTCCTTAAACTATACATCTACTCGAGGAAAGGACGTCAACATTTAAATGGGTAGTACAGTTTTGGTAAGGCTGAGCTGTAGTAAACAAAACCTGCACAATAGCATTACAAACTAATAGTTATAACTCCACCATGCTTGAAAGGTACAGAAAATTACAAACGATTAAGTAAAAAGCCTGTTATCATTAAAAAATAGCCATTAAAACACAAAAGGGCGCTCTCTAAAAAAGGATTGGTCTCAACCATTTTTCATATAAAATTAGGCATGTGATGTATTGTTGAAATAATGATGAAACAGAGAGATCATCAACAACTATTTAAAAACCTCTTTTGAAAATTTGTGAAAAAGTGTAAGCTTTTTTTAAATTCTTAAAAAAATCATCAAATAAATCTGGGCCCCAGATTTATTACGATCGGATATATTTATTGATATCTTAGCCGTTTCTGAACCGATTTTGATCAAATAAAGTTTATTCTGCCATTAAAATTGTATGCTTTTGTACATTTTACACTCAGTTCATTATCTCACAACAAAGTATTTCGTGCAGCGCCCTCTATACCAAAAATGAACTACCCCTTTAAGTCTTTAACTCTGTTTCTTTGTCCGCCCGTCTTTCCGTTTGTCCGTCCATCTGTGCGTTCACATTCGATCGTCACCATTTGATAATAATGCATCATTTAATTGCAAATGCATAATTAGCTTGGGGATCAGGTGTTCTCATCAAATGAAATTTAGAGCAAAGAATAAAATGGAGAGTCAGTTTGTGCATGGGGTAGTAGGTCTATGGTCAGAGGCCGAAAAGGTGTCAATGTTCGCCACTGACGAAGATTCTGTTTATAGTATATTATCAACAACCTAGGCCCCGACTGACTCTTACTTTATTACACATCTCATTTGTAAGTAGATGAGTAGTTTTTCAACCATATTTTTCTTCAGAAATAGAAGTGAAGTACACAATCGTAGAGTAACAAACCTACACGTCATCCCATTATTTTAATGATCTGGGAAGAAATTGGTTAATTAACTAATTATTGTATTTATATATTTATTTATTTATTTAATTATTTATTTATTATTTATATATTTATTTATTTATTCATTTATTTATTCATTTATTTATTGCGGTATGAAAGTATTCACATGGCAGACAGGAGGCTGAATTGAGTACAATTTACAAAGTTTATACATTATACATATAAAATACTCCAACTACACATTTAAATAACAGAATGAGAAGGAAAAAGAATAGGCAATGAAGAGCTCGATGGTGTAGAATCGCATTATATTGAGCAGCAAGTATTTAACGAACAACACTTATTGCTCCCGGAAGATCTCGAAACCCTCCCGACTCTCGAAAAATCTCCAAACAATTATCGCCCCCCGAATGGAAAAAGAAAATATCTAGCAATTATTCCTTACCTAGCAAATGGCAAACACAATAATTGCGTGTATCGGTTTGTTTAAAGCGTGTGCGTCTTATAATGCCACAAATCCCAGGCAGATGCCAGCTAATGAGGACTACTCCCTCTAGTGGCGTAGTCAGGGTAATCCCAAATCCTAAAAGAAGGAGGGGTTAGAGGAAGATTGAAGGTGCTTTCTTCGTCTCACAAAAAGTCAGCACGAGCCAAAATTATGAATATACAGTCAAACATGTCTTAGCGGCCACATGTCTATAGCAGCCAACCTGTCTGCAAAGTGGCCACTACAACTGATCGCCTGCAGAAAAAAAACAGTGAACATGGACCTGTCTATAGTGGTGTCTACAGTGGCCACTTTTCTTACTTTCATTCGGTGGTCATACTTCGGTACTATACACAGGTTTGACTGGAACTGTTTTTGTTTTCAGTCTGCTCATTGAACCCCACCCACCTTTGCATGGGCAGCACAGGGGCACGCTATCCCGCGAGAAATGAGGGGGTAGGGGGTTGCGCCCCTTGGACCCTCCCCATCAGCTACGTCACTACTCCGCTCCAGTTACATTAATGAATACGAGTGACATTAATGTGATCAACGAGGCGGATATAGTCCGGAATGATGGCCTTCCCTTTGTGGCCAGTGAACGTGCCGCCAGGTTAAAGAGGCTGTACTTTTTAAAGGGATGTAGTATAAAGGCGCCGTCAAACCAAACCCGACACGACACACGACACGACATTACGACACGACACACGACACGACATACGACACGACACACGACACGACTCACGACACGACACACGACAGGGCAGTACGTGACACACGACAATCTCAATAATGTCGTATTGGTCGTGTTTACTTCGTGCAGTGACAATAGTCCTTTGAAAAGAAGCATTTAGCCCTTTATAAATCAAATTTAACTTCACTACACTGTAAAAAATATTATTTCAGTTAGTAATTATTACTTATTTTTTCCAATTATAATTTAAGCAAAACAACATTTTTGTCCTGCCTACTCGCTAAATTTAAGTTCTACAAACTTAAACATAACAACTCAATAAATTCATGTTAAAATTACATTAAAAAAATAAGTAGAAAAATAAACTAGATACATTTAAGTAATTTGAACAAAAGCAAATACAAATAATTAAGTAATTTCTACTTTTTACTAATTTGAGTAACAATAACATAAGAAAAGCGTATATTTAAGTTAACTTTACTTCATGAATATTCATGAATCAGATTTGAAAGATATCGAAGATTTACAATTTTAAACTAATAATCTAACTTGTACATTAAGACGCCTTTATGATTATAAGTGAACTTAAAACGTACGATGAATAATCAATGGAACGTTCATTTTCTGGAAATAAAATCTTTTCAAGGTTATTTGTCGGTTCTCTTTTTGTCTTTTTACGAATATTAACTGTTAAAAATGTTCATCTAAAGACGGACCATTATATATGCATGCCTACGGTATATAGGAAGAGCGAACGATAAAGCGAATGCTATAGCCTATATGTTTAGGAATGTATGCGCCTTGTAGATTCTACTTGATCTACATTATTGCAATTAACAAATGTAGACTAAACCAACTTGTACATGGTACTTGAGATAATGAGTAAAAGTTACTATTGAAATTGATGTTCCTGTTGATTCTACTTAATTCATCATGGTAAAATTAACAAATGAGCTTTAAGTAGATATTAAGTTTTGGAAATATTTAAGTAAATTTTACCTTTATAACATTAGTAAAACATAACGAATTAGGTTACTTTATTAGAACTTAATTTTGGAAAAAGTTATTTTTACTAAAAAAAATCAATGCAATCTGTTGAAGAAATTAAATTAAGTAGAATCAACGAATTTTTTTTTACAGTGTAGAGCTAACTTCAAATAGAGAAACTGACCAGAAATGAATTGTGATTAAAAACGTGCAAAGAAAATGGGATTCCAAGTTTCCAACGGAACGGGATAGATCTACATCAATATATCTAGTAACTTTATGTTGACATAATACAGTATATTAGAGAAATTTTAACATGATATTTCCTTACTCATTGCCAAAGACTCATAAGTTCGTACAGATTAATCATAACTCTATCATTAAGACAAAGAACATATAGGGGCGGAGGAAACACCAGGCATGATTCTGGAGCGCCTTTGAAATATAATATGGTTCTTTTTAAAGCCCCCCTCACCCCCCCCCCCCCCCCCCCACACACACAGCCCTCCACTTCTTTCTTCTTCTCTTTTCTTTGTGGGGGATATGGGGGGGGGGGGGGTGCCTATGATATGTGTAATGACCCTAAGTATAGTATTACGTGAGTTTATATTATACTCATTCCTCGCCCCCCCCCCCACATCCAAAAAAATCAGTAAAACAAAAGGAAAATGAATCCAAAATGCTTACTCTCTAACTAGCACATTATTCATTTAAATTACCATACAGCTGCAAAAACGCGCATCACACACACAAACAAACATATTTTATACACGTACAGTGCGTCAACAGACACATACACACGCACGCACGCATAAACACACACGCACATACACAAATCCAAACGCTTGAACACTATATTGTTTGCAACACACACACACACACACACGCACGTACGCATAAACACACACGCACAAACACAAACACACAAACGCATGAACACACACACACACGCACGCACACATAAACAAACACACACACGCACGCACGCATAAACACACACGCACATACACAAACACACACACACACACACACACGCATAAACACACACACACATAGACAAACACGCACACACCAACGCACACACTCACGAGCTTCCAAAAGGCGCTAAATCCACTATTATAACTTTGGAGACTGAAAAGCAGGATTCTTTGACAAACTTTGCATACATGCCTATGAAAAAATATAGAAGTGGATTTAGCGCCCTTTTGAACTAAGTTCTACTAAACACACGATATGTAAATACATTTTATGCACATTCATTAATGTAATTTCTACAAAGATCATTCTGTTTGTTTCAAATAAAAAGTGTAATAGTATTATAATAACAAAAAATCATGAAGTAAACAGAAAATATTTGTTTAAACATCAATCCTTTAATATATTAATCAAAAATATATCTTTTGTAGAAGAATAATTATGGGAAATCTCACTCTCTTGAAATAAAATCAAGTACGTACAGAACATAAGAATAACACTAATATATTAACATTAATTATAATAATCATTGATTGAGCAAATACTCTAAAATTATATGACTGTGTAATGTTTCATTGTGTCTGTTTGAAAGAATACTTTGAAGAAAGTCAATATTATATTATATAATCATAGAGTTTGTTTATAAAAATCCTCCATTTATCTCAAGTAGTACTAATCTCAAGTGTCTAACAATCAACCAAGTTCCAACGACACAACATTGTATTGTAACATGAAAATAAACATCATACTGATCCAGATACCTTTTCCCGTTTGAAACCAAACCATTACAGAAAGCATACATATTCTTATTTTCTAAAGACAGTCGCATAATGTAATAAATGGAATATTGATATAAAGGAGTTTACCTTAGTATCTCTTCACCATGACTACTCAACAGTGAAAGGCTTTAAAATCTTACATTAGCCTTTCAGCTTGCAACCTGAACAAAATATTATACAACTAATGTTTTGAAACGTCCTTGAATGTTCGATGACATTTAATTCTTAAAAAGGAGAGCTAGCCTACTGGAATTCAAACGAAATATTAGTATCATAACAATATAAAAATGCAATTCAGGGGGCTCTCATATTTAAGTCTAAAAGTAATCCATTAGTTTCGCCAAAACTTATATCTTAGACTTCAGTCATATGAATTCTTCTGAATTATATGTGATTAAATTAAGAATTTTCCATTATTAAACACCAATGTTTGGCAGCCACACATGCTGCATTTAAAATACATTTACAATATAAAATTGTGAAATATAAATATAACAGAATGGTGTGACATTTAGAAGAACATACATTATTTAAAGGGATATAGTAACTTTGTTGAAAAGTGCAAAAATTGATGCATGGACATGGTTAATAAAATGTGTATGTACATTACATGGCTGAGTAATAAGCAAATTGCAAAGTGATATAATTCACTAACTCATTTCACTCACTTTGTACATGGTTTTAACAGTGGATAATTGAACATCTGAAAACTTCAATTATAAATATCTTTTTAACGCAATGAAAATTTGAACCCTGTCCCATGCTTTTATTGTTAATACAAATAAAACAAGGTAGGAGTGAAGGTTCCATTAAAATTCCAATTGGAATTTGAAAATTTGGACAATAATACTAAGTCCCTTTAAAGTAAAACCAGTTAAGTGTCTAACTCCCAAAAAATGAGCTTCCTCATTTAACTGAATGGCAATCTAAAAAGATTTATAACAATATGTTGGCAATTTCACATTGGGTATTTACCACTGTAGGACATTCCCATCCGAGTCCCTCTGAGAAACACACATCTCAAATGTTATAGTCCGTTTGAAAACATGACCATTACATTCTTTATGCTTGAAATGTTAAAACATGTGCACTCAAGAGCTCTCTTCCATAAATACTAATGTAGTTTAAGAATTCCCACATGTACACATATCTTATGTTAAGTCCATGTTCCTATTAACAAGAAATAAAGTAAGACTGATCATGCATTATTTACTTTATCTCTTGTTTAAGGGATAGTTTAGTATCAGTCAAACGTTACTTAAGTAACCATCCTACATCATAGTTTACATACCTTGTATGATGCAAGACATAAAAACTACAGTATTTTAATTTTACAAGGAGAACTCAAGCGGCTTTAGATCTTGGTACATTGATTACTTCTGACAGTCACCATACAATCCAGATCCTTCAACACAACTGAAAATAAAGATAAAGAAAAAACACACATAAGTTGATATCACTTTTATTTTAAAATTGCAAACATAAGTGTTGTAGCTCTGGCGAAACATTGCCCCCCCCCCCCCTTTACTGAGGGGGAGGGGGGTGCAATACGGTAAAATAAAAACAAAAATGTGTAGTGTGCTTGCAATCATGAATCAGTTGGACCAGGCTACACCACTGTCCTATAAGTGCATCACCAAACAGACACAAAATATATCAAACTCCCATGTTAGATATTAATTTGTACCCTGAATTATGCAGATGAAATTTGAATTTGAGTAATGAAATGTGCATAATATTGTACTGACAAATGGCAATTCATCTTCAAGGCATGTGTCAACTATATCTACATGTTCTACCAAACTTACTGTATAGATTGTAAATGGTTGGTCCAAGTGCTGTCCATGTAGAACAACTTCTCAAAGGTTTTCCCTGGTGTTCCTTCGTCAAGACAGGCACTGGATGGAGGCTGTCTAGCTAGATTGTAACCTGTTGATGAAAGAAAGAAATGAACAGAGATTTATTACCCATGCCTTGCTTATGAAAAAATAAATTGTATAAGGGATTGTATCAAGTACAAACTTAACACCATTAACACTAATACACTATACACATAATTCTTAAATCCTCTGAACTAAATAGCCTTATTTTAGCTTTAGTACTTCTAGTTCTACCTGATGATTTTGAATTATTTGGCCCAGATAAGTTTGGCATGCATGACGCACAGAAATAAGGCATTGCTAGGGAACCGAGTCCTGGCCTTACTAGACCGGGTCTAGTCACAATGCATATGCCTGTCTCTGTCGCGTGCCATGGTGTAGATTTGTAGATAGATTGTAAAAATATCATTTTATTTTTAAACCACGACTGCTAATCAATGACTTGAGATGGTCTTAAATGATTGTTAAGACCACGCTATCATCAAGCCCAAAGCTACAGAGTACAGATACAGAGTCATAAACTCATACACTTCGACCTTTGTGACTCGACCAGGTCCAGGACTAGAGTCTAGCTAGCCTAGCTATGCTAGACTAGTTAGACCTAGGCCTAGACTTTCATTCAGTTCACCTACCTACCTAGGCCTATTTCATTGTGATCTGTGCACGATCAGTCAAGCATGCTAAAGCCCACGCACAAGGCAGGGCAAAACTTAAAATATAAGTTATTACTGAGGCCAAATCATTCATAACTAATGCCACTTATTATAATATCACTATCACTCGGTCTCTCAGAGTCAGACTAGAGTCAGGACTCCAGTCTCACTCTCTGAATTCTCGGTTAGACTCACCGAGTATACAATTTAGTGTCAGTGAACAACAAAGTCAAATAATGATTTGTCACAAGATCTCAAATATACGTAGAACGTTGTAAATAATCACAGTTATGTTCCAAAAGAAGTGAAATTACAGTGATAGAGCGAAATAACAGTGCTGTGTTGACTGTCCATTGTTTTCACAACATATTTGACCACACATGGGACTATGGAAATCCCGTTTATATGATTGTGGCAAATAACATTACTTCTTATCAATTTGGGCGCCCAAATGAGTAATACATTTATAATATTTACTAGGATGGTCTATAATACACATGATATTTTTCAATATTTACCTTCCATAGCAGAAAATATGGCCAACAAATGTCCAATCTTCATGTGGATTTGACAGTCGTGCAACTCCTCGTTCACCACGTAAAGTCCATAGACAATTCATCGCTGGTGGGAATTTCCTTGACATATTTTTGGCCGAAAGACAGACTTGCATGAATACTCGACTCTGATTGGCCAAAAGTCCAAAGTGTCGTGTGTCGTGCTGGAAAAATCGCTCTCGGAGCGATTCGATGACACGACAAAAAAATCCCATCACGACACAGGCACGACACACGACACGATGTCGTGTTCGGTGTGACGGGTAAATAGAGTTTGTACATTATCGATTTTTTTGTGTCGTGAGGCATGTCGTTTTGTCGTGTCGTGGTGTCGTGTCGGACTTGGTTTGACGGCGCCTTAACTTTGCTGTCTTGGGCAAAGAGTGACGAATGGTAGATACAATGTTATATTTGTGTGATCTGATATGTCCATAAAGTGAAGTGTGAAAATTTCACGTTTAATTGATGTTATATTGCCGAGTAATGAGCAAAGGTGGTATTCACTAATTCAATGCACTGACTTTATGTACACGGTTACGACTATCCAGTGGATAGTTAACAATCTGAATACTTCAATCGTAAATGATATTTTTAAAGAAAGGGAAATTCAAAAACTGGATCCTGTCCCGTGCTTCTATTGTTTGTACGAATACATCAAGGTATGAGAGAACCACTAGAGTTATAAGTAAGTTCTAAGGATTTGGACAGTGTTCCTAGATCCCTTTTAAGAGATAATCAGAGAGACATGATACAGGTTATCCAACATCCAACCAAAGAAGCGGCAAAACTTACACGAATCGTAGTCTTTATTCGTGTTCATTTAAGATGCATTTAAGTTTATTCTGTCTATTTTTGTGAAAGCGCCTAGAGCTAAATTTATATTAGGCGCTATATATATAAATCGAATATATTACTATTATTATTATTATTCACATTTTTTAATTCCAGGAGAGACAATTGTGTCTGAATTAAAACACAGTGTAAACACACTGTGAGCACACTGTCCTTATCCCGCGATGGATGAGGGGGTATGGGTTGCTAATTCGGATCAGAATAATATGCATTATCGAGTGGATTGGGTGACAGTGCAATATGGAATAATTTAATTTGAGAATTGTGTCCGTTTTATAAGAGGATAATTAATTGTATTTTGCATCGCACCGGAGAATTGAACACCTAGCACAGAAATGCATTGTTCATTTTAAGCACTTAACCGAGAGAGGGAGACATTTCATCATGGATCAAGAGATGTACGTGATTATTTGAAAGGATCTAGTCCACATTCGCTAATTTTACTTAATGGTTCTCTATATCTTGTCGGTGTTTGTATTACCAATAATATAAGCATGTAACAGGTTTTCTGTTTTAGAAGTTCCCTTTCGTTAAATGTATATGTACGATTAAAGTGTTCAGATCTTTAACTATCCACTGAAAGTTATACTGTGTACATAGTCAGCGCAATGAACTATGGAACATCACTTTACTTGTATGCTTATTACTTGGCCATATACTAATCATTTATGTTAATTGAATGTTCACACATTACTCAGTGAACATATCCGATCACAACTATACATTTTAACAAACATTCATCGCTTTTTGCGCATGTCGACACAATTGCAGCTATACCCGTTAAGCACCAAACCGAGAGAGGGAGACATTGCAGTATATGGATCAAGAGAAGTACCTTATCATTTAAATCATTTTTTTTTTTGGGGGGGGGGGGGGGGGGATTCCTGTCTGTCTCGTGATGTAGTGTGATGAGACTTGTATTTCTGATTTATTTTTATTATTTTTTGGAACGAATGCTTTTTGCGAAAAACAATTGTGCTTGGTATAATTTATAACTTTACGAGCAAACATTATTTTTAGACATTATGATTTCACATTGAAAAGCGGCTATTAACGATTCTTTCTTAACTTGTTTACGATATCAAGGAATTTATCTTTCTGCTGAATAAAGGTCATCATGGAAGAGGGTCTATATAATCCGACCCTGGAGGGGAAAACAGAAGAAGAAAAGTAGCCTCGAAAATTATAATACTGTACAATAATTAATGCAATAAAGAAAAATAACTTTGACCGCAAATCGCGCGTTGTGAAAGCTATTGTTCGAAAATTCCCGCGGTTAATGTTTCCTGCAAACATATCTTATGAGAGGTTTCCCTTCCCTCGCCTGAAATATTATCTATGCCGTTGACATAGGGTGTGCGAGTATTTGGGCATGTTTGGAGGAGAGGGGGTGGGGGGGGGGGCAGAAGGGTTATTGTCGAGACTTAGTCGTTGGGTTTTAACGTTTTAGAATAACAACAAAATAATATACATATCGTGAAATCAGAGTGTGGCCCCATCAATTCTCATGCCCCCCCCCCCTCCTCCACCATTATTGATCTGAACCATAGAGCTGTATATTATATCATTATCGCCTGAACTCGCTAAGCACTGGTCTGAGCCAAAGAAGGATGTTAAGGGGTTAATAAAGGGAGTTTTGAGGGATAAGGGGGATTGAGGGGAGGGGGGGGAGGGGGTAAATATCCCTCCCTTGGCGAAAATACCTTTGCCCACGTGCCTAAATGCACCCCACAATACACATCAAAATATAATCGAGTCCCCCCCCCCCCCCCCCCCCCCCCCCCCCCCCCCCCCACCCCCCAGCATGATTGTGTCCCCTGTTTCGGTTGACCATGTAGCTATAATGCCGTTGTGTGTATAGAGAATGGCCCTTTTGCTGACCTTATAATCCGCATATCGTTTGGTAAGGCAGCACGTGTTCATAAGGGTCGATATTCTTGGAAGTGATATTGTAATTATAGGATTACAACAAATATTTAGGTTATTTTCTGAGTGTCTTTGCACGCCTTAGGGGTATAAACCAGGTAAACATGTAGCATGATTTTCCCTTTGTGTGCGTGTTACGTTTGTTCGTGCATGGTGAGATTGCCATACATGTGTGTGTATGTGTGCGTTTTTGTGTGTGTAAATATGTGTATATGTATGTGCGTGTTAGTGTTCTCACGCCGGCATTCTTGTGGGGTCTCGTGTGGGTACAATTATATGGTCGATTCCAACGAAAAGTGTACACGGCATGTTCAGACCTATTTTATTTTTTTGAAACGTCCTACAATCTTGATTTTCTTTGAGCAGATGCATCTTGGCAAGACCTTTCGCGCCATAAAAAATTTGTCACCATTGCATTATATTTTTTTACAGGAACAAAAAACATGCTATTTTTGACCACTTTGAAAAAAATCTCTTAAAGGGACTTAGTAACATTGTCCAAATCCTCAAAATAAAATTGTAATTCTAGCGGTTCCTTTATACCTTGTTGTATTCGTATTAACAATAAAATCATGGGGACAGCTTTCGGTTTTTCAAATTTCCCTTTCATTACAAAGATATGTATGATTGAAGTATTTAGATAAGAAAATCTCCGGGCGAGATTTTCATCCTGTACAAAGTGAATGCAGTGAGTTGGTGAATATCACCCAATATCACTTTGCATTTTCGCTCATTACTTGGCCATACATTGTCCATTTGACCTGAAATTTTCACACAATACCCTGAGGACATATGAGATAACAACAGTATACATTGCATCAACCATTCATCAGTTTTGCACATCTCAACGAAGTTACTAGATCCCTTTAACGTTTTTTGAGCGTTACAATCTTAGAATGAAGACTTGATACGAATTGGTTTATATTTACATGGGAAGTTGTTGCATATGTCAGGACTCATATATGAGTTTTTGTAAGTAACTGGCAATCATGTGATTTTGGTATTTTTTACCCAGTGGTAAATTTTAAGCGTTGCCTACGAATACATTTTTTAGCACTCATAACCTTATTGAGAAATTCGTCACACGATTGAAAATGTGTGCTCAGCTTAAACCTCATGTGTCTACTATTGAAATGCATTATCAAAAATCCTAGTGTTTTTATTGTATAGCCGTCAGAAACGTCCAAAAGCTGAAAAGGCCCCGTTTGGTAAAAAAATGGCATTACCTACGTATACGCTTCAGCATGTCGTAGCTTCAATATGTATGTAGATTAGTGAGAGATAACTTAGTAATAGATGATATATAGCATAACGCTAATATGTGCAAGGATTTATCATATTCAAATAATGATTTTACGAGATATTCAACAAAATGTGTTGCATTCGTAAGTAATTTTTCACAAATTAAACGTTACTTACGAATACAAAAATGACATAGGGAGTATGATTCCTGCCCTAACATTATTTCAAACGGCAATATCACGTAGATATTTTGGCTATTTGAAGAAAATGAGCGTGTTATGGTATGAAACTAATTTCCTTTTCATGCATTATAATGTTCATATTTTGGGGCATTTAGATTACGAGCACACCAGGGTAAAAAAGTACTTTTTTTTGCCTCATTTAACATTAAACCATTTTCTCCTCCTTGTTTAACAAGCGTAATCATCATATTAAATAAAATAAATGTATGTGTATAGATTCGAAGGCATCCTTTGGCAATAGATTAAAATCAAAATAATGATAGTCAATGCTTTAATAAGAACATTAATGTGGCATTTTATCATGGGGACACTCTGTATTCGTAGGTAAAATGTACTCGTAGGTAACAAAATAAAAGTAAACTTTCGGATATTAAAGCCCATTTGGATGTCACAATCAACCTGATAAGTGTGCACTTTCTCAATCCGACCAGATGCTTTCATCATCTTGAGTTTCGAATGAAAATATGATTTTTTGTTTTACAAAGTTCCGAATACACAAAAATAACGATGTCATCATTGATTTTTTAAATCGGTTAATACAAACAAAATGTTTAAAAACCACATGCATCTGATGGCCCACTATCTGCATCAAGATGATCGACCCATTCGATCCAAAAGCAATTGCGGTTCGAACTTCGAATTGCATTTTGGTATTTTTGTCTATGAAATTTCCTTGTAAAAGCATACAGTATATCATGGAGTCTGTGTACTATCTACGTTGACGTTTGCACTATGATTTTTGGCGAACAGTTGTATATAAAACACATGATAAGTCGCCGTAATCGATTACTTTAATTTGTATTCCAATCACACGATATTTTGAATCAGATATGGCTCTTTATAAAGTAGGTAAAATACCGAAGAACACACCATTTGACATCTTAATATACTATATAAAGATGGTTAGAATGATATGTATAAAATGGCACTTCATGTAATACATTGGCTCAATTTTATTCAATTATTTATCTCAAAATACACCCTTACCCCCTCCGAAAATTTGAATTGAAAAGCAATAAATATGTTTCCCCTAACTTTCAGCTATACTGTATCCCAACCGTACTCCTATTACCTCAGATATATCCTTTTTGTATCTTGGGTAGATAGAAAATTCGATTATTTTTTGTAATATCGTTAGTATATCTATAAGATGATACAACTTATTAGCATTTTCTTTATCTAATATTTATATTACATATAACAAGAGCATGTACACTGAAATATTGATACTGTTAAACAGGTTATGATTGTTATAAAGTTTTATTTAATGCCGTCATTTCTGTTGTTAAAAAGTAAAATAACGTAATTGAAAACAATGATGATGCCGTGTTGTGATGTTTTCATATGCTGCCGTTTGATTGTATTAATATTATTGCAGCCTTACATAATGTACACAGAAATCTCCAAGAATAACTTCGTTTATAATATTCTTGCTAAATGTAGCGCATAATAAGATTAACATTATATTTTAGCACTTCACAATAATATACTGTAACACACAAAACTGGAAACAATATGAGTTAATCTTAGAAACATTCAAATTAAATTGAAGGGTTCGAATCAAACTAAGTAAGCTGTTGGGATATGCAGGATTGGCCAATGTGTTTCATTAATATTCAACCCCTTAAGAACACGACAAGAGCGCTGTATGAATTGTTTTTAGGAATCTCAAATGATCCTATATTGCATTTATCAAGCAGATAATATATTACCACTCATCGTTTGCGCAATCGTTTCAAATGTATGTTTGTCATCCTTACAGCTTATCGTAACTTCTATTTTATGTGCACGCTGATGTACACCTTATACAGTGATTCACCCAAATATCAAAACAACTATATGCCCCCTCTCTTTCTCAAATTCGTGTTTTTATAGCTATTTCAGGAACAGTATATATTTACAGATCATAGGTATACAAGTTGTTTTTCGTATAGTCCAAATATAGTAATTAACTTTGCCTACTACAGGTACCTTAAAATATATGAACAAAATAATGTTACCTACGAACACACTAGAATATTCGTTTCTGTTTTACCTAAATGTATCGTATTCCTAGAAATTCCAGATTAAACATTTTCTTACAAAATGTTTGCAATATCAATGATGTGGATACTATCGATCAACATTACGAATTCAAATAGTCAGGTTTAAGATGTCCAAATGTTCACATTGAATATATATTTTGTTTTGAGGACAACACTTATAGTGTCAATGTAAGTTTTTAAGAAGTCTTTTTTCACCCAATTGATTGTAAGCACATTTGTATGATCGTATCTCACTTAGAACTGACAAGGGACCCCCATATTTCGTGACATTCACTGTGAATAAGAGGTTTTTGTTACCTACGTATAAAGTAAAGTACATGTTGCCTACGAATACTTATTTTTCACGTACATTGTATATGTGTCATATTTTTGCGCACAACCCTAAATTTGATATTTTGGGAAAGGGTATTTCCCACTCTTTACAATATAGTGGAAAACATTTTTGATTAATATCTTATTAAAGAAATTATGAAAAGTGATACAACCTCATGTTTTTAAGACAGGAAAATCTCAACACACTAATAAAACATTTGAACATGAAAATTGATAACAGAGTGATGTTTAAGAAACAATATGTGAATGTATTCCATGATTAGCATCTTATAGATGAAATAAAAGCAAATGTTTGCATGAAGCAGATTGATTTGGAGTTCCATAATCACATTTTTAAAGTAATTCATCTGCATTCGTAGGCAACGTTAGGAAATGTACCATTAACTTCTCAAGGCCATTACTTGGCCGTTCGGAGAGATTAGTGATGGCACTTTTTTTCTTGTTATGGTTGACATGTCTACTTAACATGTGTAAAAGGATTAAACAATCAAAGCAGTTTGAAATTCGAACCTAAAAATCTGGCCGTGTACACTTTTCGTTGGAATCGACCATATACTTGTGGGGTATTTTTTCCTTGTGGGGAATAAATCATGGACCCCACTAAGGAATAGCCTTAAATTGGCGTATTTAGCTTCAAAGAGTTATGTGACAAAATCTTGTGACTGTGCCCCATAAGTGATACTTGAGGATTTATTTGTTTCTAGAAAACACCCCTACCCTCCCATGCACTCAGAAGGTTGCCTTTTTTCGTTGCAAAGATTTTGTGAAAAAAAAACAGTTTGCAGTAGCACTCCTTCAGCCTGTAGTAGCGCTAGTACCCCACAAGTCGGGTGCCCACAAGTATGCCTGGGTAAGTATGTGTGTGTGCGTGTGTGTGTGTTTGTTTATGTTTGTGATGGTTTATTGTTATTACCGCATTTTGTTAATGACTACGCTCACACACGAACACGCAGACTGAAATAAAATTTATCATGTTCATATACAATTTCATTCTATTTATATTTAATCCCAAAATAAACAATTTATTTGATTCAATTCAAGTGAAACACGAATGGTGAACATTATAAATGTTACTTCCCAAAAATTACCATACAGTGTATAATCAATACCAAATTAATACTAAATACCATTTATTTACAAGTTGTAGTAAATTGTAGAGAAAATGCAAGGATCCACTATATCAGAGGCAACACAATCTGACCAGTGGCGTACCCAGGAAGCCGAGACCTGGACCGGTCCAAAAAATTTCAAGACCGAGATCAAAACCGGTCCAAATTTGAGACAAATTTTAGAAGCCTAGGTCAGGACCGGTCCAAATTTTCGTAGCCGGGACCAGGACCCAGTGGTTGATAAAATTCAGCGGGGGGGGGGGGGGGGGGGGGGGGGGGTAGTTGTGGAAAATTTTTGAAGCCAGGACCGGTCCGAATTTTCGAGGTCGAGACCAAAACTTTTCGGCATTTTCGAGGCCGAGACCAGGGTTCTTCACACTTTTCGAGACCGAGGCCACCAAAAATGATGGTCGAGACCGCTCAAATTGGGTCTCGAGACCAGTTATAATTTTCAAAGGGGGGGGGGGGGGTTCAAACCCCCCAAAACAGTCATTTTGGGGTCAAAGGGGGGGGGGGGTTTGAACCCTCCAACCCCCCCCCCCCTGGGTACACCTATGAATCTGACCAACATGACCAATAACCGGACCAATAAGCTATCATTTAGTATCAAATGTTTTGAAATGTTTTCTTCAAACTCACTAGGTCTAGGGTTTAGAATTGTTGTTTTGTATATGACATGTATGTAATGGCGAAACGCATTGTCTGAGTAAACAAATTGTTCATGTTTAACTTGACATACTGCTATATATACATATAAGTGTAGATTATTTGTTTACATCAATAGTTAACGACGAAATCAAGCATACATATTTTCAACAGAATAATGTATCATGGGCATCAATACCTGAAAAAATGTTATGGATGATACGTTTTCGCGCTCTTATTAAATAATTATTAGACTTTGATAACAACAAATCATTTCGAAATCAGAAAAAATGTTTTTGACATGTATAGAGATGGCTATCAATCATATTAGGCGCTATATGAATCGAGAATATTATCATTATTATTGTTATATACACAAACCTTAAATGGTGGTTGCCATGATGGCATTTATGTTAAATATACATTTACAATTTATAAATGATATGGGTGATCGTGCGTATAAAATTCACAGTGTTGTCTTCTACAATGACATCGAAGCATTTACATGACACAATTAAATCTTTATCTTAAAAACCAGCAAGTATCGAACTAAAAATAAGCAGTAACGGTGACAGTAACGATACATTACAAGGGATAAGAACTGTTCTGGGTCAAAGTAGATGCTTAACAAATATTTATATGTAAAGTAAAAGAAAAAGAATTGCAAGAGCAACAAAATAATTTCTTTGTATCAAACCAAAGGTCCGTTTAGAAACGGCTGAAATATCCACAAATGTGGTCAATGAAATACAAATCGTGGGCATTGATTCTTGTTTGTGATACAAGTCATACAAAATACATATTACATATCGGTGAAAATGTACATAAGGGGCTTTTATATTGATGTTCATACTCTCATTATGAAATGTAATAGACGAATCATTCATTATTTCTTAATAATTACGTATAAGTTTTAGAGACTTAAAGGAAGTTCGACAATTTTACATAATGTATATACACAAACAGCAAAAATTACAAATAATTGACATAGACCATATTTGCCTCTTTCTTATATTCAGATACAATACTAAAAAGGCCTAGGTGATGACAATACAAAATATAGTATATATATAGTAAATTAATTTTGTGTGCATTCAATTTCTCCGATTTTTTCACCACAGAGCTTGTGTTTTGCAGTTCAAATGCGTTTTTTTAGCATTCGAATTCATATAACGATCATTCGAAAACATTTTGTTTGCATTCGATTTAAAACGTATTTCTTATTTCGTAAAATTGTATTCAATTCAAAGCTAAAAATTCGTGATTACGTAATGGGGAAATTGAATGCAAATAGTGTTTGTTATGCTAAAAGTGGTAAATCACTTGAACGAAGAGCTAAATCGTATGAATAAAATGCAATTTTGAACCACAATTGCAAGCCTTCAGCCCAATTTCGCGAACATGAATGACACGCTTATCAAAACGAATGAGAAGTTTACGAAATTGGCCGAGAAAACCTATATTACCAATAGAAGCATTTTCACTCATTACTTAGTGGTCATATTAGATCACTAAAAAACATATTTCCTAAGCCATTTATCACTTGTTGCGCATGTCAACCAAATTACTAGGTCCTTTTAAGAATATCTTACACAATCATCAAACAATACAATCAGAACTTAACAAAATGCAATACAGAGAGAATCTTATAGACTGGAAAAGTGCCATGAAACATCAATATGACAATATATCAACACTGCTAAATACACAAATCATACCTTATATCCAAGCATGACAGTAGGTTTTTATACCAGTCTTAAGAAATCATTTTCCAGGAATATCAATATACATGTCTCATATTTACAATACAGTATACATGGGAAGTCATTGTGACAATACTTTTTTCAGCTAAGAGTGTAACACTTACAAAAAGCATCATATAATGTTAAAATATCAACAGTATTAAAATGCATTATGAACAATAGCATTGAAAATCAAGAAATACAATCAGAACTTTAAAAACATACAATACAGGGAGAATCTTATAGACTGTAAAAGTTCCATGAAACATTAATATGACAACGTATCAACATTGCTAAATACACAAATCAGACCTTATATCCAAGCATGACAGTACACCAGTCTTAACAAATCATTTTAAAAAGGAATATCAATATACATGTCTCATATTTACAATACAGTATACATGTGAAGTCATTGTGAAAATACCTTTTTTCAGCTAAGAGTTTAAAACTTACATAAAACATCATATAATGTCAAGATATCAACAGTATTAAAATGCATATATCAACAACAGTATTGAAAAGCAAAAAATACAATCAGAACTAAAAAGAAATACAATACAGAGAGAAACTTATAGTGAACATTGCTAAAACACACATCATAGATTCAAAACGAAATAACAGAAAAGGATACATCCTGGAAGCAATATCTTGAAGCGATCTGGTAACATTGTAAAAGTACGCAAAACTTACCCAGACCTCTAGCATGTAAACAAAAAACATAACATTCTGAAAAAATCTTACAGACTGTACAATTTTCATGAAACATATTTATGGTACGTATCAAAATTGCTTAAAACACATGCACATAATACATGGAAACCAAACAAAAACCAATCGATGCAGCGTGATGCAGCGTGATGCAGCTACACATTAAAGATAATAAGATCATTATTTCAGAAAGATATTCAGACAATACACGTTGTAGCATACGTATGTGTAAAAGGATGCGAAATATCAACAATTCATACATTGCTAAAAACACACATCATACATTCAAAACGAAATAACAAAAAAAGGATACATCCTCGAAGCTATATCTTAAAGGGATCTGGTAACATTTTAAAAGTACGCAAAACTTACCCAGACCTCTAGCATGTAAACAAAACACATAACATTCTGAAACCAGAACGTCAATGACGTAGCGCTCATCCGGCATCTCGCAACATCAAATATCGCAAATTTCATGTGGTACACTTTTCAACTGGTCAAAAAATAAAAATTTGATGCCCTGGAAGGGACATAAAAAAATTAAAAATTAAAAATTAGAGTGAACAAAATATAAATTTGACGCCCTGGTAGGGACATGGGAAAAAAAAAAAAAAATAATAATAATAATAAATAAATATAAACAAATAAAAAAAAAAAAAAAAAATTAAAAAAAATAAAAATAAAAATAAATAATTAAAAATAACCATATTTAATTAATGGAGAAAATTTTCAAAATTATGTGTAGAAGTTTAGTGTACCAAAGTTAGCTCTACCAGATAAAGCAAACCAAATCAAAATCGGTCGAGAAATGAAGGAGAAGAAGTATTTATTGTGATTTCGAATACATTTGCATAAATTACCATAGATAGTGAATTTCATGATTCTGTGTAGACGTTTTAAATCCCCCTCCTAGCCCTATCATATGAAACAATCAGAATCAAAATCGGTTGAAATTAGATAAACCAAACAGAATGAAAATCGGTCAACAAATGAGGGAGAAGAAGCAATTTTTGTTATTTTTTGAATAAATTTGCATAAATTACCATAATTAATTAATGGAGACAAATTTCAAAATTCTGTGCAGAAGTTTAGTGTACCAAAGTTAGCTCTACCAGATAAAGTAAACCAAATCAAAATCGGTCGAGAAATGAAGGAGAAGAAGCATTTTTTTGTGATTTCGAATAAATTTGCATAAATTACCATAGATAATGAATTTCACGATTCTGTGTAGACGTTTTAAATCCCCCTCCTAGCCCTATCATATGAAACAATCAGAATCAAAATCGGTTGAAAAATAACGAAGAAGAAGCATTTTGAAAACTGTGGACGGACGGACGGAAGGACGGACGGACGACGGACGCCACGCCATGGCATAAGCTCATCGGGCCCTTCGGGCCGGATGAGCTAAGAATCTTACAGACTGTACAATTTTCATAAAACATACTTATCGGATACGTATCAAAATTGCTTAAAACACACATAATACAGAAAAACCGAATAAAAAACAATTGATACAGCGTGGAAGCTACACATTACAGACACTAAGATCATTATTACAGAAAGATATTCAGACAATACATGGCGTAGCATACATATGTGCAATAAAGATGCGAAATATCAACAATTCATACAGAATCTCACTGGTTCATTATTATGAAGTACTTCCAAACGAGCGTACTTTATACATGTTCGAACAGGCTCGGACCACCCTGTACATCCTGTTGTTGTTTATGTTAAAAACATCAATTACGAGCGAATGTTTTAATACTTTACAGACAAATCTTATTTGAGCAATACATTTTGCAACCTATTTTCCAAGACTCAAATATTCATGATTTCCAGCACAAGCAATATAATTCTATAAGTAAAATAGCTTTAAGTTGATTATAAGGGCTGGTTGAATGAACTTTATTTATTTATGCAAGACAAATTCAAGGCGAAAAAGAAACATACAATTCTTTAAAAAATCTTACAGACTGTACAACTTCCACAAAACACATTTATTTCAACGATGCTCTAAATACACGTAATATACATCAATACCAAAATAAATACAAGGGAAACAGCGTGGAATCTACAATTATTAAAGAATATAGGATTATTTTTTCGGAAAAAAATATTCAGACAACACAGTGTAGCTTAAAGACGTAAAATAAAGATGTGAAATATCAACAATTCATGTAGAATCGCACTGGTTTAGTGTTATGAAGTGCGCCCAAACGAGCAAAGTTGTTTGGGCAGGTTCGGACCACACTGTACTTTGTAAAAATTTAAATGGTCATACGATGGTATTACCATTTACACAATCGGAGCAAACGGTGTACACCTAATGCATGAGTGACGGTCGTTCGACTATCGGCACTTGTGAATTGTCAACAGGAGTCAATGCAATGCGGAGCGCATACACATGATACATGTAGTACGGTATTGTAATGTCTTTTATGAGTGGTTCGAACCACCCTTTACATCTCCGCGTATGGCAATATTACATAATATTTCACGAATAATTGAAACAAATAATATACATATCATAGAGCCATACATGTTTATAAATATACAGATTCGAGAACAAACATAATTCTGCTACGTGCTTAAAAGCAACGAAACAACGAAATAATTAACGATTGCATGTTAAAACACATTTTTATGTTAACAGAATCAAGCGGTCCGATACTGCAACCCGTGCTTTTATACTTGACGAACAAATCAATCTGTTGGCAATACATTTGGTGGACTTGCTTCAAGATGATAGTTATGATGTCCAGCAAATTCGAAACAATTCGTCGAACATTATTGATAAAGTAAATTAAATACGGTACTTTTTCGATATGACACGCATGTGCATAAAACACATAAAACACATTTTATACGTACAGGAAACTGTATCATGAATATTGGTGACTTATTAAAAAGCCCTTTACAAGAAAGTATATTAATATATATGTCTCATATTTACAATACATGATACGTGCGGATTTATTGTGAAAACACTTATTTTCAATGTGTAGAACTTGCATAAACATCATTATGTCAACATTTCAAGAGGTTTACAATTCAGATATCCCAAATACAAGTCGTGGGCGTTGCCTTTACGCGATGTCAGTCATATGTATCATGATATTTATAAATCTTAAATATTCATACTGGTGAATACATATAACACAAGTTTTGTTCATATTGAGAGTGATAATCTCTCTATTTAATGTGCATTCTAGAAAAAAACATCACATTGAACTTGAAGGAAAAGGGTTGATAGATTCAGGTGTCTGAATACAGCGCCATCTTGTGTTAACGACTGCAATTGAATGTAAATATCATGTGAATTCTATCGGTTTCTTTCTACCATCTAAGCTGGTTAGAATGATATAATGATAACGTACAAGTTTTAGCGACTTAAAAGAAGTTTGACAAGTAATTTCTTTCCTTAAAAATTATCTTACATTTCACTAACAACACACGACACTTTTTAATTCAGCGATACAGAAAAAGAACTTGATTTCATGGATCCAAATGTTTTTCTTAGTTATGGAAACAAAAACTCCCTAGTCGATTCCAATGACAAATTATAAATGGTTTAGATGGTTTAGGTGGGTTGACACAACACTGTTCGGTGCAATAAAATACTCTTTATTTTATTTATAAAGCTTAATAGATGGACTGGTTTGCTGGAAATAACTGCATGTGGTCATGTCAAAATAACATCAAGACTAAAACTTTCCATGACTACCACTGTCTTTTTAGGACTATCCTAGAAAGAATACCAACATTCCTTCTCATGACACTCCAATCCACATCTCTTACATAGTGAAACCGCAAACGACACGTATTATGTACACCACCATGGAAGCCGATACTTACAAGCAACATCTTTACATTTATTCTCATCATATTAACAGAATCATCAACATAAGTGAATGGCATTTAATAAGTACATAATACATACACGTCAAATAAATTATTTACTACTTTTGTAATTTACTGCAATTGCATGAATTGTAGAAGTCATAGTAATTACATGCACAAACTTGTTTGTTCCTAAGACATCACTCGCTTTGCTGCTGTATTTCATTGTATATTATTTTTAAGATAAATGACTATTTCATAGTTGTTTAAATCAATATCAAGCAATCGTATGACATACAGTGATACACAGAACAATAGTAGGCAAGTAAGTACATTTATAATAACTCTTTAATTTATAGTAAGCCTGACACACAGTATAATGATAATACTATTGAATATTCATATGCATAATATTCAATTTTGGAAAGCAGGTAAGCCAGATCCCAAAAGGCGAAGACACCTGAAAGGAATTTATTGTTCATAAGACTAAAATCATACTCGGGGGCGGATCCACGAATATAATGGAAGACAAGAAGCGATATTTTGAATATTATAAAACAAATTCAATGGACAGCCATGAATGCAGATAATGAACTATTAAGTCAACGTGATCGGTCAATGTTGTCCTCTGAGCACAAAAGTATTGTGTGACAAGGCTTTCATGCTTCGAGTGCTGTGATTTTGGATCCATACACCAAGAAGAACATCAGAGAAGTAATTGAGATTGTTCATCGTAGCTCTGCACGACTTGCCATAAAGGATTTCAGGCGAACTAGTAGTGTTTCTGATATGCTGAGAGAACTCCAGTGGACCTAACTAGCAGACTAGAGGAGAGAAGAGCTCAACACAAAATCTGCAAGGTTTACCACATAGTCCACAACTTGATAGATATCCCAAACAGCTATATTTACACCAACCTCTGATTCTTTTACCCGTGGGAATCCTGACAAGTTTCAAAGTTCAAACCTCCTATGTAAACACCCAGGTATACCAAAAGACATTTAACCAGATGCGACTAGACTATGGAACTCACTACTAGAAAATCTTGTCGACAGCACCTCCTTGTATACATTTAAAGGGACAGTTACCCCATCGTCTATTTACCTTTGATTGAGTTCTCTACACATCAAAACATACTTTCATGCAAATATGTCAAATGTTTGCCCTCTTAACAAAGGAGGAGCATCATTCAAAGTCACTCGCTGAATGGCGTATAGCGTATAGCGTGGAGGCTGCCATTATATTTTTTAGAAACCCCGGATTTGTAATTGTTCGCGCTGAAATGCTACGTCAAACCCGAACAAAAAAGCTCGGCCTCTTTTTGTTAGCTCTCGCAGCTCGCAGGGTTTGTGCACAAACACAAGGCAAAACGTGAGCCAACAAAAAGAGTAGTTCGGGTTTGACGTCACATTTTAGAGCGATCCGAGTTTCATAAACATCAAGGGCAACCTCCATCATGTACGCGATGAATGGGATTAGCCCGCACAGCCAGTGACTTTGAATGATGCTCATCCCTTGTATACAGGGCCAATGTTGGTTGTATTTGCATAACATTCTGTTTTAATGTGTAGAGAACATAATCAAAAGTAAATGTATGATGGGGAATATGTCCCTTTAAGTCGGAGGTAGAGCACATAAGGCTCCGCTGAACCCAAATCGATATTACGATTATACGCAAACGGCGGTCTGTACTCAAATTTGAAGAAGAAGAAGAAGAAGATGAATAATTTTACGAACACAATTGAACATGGAATAAAACATCATCGAGAAGGTGCCACAAAAAGACTGAGATATTTTACACATAATCAAGAGAATTACGTACATAAAACCTACGTATTCCACCCGAACAAAATCGTTCATGGCAATCGTTCAAGGGGAAGGCCAGCAAAGAGATAGATTGTTTGTATCAAGGCAAACGTTCTGCGATAGACACCTTAAAGGGATAGTTGAGTTTTGGTGAAGAGGGTACAGTTTTGGTCAAACTGAATTTTAGTAACCAAAACCTGCACCATTACTCTACCATGTCTACAAACGGTTATAACTCCACCATGCTCAAAAGGCATACAAAGTGACAAATGACTAAGTAAAAAAGCCTGTTATCATTCAGAAAGAGCCGTTGAAACTCACGAGGGCGCTCTCTAAAATCTCATTAGTTTCAACCATTTTAAATAAAATATTGTGCATGTGAAGTTTTGTTGAAATAGTGATTAGATAGAGAGATAATCAACAACTATTTAAAAACCTCTCCTGTACATTTTTTTAAATAGAAGAAGCATTTTTAACAATGTTAACGGCTGGTTTAAAATGATTGAATAATTGTTCAGCCCCAGAATTATTTCAAATTGTTATGGTTATGGACATTTCAGGCATTTCTGAACCGATTTTGATCAAATAAAGTTTATTCTGTCATTAAAGTTGTATTCTCCTTCAAATTTGATACTCAGTTTTTCATTATGTCACAAAAAATTATTTTGTGCAGCGCCCTCTATACCTAAACTCAAGTATCCCTTTAATTTCCTGACTAAAGCCAAAAGACTGAGAAAAGATAGGAAGGCGTGGCAAGCCGATGTAAATCGAAAGCCATCATATATCACAGCGGTAGTATGGACGGCTTAAGTCGGTCAATTGTGCAAAGGTATAAACAAAAAGACGAATTTCAAAATTTATTCTCGTCTCGTTATAATCATGTTCTCGTTAAGGTGCAGCGGTGATGGCGTTATTCATGCAAAGGATATTCCCGTCTCATCGGATCCAAGACGTCGTAGAGTAATGAATCTGCAATTAAATGAAAATATAATAATAATATATTCAATTTATATATCGCCTAATATAAAATTATCTCTAGGCGCTTTACAAAATTATACAAAATAAACTTAATACATATTAAATTGCTTCACTTTACAATATAATAGTTATCTTATTCTAAAATTAAATAACAATTTACAAACATAACACAAGGCCAAGAAAATTAACAGCATAAGCGTAATTCATTAAAACAAAAGTCTAGTAACAACTCGACTAAACACTGACTTCTACAGATTACATAATTTACATGCTAAAGAGATGGGTTTTCAGTGCACTTTTATATGATTCAAAGGAGGTCATGGATCGAATGTGATGGGGGAGATGGTTCCATAGGGTGGGTGCAGTGACGCTGAATTTTGGACGCGAACCAAGGCTGTCTCAACGCCATGGGAACGGCGGTATGCTGATTGGGTAGGTGTGTAGAGGTTGTGTGTTTCAAGGTGTTTTTGAATCTGTGATATGGCGACCTTTTCCAGTACTTTGCTCAAAAATGGGATATTTGAAATTGGTCTGTAGTTTGCCACCTCTTGCGTTGATAGGCTAGGCTTCTTCAGTCGTGGCATTACGATGGACTTTTTAAGTTCAGGTTGAACTTCACTAGATTGAAGGCTGAGGTTTACCATTTGTGTGATGACTGGTAGAAGGGCAGGACAACATTCCTTTAATATTGGCGTTGGAAGCGGATCTAGATCACAGGTGGAAGTTGAGGCAGACTTGACAACTAAAAATACTTGATCTTCAGAAACAGCATGGAACTCATGAAGTGGTGGTGTTTCAGATGTAGCAGTAATGTTGACGAACAAGTCTCCATGTATACACTGATCTAGTTCATTGCGCAGTCGCTCAATCTTTAGTTTGAAGAAGTTAGCGAACTGGTTGGCCAGCTGAACATCCGATGCATGGTCTGGTAACGCAGTTCTGTCTACAGGATTTGTAATCTTGTCAACTACCTGAAATAGTTGTCTTTGATTAGCGTGTTCAATCTTGTCTTGCAGAAACTCTCGTTTTGTGGTTTTTAATTAGCTCGTTGTAGAGTTTGCATTGATCTGCATAGTTGTCTTTGTCCTCTTGAGGTGCCTGTGGTTTAGCTGCTTTTCTCTCACATTGCCGTCGTTTCCGCTTGGCGTCTCGCAGCTTCTCCGAGTACCAGGGAGCATGTGGGCGAAGAACAACATATTTCTCAGACACAGGTGCATGTTTGTCGAGGAGGGAGCGAAGGTTATGATGGAAGGTAGTGGTCAGGTCCAGCAGTTCATCCGGTGGATCAATAATAAGCTGAGAGGATTGTATATCGGCCTTGAAATTCTCCATGTCGATATGACAGTCCGCCGGACAGGCTTCGGACGCATGACCTTGACGTCACACATCACAGAAGCATGGTCTGAAGGTAGGGATTGACTGGTAGAAACATCCGAGACAAGTTCATCGTCAGATCTCGATATTATTAGGTCCAGGGTGTGGTTGCTGCGATGTGTCGGACAGCATACGTGGTTGTCGAATCCTGCAGTCTGAAGTAGTTCATTGAACGTTTGAGAATGTGTGTTTTCTGTCTTATCCATGTGGATATTGAAGTCCCCTGAAAGAAGCAGCCTCTGGTTTCCTGATTGGAGTATTTCTAGAAGAGAGGAGATCTCCCGAAAGAAAGTACCCGCAGGTGACTTGTTCCGGCTGCTTGTTGGTGGTCTGTAAACCACCACCAGTCGTAGGTGACAAGTTGTGGAGGACGACAGAGACAGATCCATGTACTCGAATGACTCGAAGGATAGGTTCTCGTTGACGGTAACTGAGAACCCTTTGTGAAGAAGGACACCAACTCCTCCTCCCTTACCGGTACGTGGAACATGGTAGAAGTCATAGTGCGGCAACGTATGGCGGAAGGTAGCTAATGCTAGATGATCCTTATCAGAGTTTGTCAGCCAAGTCTCTGATAATGCCAATATGTCGATACGGTGTTGGATTACAAAATCACACACAGCCGCTGCTTTCCCCTTTGCTTTCAAGGATCTGGCATTCCATAAAGCAAACCGAGCACGGAGTTCTCTGGTGTGATAGTTTTCTGTAAGCGGTACCGTTGTCAAGTTGGTTGAGTTCACTTCACGATTTGGGACAGGGGGCTGCCATGCGTTGTCAATGCCTCGCTCTATCAATGGAAATATATTCTTTGGAGTATTTAATACCTCAGTCACATTTGACACGGCGGCCGTACCATAAAGGTGTTGCCACTCGCTCACTTCTTTGATTGAATGACAACACAGCTAAAAGTTGACATTTTCATGGACTGATTTATGCAATAATCGAACGCCCCAATACTTGTTTACATAATATTTTGAAGGCACTGGTCATTGGGATGAAATTATACGATTTTAAGCGCCACGAAAATTGGCCTTTTCTATGCCTGTGTCCGCTCGGTTAGGCTCGCCATTGACTTTGTACATGTGTGACCTCTCTCGCGTTTTATGTCGATTACGTGCAAAGTCAATACTGAGCGGATACCAGGATACATAGCAACTACGCAAGCCTCCCTCAAAATCATTAGTTGTCCCGTTTCCGGGATTATTTGTTATAAACGATACTTACTAGTGTCGTGCTAAGATCCTGAGCTACCACGCCGTGATTCCATTCCGCCTCTAAAATCAATAGGTGATATTTCCGACACAAATCAGAAGATGGTCTAAAAAAGTGACGCAAATTTCTAAAAACAAGATATCCACGAGCTACATTCATCTTGGTGCAAAGAACTGTCTTTTTCCCCCTTTAAATTTAACGTAATGACTTGAACTTTTTGGATTGCATTCCGAAAATAGGAAACATCGCGCATACGCTTGCACAGCGCGCGTACTGCGCGCAGTAAGGAAGTAGGTCACTTTTCAGGGGTGAATGTTGTGCATAATTTCCCTCGGGATGGGAGAAAAGGGCGCGCGGATGCCAAAACTTGTATGGTACGGTCTAAAATTTCTACGGCCAATTACAAACATTGGGCCGCCGTAGAATTTCTACGGTCACATGCATTAGCAGTCACATTTACCACGGCCGCCGCACGGCGTATCTTTAATTTGTGGAGACAGAAAATCTGCGGCTGCCGTACGGCCTTTGAAGTGATGACGCACGGTCGCCTTAGGGCGTCCCTGCGGTTGCCGTATGTTATTTGAACAAATATCAAGGCAGACGCAAGGCGCCCGCAAGGCGACCGCAAGGCGGCCGCAGGGGGGCCATACGGCAATCGTGCGGCTAGACTGACGCTACAGCTACACCCCTAGAGTATAGGAGTGGTAGCCACATGTGGCGTGGATAATCGGAATAACACATTATGCAATATAGGGGAGACCCCAACAAACGGGTCGGGGCACTTCCCAAAATAGCGCACAACATAACAAAAAAACACTACATAACCAAAATGACTGTTCATAGTATTGTATTTCATTGAAAAAACACATCTGATGGACGTTATAACTGTTTTTCATTATTTTGGTAAGTGCCCCTTCCTTTTTGGGGGCCATCCTGTATAGTTTAAAGAGCGCCATCAACCACTATGGCTACGGCGAGTATAATTGCTTCGGCGACCATGGAAATGAAAAAGAGTTATAACTTTTAGTTATAACTCTACGGCGACCCCTACGGCCTGTAAAATATACGGTTACGCCGTACGGGGACCCTGCGGCCACCGCAGATTTTGTGCGGCCGCCGCACGTTTCTCTCGATTTCGGGGGCGTACGGCCGCCGTACGCTAGCCGTAGAGCAAATGTGACTGTAGCATTAGTCGAGTCTCTCTTTCACTTTTATTCCACTCCTGGATATCCGAGGTCTTGCTATTTCTAGCGTACACAGTTTCTTCCACAAAGGCCTGCCAATGTAGTTGAATGGAGTGTTGCGAATCGACTTCTTTATCTGGAAGAGTTCCCTTTTGTTGTTATGAAGAGGCATTTCATTGAGTCCATTGTCAATGCATTGTACCCCAGCTACAATGAACAGGGCCTGGGCAATCAAAGCCCAAACTGAATAGACTATAATCAGCATGAGTGAATCTTGCAGAAAATCATAGCGGTATAGCGTCCGAAAGTGATGGGCTGGAGAGGCGATAGCTGAGTCTCTAGAGTCGTAGCTAATCACTCCTATTCCAGCGGCGTAACATTTTGACGTTAAATGTCAAATTTCTACTTAAAGTGGACTTCCACACGATTTCAAGCTTCTAATGATTGAAAGACAGATATTCTAGGTCAATAAAAACAATTTTGTATGAAAAAAGTATGATTGTGGGTTCTTATAATTGGCTTTGAAATTCTAATGACACAAATTCGCGAGCGAGCTTATTCTATCCCACAATGCACCAATTTGTGACGTGCGACCCTCACTATGCGCCTATCTATGTTTTTACACTGCAGCGAATGTGTTCTTTTGATCGGACCAATACAATGCTCGATCATGAATAGTTTAGTCCACGATGCGCCACTCAACCGTGCCTTTGAGCATTACTGCATTGTTGAACCGTTTGAAAATACTTGCCTGCCCGAAATTGTAACACGTTTGGCTTTAATAGTAAATATATAATCCACTGCGGATATAGTATCGGAAATAATATCGCTAGTGATATTCGTTTGTCTCGCAATGTATGGTCAAACTAGGAATCTAAAAGATCATGACGTTTCGTATGCCGCTGCAATACTTTGTCAAATGATAAAATCTAATGTAGACAATCGGTTTTTATGCTCTACCGTGGCTCCCAACTCACAATCTCGCATAAGCGATTGCGTTCCTGATAGGTCAACAACGGACCGTGCCGATTGGCCGGTGCACACGGGCACTCAACCAATCAACGGAACACTGGATCGGCCCGCCTGCCGAACCAGCGTACGATACGTCGTCACGACCCTACCCCGAACAACCAGCCCCCCAACGGCTGATACCAAACCCACGGTAGAACCTAGCCACCTTCTCGCTACAACGCTCATATCTACGTATCAATTTCAGGGCAGGGTGCCCGTATGTTCAATCAATAATAGTAAATATATAATCCATTGCGGATATAGTATCGGAAATAATATCGCTAGTGATATTCGTTTGTCTCGCAATGTATGGTCAAACTAGGAATCTAAAAGATCATGACGTTTCGTATGCCGCTGCAATACTTTGTCAAATGATAAAATTTAATGTAGACAATCGGTTTTTATGCTCTACCGTGGCTCCCAACTCACAATCTCGCATAAGCGATTGCGTTCCTGATAGGTCAACAACGGACCGCGCCGATTGGCCGGTGCACACGGGCACTCAACCAATCAACGGAACACTGGATCGGCTTTCATTGGAATTTGAATAGACACAAAGTCCTGTAAACGTGGTTATTGAATTTGCTGGCTCTGCATGACCGGCTATTATGAATGACACATGCAGTGATCACAATGCAGTGGCACCGGATTCAAGCCTACTCAAGAAATTGAGCAAAGTGAAGGTGCTACGTAAGGGTCTCATGATTTTGTGCAGTAAATTTAATTATTTCCTCAGAGTTAATGACATTAGAAAAATCTCTTAGAAATCACCCAAAGAGAGTCAAATCCTGAAAATATTCAAGCACATCCCTAGATTTATTTCCAATATACTGTATTTTGTTTAAACTCGTCCGGAATTCTCCTTTAAGTCCAAAAGTAGAAATCAAAAAGACATTTCTTATTATGTGCTACGGAGACTAATACACATAATAGGCAGTTCAATATCAAGGCAAACAAAAATAAAGAGACAAGTTAGTCAACAAATTCAAGAGCGATCATGAATGATATATATTCAGGTGAAATTTTGCTCATATAGAATTATGAACTCTTTTATGAACACAATTATGTAGATCTTACATTCAAACATAAAACATAACTGACCAGAAAAATATTGTATTTAGAGCACCGGTCTGGAAATATGGAGGTCCTGTCTCGATTGCAATGTAACCCCAATTTTCTATGCTCGGTTTTTGTTTATATATCCGCAATTTGAAAACAAAATAATGTAGTTTGAGTAACTCATACCTGAATATTTTACTTGGAGATGAAGATCTGAATGTGATGGGTACATGCTGCACTTGTGTAACGTGATGAGTGACCCGGCGCCATCTGACTGACTGGACGATGGATTTTCCCGAAGCTCAATGGATACATCTTGCGTTTGGTCGAGAACTCCAGCTGGGATAGACATTCTGACGTCATAATTTTTCAAGGACAACTCTCTACCCTCACTGCCAATGGTCCGTCTGGAAGACGTATGAAGACGCCCTGAAGAGGTTGATTCCATTCCTACAGAGATAAATGTATTTTTAAAGACTTACAGTCAAACTTGTGTATAGTCACCAGCTGATGAAAATATGGAAAGTGGATACTTTAAACAGGTGCCCTCTGTAGAACGGTTCCATGGCATTGTTTCATTCGGTCAAGCGTGCCAGGGATAACAGGAAACTCGATGGCCGCTATCAGAAAGGTTTGCTCCTATAGACAGGTTGTCGGTAACACAGGACTGACTGTATAGTTGTTAAGGTGGATTTTCGTATTTAAAGTGAACAAAAATATGCTCTGCTAATAAATGGATTTATTTCAAGAAAAGGCAGTTATAACAATACATACCAATTCTAATTGGGTTGGACCTCAGAAAAGTTTGATTGATCTCTGAACCTAAACTATCAAATTAAATTAAAGTTATAAAGTCACTATGTCGAATTCAACCAAAATTAATTTGAGCGTCCACATCTCTCATGTACCTCATTTGTTACAGTGTGGTAGATTAACAATGTAATGGGTTTTGATTTGTATAATGTCTTCCTAATTATTGTACTACATAATCAATTTCAAAAATGGCTATAATATAACTACAGTCATATCACAACAATTGCTCATAAAACAGGTCAAAAAAATCATGTTACGGTTACGTATCAATAACAGCAATCATCTAGATAGCAAATACCATGGTGATATAAGCCCCATATCTATGCTATGATTAAAAAAAACCAGACTTTAGGAAAAAGGAACCCATGAACTATGTTTAATGCAAGCATGGTTACATTATTTATGCAAGTCATAAAATAACTACTTAATTAAAAGATGAGTACAACGGATGCAATATCAAAGCAACGGCTAGATAGCCCATATCCACAATTGTATCTTAATTACCTGTCGACTCTGAAGCAGAGCGGACTTCGGGACCTTTGTCTTGGACATCGATGTTCAATCTTTGCAATTCTTTAATTTCAAGGAGAGAAGAAATTTGAAAAAATGTACGATCATTTACATTCATTTTACTGCTACAAACTTACGAATATGCTTACCCGTTTTAGAACGAGTGTCTAAGAAGTCCTTAGATAGGCAAAACAAATGAATTTGAGCATTATATTAAATACACATCTAAACAATTAACCCATTCTAAAGTACATATGAAACATGACTGAATAATATGTACGCAGTTCATTCCACATATAGACCGATTACCATTAACTCTAATCCTAACACATGCTTGATATATTGCGATAAAATTAGAGAGATCGGGAATAATTAAAATACTGCACTGGTACATGAATATTTATCTGACTAATGAGAAGGATGTGTAAATATTGAATTTGTTGTTATCGCGAATGAAATGCATCACTCGCGGCTTTTATGCGAATTACTTTATTTTTAGACATTTCAGCCGTTTCCGAACTGATTTTGATCACGCGAACGTTTATTTCAAAATGTACATACACTGTTGGTCATAATGTTGGAATATTTTTTTTTTTAGATCCCACTTTATTATTTTCCCTGTTTTTTGCGCCTAATGAATCATTTTAGACTAAAAATAATAATTACATTATGTTTCCAAACTACCAATGTACAATACATGGTAGCATGAATTTGCATTAATTAATGAATTCTTTTGTTTTAAGCTTTGAAAGGCAGGACCTTTGATGATTGGCCCCTTTCCTTCTCCAAAGCGTAAGTTCAACGAGTCATCGTTATGGGTCATTTCTCAAAGTTGGCCGGGAGATTTTCAACCAAAATTGGCACAGAGGCTCTCGAGGCCATACCCGGTCCAATGCCATTGGCTACCCGCCGAACGATGCTTGTGCTCCACCAGGAAGGGGTGTCAACAAGCAATGTCCACTATTTCGTTGGACCATTGCATGTTAAGGTCTGTAAAGTCCTCAGATATCATCGAGAGAAGGGTCAATTAAAGCCAAGATTATCTCTAGGACGTCTACGATTGACCACCAGGATAGATTATCGCAAATTGCTTAACCTGCGCCGTAGAACCGGAAATGCCAAAAAGGAGCCTTCGCCGACTATGAAGAAAACACTATGGAATCAACGCCTTCCGCCAAACTGTACATCAGCAATCCCTCTAACATGGTCACACAGCAAGACAAACTACCAAGTGTCCACCCAATACCATGTAACCGAGATTTACCGGACGTCCCTGGACTAGGGAGTCCAGAAGATTTCCACCTGGACACTAGAGATATGTCATCTTAATGGGTACGAGCCATACCACTGTTGGGACGTCACAAACTCAAGTCGTTTAGTGAATGCAGACAACTTGGAACTTCTCGCCACGTAATCGGCGAACCATTTGTCTTCCATCTGTTCGGTCAAGGATGTTATGGCTCGTACCCATTAAGATGACATATCTCTAGTGTCCAGGCGGAAATCTTCTGGACTCCCTAGTCCAGGGACATCCGGTAAATCTCGGTTACATGGTATTGGGTGGACACTTGGTAGTTTGTCTTGCTATGTGACCATGTTAGAGGGATTGCTGATGTACAATTTGGCGGAAGGCGTTGATTCCATAGTGTTTTCTTCATAGTCGGCGAAGGCTCCTTTTTGGCATTTCCGGTTCCTACGGCACGGGGTAAGCAATTTGCGATAATCTATCCTGGTGGTCAATCGTAGATGTCCTAGAGATAATCTTGGCTTTAATTGACCCTTCTATCGATAACATCTGAGGACTTTACAGACCTTAACATGCAATGGTCCAACGAGATAGTGGACATTGCTTGTTGACACCCCTTCCTGGTGGAGCACAGGCATCGTTCGGCGGGTAGCCATTGGCATTGGACCGGGTATGGCCTCGAGAGCCTCTGTGCCAATTTTGGTTGAAAATATCACGGCCAACTTTGAGAAATGACCCATAACGATGGACATACGCTTTGGAGAAGGAAAGGGGCCAATCAACAAAGGTCCTGCCTTTCAAAGCTCAAAACAAAAGAATAAATTAATTAATGCAAATTCATGCTACCATGTATTGTACATTGGTAGTTTAGAAACATAATGTAATGATTATTTTTAGTCTAAAATGATTCATTCGGCGCAAAAAACAGGAAAAAGAATAAAGTTGGATCTAAAAAAAAAAATATTCCAACATTATGACCAACAGTGTATATTCTCTTGCCACTCCTAAAGTAATTTGTCCTCTATATATACCCCACAACATATTCATTCCAGAGCCCTTCAATGTAATACAATCGTACGCACTATAACTACAAAATATCATGTACCAATACGGGTATGACTATGATAACGTATTTCATTCTTACCTCGCTCGAGTGATTCAGCCATCGGTACCATGTCGTTTTTCCTGAGAATGTCTCGGAGCTTGAGGGCAGTGTCCTTTCCAGTGCCATGTTTGTTGATGAATGCCTGGAGTAACTCATTGTAGGCAATCTGCACATTGCCCTGGTGCATACCCTTCATCATAGCACGATCTCCAGCAGATATTTCAAACCCAAGGTAAACGCTGAAGTTTTGAATTGGAACTAGACTGGGGTTTATCTTCTTCGATAAAGCAATGATCATCCTGTCACTTAGAGGGTTTTCAGCTTCATCTACACATGAAAAGGACATGCAGAGAAAGGATATCGACATGTTTGTGGTTAGCCACGGCAATACAAATATATTTATATTATATATTGCTTATAAGTAATACGGTAAAACTTTATTATTGGTCTATGTATTTCTAAAGGTAGATACCGATTCTTTCGATCACCTCGAAATTCAGGATATCATCAAAATTATTGCTGTTCTGAGTTCAGTGACCAGAATGATGATATGTATTTCCAACAAGTAAATACAAATCATCGAGTTCTTCAAAGTCGAAAATGTTTGCTATAGCATTGAAGTAAAATTGCCTTAAGCTTTTTAAAGCATTTTCTGTTCTCATATATTATAAAGGTATGACGCTAACAAAATTGTATTTGGTATGGAAAATGAAATAGGTTATGATACGATGTACAACTAGCGCCATATATCATACCTTCCTCCGCTCGCGGTTGGGCAGCAGATCTTACTGAATTCCAAATCTCTCGTGCGTGTTTTGCAGCCTCAACGCCAGGTTGCTGTGATGCTTTCCATGACGACAGCATTTGTGCGGCAGCTTCTTGTGTGTTCACCATATTCTGATATTCCAGGTGCTCAAGTTCGGTTTTTGGAATTCCGAGTTTCTTCCCTACATCATAGAATTGTTCAGACCTCAAAGTGCGTGCGATTGCAGCTACAGATTTATCGTCCAGTTCACTGTAAATGAACAGGTTAGTCGCACAGTCACATAAAGTAAACTTCTTTTCTAATATCATTTTTAAACTGATGTGTTTATTAAGAGTTATTTTACTTGGTATTTATAATTGAGATACAAGTTTACCTTCATGAAAGCACATTTTTGTATTTGATAGTTTTAACATTTACTCGAAATACAAAATAAAATAAACATCGTAGCTTTTACTACTACTTTATATTAATATAACCAATGTAGATCTTACTCTTGACTAGCGATGACTGAAATACCGATCCCGTGAAGAACAAGAACATGAAAGGGAAAGATACAAATAAAAAGTGATTAGACAGCGCGACTGTTTACCCCTTCACAAAAGGGGACCTGATATCCCAGGTTATTGAAATGTTTTTTATTGGCTTGTTTACTAGGATCTCCCAATATGCATGGGGCTCAAAATGTATGAAATATTCATTTTGCAAACCCTTACCTCCCTACCGAAGCATGATTTCCTATATTTGTAATGTTCTGAATGAATCTCTCCGTTATTTATGTACGTAATAAATTTGTCTTTTTTATTTTGATTTTCTTCAAAGGTTTAATTCTATATCTCGGGAACAAAATACACGCTTTTCACAAAATAATATTGTCCGTATATGGTTGGTGAGGGTATGCATATATTCCATACTTTGAAGTGATCCATTTACCTGGTTAAATTGAACTAAAACTACTTAAAGCTTTCAGATTTCTCTTGTACCTTGTCCGGGTTATGGTAACATAATAATGTATGTATTTAACAAATCTGGAGCTATTTATGATTGAACTGAAAAGTGTCCAGGAACTTAAGTCAAGTATAGTATTACAAAATATATATTAAAAAATAATAATAAATGGGTATGCAGTAGGTGATGAAATCTGACACCAATGTTCACCTTTTCCACAATAGTAAATAGTGTTCCTTTTCTTTGATAGTTGAAGGGAATTCAGACCGGTATATTAGACGCGTGGATCCATATTGCGCACTTTTACGCACGGTACGTAATCCCCTTTTGGCTTAGTTATAAGTAGCGATCGCAAACTGTCCCACTTCACGAACACCCGAGTCGAAAATGCATCAAAAAAAGCCGCGTTCGGAATGTTTGTACTAGTCGAATGGAGATCCATCAGAGATGTTTACGAGCGAAAATATTACGTAACACGCTCAACCGCACCGACTTCAAAGTGCCGCTGTTTGATCTTATCAGCGATGATCAGCGATGTATTGCCTTGGGTTACAGCTCGAGCAATTCGCACGGTATATAATAGATACCAGCTGTGTGCTGCATGTAATTTAATAAGAAGGCCCGTGTTCAGATATTTCGAAGCACCGCTCTTCGATCGATCCAACATATATCGTGAGTTTACCTCGGGAGATTACGGTGGAGTGCGAGTTGGTATTTGCTGACTACCCATTTTAACCCACGCATATGTGACCCGTCACAATGAGAAGAACCAAGAGTCGGATAAATAATTTTCTGGATTTTTAGCTAGTTCGAATCAGCATTATCTAAGCTTTGATATAATATCAAGTTCGTCTCATAATGATTCTGCAACGCAGAGTTATTGACGTTTTTCTAAGGGTAAGTTTTAACTATCTGAAAATAAAATGCCGAGAAAATCGCTCAACAAGTTTTACATCCGTTTCGAAAGTGAAATTTGCTTCCTAAGCAGGCCATACGTGAAAACGGTTGCATGAATAGAATATCGAAGCAACCTTTATCCAATTTTCTTGAAAACTTGCATATCAGTAAAACAGTATGACTTACACATTTTCCTCCAAAAATTGATGAATATAATACATGCTTTGTAGAGAAAAGTGATTTTGGAAGGATAAACTCGGCCTCAAGTACACACCGCGCACAGGATACAATAGCGAGCACTTTTATTTAACAAAAGGGGGTCCGCCCCCTGGACATGCACTCGTTATTGTTCGACTCATCAATACAGGCAGTGCAGCCATTCCTTTGATGTAACCATACCGCGATATATCGCGCGTGCAGTCCTTTTGAAAAAATAAAGCTGCTACGGGGCGCGCCTCACAGAACGCGTACCCCGTCCAGCCACCGATCTCTATAGAAAAAAAAAATTCTATAGAGATCGGTGCGTACCGCACAAAAGGGGTTGTTAAGAGGCGGAGCTTAATATCGATCGCTTTTAGGAGCAAAGAATTTTAGAAAGCAAACTTTTCAATCCCGCGAAAAACATACTTCAAAACTCTCCTTAATTTTCACCTTTCCACTAAACATTTTAACTGGAAATTTTGCCTACCGGTTGAACAAATACCAGAGAAGGGACTGAGCCAATAATATTTTTGGGGACATTTTAATGGAATTTCAAATCAATCGTGATTTCTGAGGTTCGACCTCGCGCGACTTTAGGCTCCTCTGAAAAAGACGGGGCACATATATGCCTTTCATGGCTTACTTTAGTCAAACTACATGTTTCATATTTTGCAAAATCCCTTAATTTCGCAGCAAACTAATTTTGCAATAATACCAGCATATTAACAAGTCCAGAGATTGTTGAATTGTATAATAATAATAATAGTCGTTTCTTATATAGTACAATCTTACAATTAAGTCTCAGTGCGCATAAATGAAAGAGAGAGAGAAATAGAAGCGTATTTGAGCAAGATAAAATAATAGAAGCTTACAATTCATTAACAAACAAAAAAGCCTTTAAATTGGCTCGAAATTGATGCTCACCATTGTGTTCACGTTCCAGTCGTGTTTCTGCAGCATCATCGAGTAGTCCTGCACTCACTAGATCATCCTTGGCATTCACGTTAGGTGGGAGTCCCCTTTTCCAATGAAGCAACATATCGATGGTTAACTGTTCGTTTCTGTTCTGGTATAGTTGAGGTTTGGTAAAGCCCAGAGCAATTCCAAGCTCATAGTACTGGTCCATACTGATTTCGTTGGCTATTTCATATACCTCAGAATCTGACGAGCTCGAGCAGTCCATATGATCGATATAACTGCTTGAGGGACAATGGAAGCACAAACAATATTTTGGAAAATATGATATTCAGTAATCATAAAGCAACCCTAAATCAAAATAAACAATGAAACAGATTTGGGATATTATATGTAGTTTTTTTTTTTTACATATAAATGAGAAATTGTATGATTTTAAAGGGGTAGTTTAGTTTTGGTAGAGAGGGCGCTGCACATCGCAATTTTTTTGTGAGGTAATGAAAAACTGAGTGTCGAATTTGAGAGAACATGCAATTTTAATGGCAGAATAAACTTTATTTGGTCAAAATCGACCCAGAAACGGCTGAAATATCAATAAATATATCTGATCTTATAATTATTTGGGGCCCAAATAATTAGATGATTTTTTGAAAAAATTTAAAAAATGCTTGCACTTTTTCAAAAATTGTCAAAAGCGATTTTAAATGGTTGTTGATGATCTCTCTATTTAATCATTATATAAACAAAACATCACATGCATAATTTTGGTGGAAAATGGTTGAAACCAATGCCTTTTAAAAAAGCGCCCTCTTGTGTTTTAATGGCTCTTTTTGAATGATAACAGGCGTTTTACTAGGTCGTTTGTAATTTTGTATACCTTTCGAGCATGGTGGAGTTATAATTATTAGTTTATAATGTTACTGTGCAGGTTTTGGCTACTAAAGTTCAGCCTTACCAAAACTAAACTACCCCTTTAAATGTTTTACTTTACATAATATTTATGTAGGTTTGGATCAATATAGTTTGGATGAATCACAACTCACAGCAAAAGTTTCCTATCAATGATCCTTTTAGAAATTTAACATCTACAAATGCTAAAAGTGTTGAGTTATTAGGTTCGATATCGCGAAAGGTATCATAATTCGATATATTTTTCACCAGATCCTCTCTTGGTATCATTGGTACGTTCACTGTCGACATCGATCCATATGTAATGGTTTTATACTGATCTTGATCTAGCTAGAAAATATTATACAACAGTTATATACAAAATATAAAATAAGAAATAACTAACACTGTATGTAATTCGTAAATGTTCGACAAAATGCTTCTTATGAGAATTTTTTTCACCTGCGTTGGTCTGTGTCCTTCGACGTGTTGACAATTTCGGATGCTGTAAATAAAACAGAAAACATCTGATATTAAATAACTATCAAATAGTTTTAGGGATGATATTATACAGCCATTGGCCTTTTAAACTATTTACTATCCCATTTGTATGTTCCATGTATCAAATACATGGTAGTTGCCTTTACCTTTTACTCAACAAAAACAAAACAAAACATATAGGACAAAACAAAGACATTCATGTAAAGCACGGTGACAAAATAAATTGTGCAGCCCGCAGTGTTACATGCCAAGCACCGTATATTTCACAGGACAATTTTGTCGTGATTGGCATATACAGAGATAATTATATACAAACCCTGTGTTTTCAGCAGGAAAGTCAAGTGGCAGGAAGAAAAGGCATTTCCATCCTGTTCAATGGTGAACCTCACCATCTCAGCATGGCCGGCTTGACCGGGTCTAGATGCAGAGAATGATCGAACTGTGGAAAGTTGGTGTCGAATCGCCGTGGATAACACTCGCTGTGAAAAAAGAATAATAAATTCAAATGTGTTTTTCAAGTGAACATACACATGACTGTATTAGTACGTTCTACATGTTGGTGTAAATGCCGCCCTACTAACATATACTGTACAAACAATGTTTATTTCGTCTACATACATGTCAATTCATGAAGTCTTGAGTATTTCCATTGAAAGGTGTTCGTGGATTACGTATGCATGACTTCCACACACAAAAAAATATTTTAGTGATTTTACTCAAAAAAAAATAAATCGTCGCCACTATAGTGACACACATAGTTGAGTGCATTGACTTATCAAAATCAAATTAAGTTGAAAAACGCACGCATGCGAGTTTTATTCATTTGCCACTATAGTGACACGGCATATGAGTATTTTTATATTTACTCAAGCTGGTGTGTAATTTAACATAATGTTGTGAGTGATATTTACTTAAAGGGAGCGTTGAGTATTGGTATTTTCCGAAGTGCCCCCCCAAAAATTAATTCCAACAGATTTGGTTGATTTCAGTTCCATATGAAAGATCATCAAAAAGAACATGGGAAATGATAATAATTCCCAATCAAATGCTCTAATTGTTGTGCAATTTGCTTTCAAAATATTATATAAAAGTGTTTGACGTCCGGACATCACTTTTTAGAGAACGCTAGCGCGAGTCGCTAGCGATCTAGGTCGTCATGATAGAGAACTGAAACTAAATATTTTTGTGCACGCTAATTGTGCTTAAAACTATACATATGATATGGTACTTACCAGCAAGTCACTATCCAATATGTGATCCAACTATCGGGTGGATTAAGATTATGATTTTTCCCTCCATTCCGCAAAAAAGCAGTGATATTTGCGCCTCACGGACTTGTCTCCGTGTGTTAGCGCGACTCCGAAACGAAAGGCGAACAAACGGGGCTTGCAATACATGTACATACTACACGTACTATTACAGTAGGATCGCATAGCGTGTTTTAATGAGGCTAAACGAATTTTTGTATACAAGTCTACCGATAGAGTTTCCAACTCGCTCGGTGGATGCGATCAACAAAGCGATTTGACAGCATCGTTTGTCGCCCTCTCTATTTGGCTACATGTTTACTCAATATGGCGATATGTCTCGGTAAGTCAATCTTGACATTATTAGCTTTCGTTTGATACCAATTTTGCCATATTTTGTTTAATTTTTGACATGTTTTTTGTCATCAATAAAAAGTGATTTTTTTTTCGTCCTTACGATAGAGGTTTTGGACATAGTCTTCTTCTTTGCTAGTTCCTGACTGGATGAAACAATGTTTCAGCTAGATTTTGCAAGATATGAGTCGTTGATTATCTGGTTGACCGTATAATGTGAAAAATGGTGGGATACATGTGTGATTTCGGTGAATAAAAGGCAACTGAAATCGGCTAAAATCTCACTAACTAGCGATGTTTTACCGGAAGTTGTGAGGAACTTGACTCGAAACCGCGGGAAATAACCATGGTTACCGTGGTAAAGCCGGGAATTCTTCCGTAGCCCGAGAGGTCGCCAGCGATGGTTGTTTTCTTGCTCAGTCCCATATGCTCAAATTCGTGTGGGAGTGGAAGCGGAATGCATTGTAATTTGTATTTGTAGTTCTATTTGCAATTACTAATCATCAACGACTGTTCAGCATTTAGATGAGGGTAAGTTGTAGATCTGAACCTAATTTGTATTCCTCGATTCTTGTTGGAACAGATAAAATCGTGAGTTTATTTTCATTTTTAATATTTATTTATTCTATTTTTATAGAATAGTATTTTAGTAATAGTATAGACCTTTTTTTCCTTTCTTATCTAAACAGGGATTCCTTGGATTGGAACCTGGCCTGGCCATCTGTCATCTGTTTCAACTTTCATCTTCCGAAGAGATTATCTTTGCCTTTGGGGATTCTACTGTACGTGATTTGGAGGACAGACAATGTTATTCAGAATTTGAACCAGAACTTGTCTTCTGAAGTCAATGTGAATTTTTTCCTGGCGCTACGGTACACACCTTTTCTTTATGAATGTTAAATGATGGACAGAGAATGAGAGATGGTGGACAATACTTATAATAACTAGTAACTGACTGTGTCTGTATTGCACATTACTAGGAACAAATAATTTGGAATTTGGGAAAGAGACCAGCTTCATTTTCGCGAACTCTTCAATATGCAGTTTTTCTTCGGACTAGTATTATTATTCGCTGGATGGGATTCATTCAACAGCCAAAGGAAATTGTTTTCTTGCATACAATTTGGAACTCTTCCTGATAAAACGTACTTCACATAATATTTTATCTGCACCGGCGGTAACAAGGAAAGTGCCAAAGAAACTGTACCAAAAAACTGTTTACAACGGAAAAAATAAACTTATTGGTAAAGGATAGAAAGAATGACTTGCATACATATATCAGAAAGGGAATACGCAGCGCATCAAGGCCAAGGGCAAAGAAGTCTGCAGAGGTACATGTATGTACACATGTAGATCGCTTTGGTTTGACATTCCCTAAGTGGCTAGCTGATCCTAAGGAACCAATCGCCATGTGCCTGACCTGCACCCATCAAGCACCTGATGCTGCCAACCTTCTGCATCATCCACCACGACATCCAACTCTTGCCAGCGATCGTCCAGCGCAACTCCAACTTGCAAATAACCATCCACCTGATGCACCTAACCATTGCCCATCACAGGTTTATGGAAATCACTAGTTGCCCAAGCAGGTACATTTTGTTCCTAATTCTCATGATTATGTTGTAATAGTCTTGGGGTCACAGAAATCTTGATTGACGTCCACAGTGAAAAAAAATAATGATCCAATATTTTCTTGCAGCCATGCCTCTTCTCAAATTTGTTTTCAGTACATGAAACATGATTTTATTGCATTTTAATTTGAAATATCTTTGATATTTATCATTTATCTATTCTAATTAGAAGGTATGCATAAACATTGTTGTACAAATATGTGGTTAAACTGCAAAAGAAGACAATCTTGACAATATTTTTTAAATTTATTTTTCATACTATCAGGTCCCAAGAGTGAGGTTTGTACACCTTGACCATCATTCAACATGGCCACCTGATACAGCCAACCTGCACCCTCCACAGTCACCTGATGCTGCCAACCTGCATCATCCACAACATCGAACTCGTGCCAGTAATCGTCCACTGCTAGAGTACCCACGTTTACCAATATCCATCCACCACAGGCACCCTATGCACCCAACCATTGCACACCACAACCACACCACACCAGGGCAATATCTGACACTTTACAGGTGCACGTTTAATATTATCAAGAACGGATACCCAGGAATTACAGAAACAGACTGATTGTAGATTAATACAAAAAACTTTCATCGGTTACAGAGATTCAGATGAAAAATTTACAGCTTCAACTAACCTTAAATTAGGGAACGAAAGCTCGTCAGTCACTAATTTAAGGTTAGTTGAAGTTGTAAATTGTTCATACTTGTAGATTGAAATTCCATAAAGAATTGAGAGACTCATTACACCTGAGAAAGATGCATCAACAAGATATGCCAATCTGTTTCTTAGCCACCTATTTATTGTGCACCAAAGAGGCTGAGGTTGAAACAAATTGAACTTAAATGAATTTAATAATATTTTCTTTGCAGTGTATTTCTATACCAAAATCCATTTTTCTGTGCAGGAAACATCTTTTATTTCTAAGTTTTAAATAAATGCATTTTTAACACATTGTTCTGTTTGTAGTTCTGCACAATCTGTAGTTTAGGTAAGTGACAAAAATATTCATCGTTGAATATTCCACTGGAAGGGGATACAAAGCTACAACAAATCAATATTTAATTCACACCCAATGATCAGAATTATGTTTGTCAGGCTCGTCACCAATACTGTTTAAGTAAAGTCTCATGTAAACCCACATTATGAGTAACAGCATTAAAAACAAATGGAAAATTTAGAAAACGTATCAAATATAACTTGTTTTCTTTCAAAGACCCAGTTCCAATCATTTCACTTCTTGATAAATTTGTATAAATGCAATGGTGGATTTTTACTGATGCATGTATACAACTATTCCTTTAAAACGCGTGGGGAATTACATATTCAGACACAAGAACATTTTTATAGATGTCATAGGAAAAAACCTAGTTCATGGCCAAACATCTTGACGAGCTAGGAGATTTTTTCCTCACACGTAAATCTATATGAAAAAGGTGTGTTCTTTTTTTGTTGAAGTTCTGACTAGTAGAACAATGGCACAACTCTGTAGCTCAATTTAGAGTTCAATCTATGAAAATGAAGATGATCATTTACAACCTTTGATTTCTTTTTGTGAATACTGGTAATAGGATTTATTGTTATTTTGAAGTGATCACTATGACTGATGAGTGATGAATCATTGATGGTGGGGAGGACGATGGATGATGACATGATGATTGTGACGATGACGTCGATGATGATGTCGATGATCGTGAGGATAATGACGTGATTATCGTTACGATGACGGTGGTGATGATGATAATGATGATGACATGATGATTGTGACGATGATGTTGGTAATCATGACGATGGCGTCGATCGTGACGATGATGCTGTCGATGATGACGTGATTATCGTTACGATGACGGTGGTGATGATGATGATGATGTTGATGGTGATAATGATGGTGATGGTGATGATGCATGCTGATACTTGATAATGATGAAGATGTTGACAATGTTGATCGTGATGATGACGATGCCAGTAACGATGTTGATGATAATGATAATGATGTTGTTGATGATGGTTATGACAATTAACTGTATGGCAAAAGTAAAATTAGAGATTATAGTTTCAAGTAACCAATTTCACTGACATACAACAGAGTAATTTGAACCCCGGTTCAAAAATATATGATATAAATTATATAAAACAAATAATGAGCTTTAACAATTGAAATTTACACCAAATGATTATGAATATCTACCCCTCTGATCCTGAAAAAAAAATGGAAAGAACAATCTTCTGGAATGGTTTTGTAAGAAAGTTCACTATTACAAAACTAAGTCTTATGTATTTCTTTGAAACAAGATGTTACATAATAGGGTGGCAAATTACATTACATAGCCACAACATATAGTTCATAATTTAGCACATGTCTTACTCTTTCAAATGATACCTCACTTACAACCATATAGCACCTTCTAATGATTTTGTACATTTTTTTAGGTAACTGAAATATAAATTCCACTCTGTAACTGAATTAACATATGCTCAGCAGTATGTAGTAGGCCTACTATACCTAGAAATTATGAGTATAAGTATAATACATATTATTAATTGCTCACATGCGTGAGAAGCCTTTGTAATGCATTGAACGTTACTATTGCAATCCCAGTGAAGACATTATTTGTATTTTCACTTTTTTCTTGTTCAAGTCATGTTCGATGATAACAACATACACAATAATACGTATGTGGGGCAATATAAAGCCGTTTATTCCGGGGGTTACGCACCCGAAAGTAAAATCAGGTGCGTGTTCGTTCATGGCCAACTGCATGCAGAGCACGCTGTACGTGATAATCGCGCAGTACATAGAGAATCGACGCAGAACAAGAGATGGCGTGGTATCCCCCGGTTCGAAATGATCGCAAATCGACCATGTCAATTATTTGCCGAAGTCTCGTATGCATCGCCTAGTATTTTGCTAGTTCCTGACCGGATGAAAAAACAACCTTTACAGAAAGTATGATATTCTGCTAGAGCAATATCTATAAACAGTAGTAAGTAATTAATATTTTGGATACACGGAGAATGAAAAGTGTTTTTTAACGAAAGAAATTACTTTTCAAACTTATTTTTTTCACAAGTTTTTATTCCTATTTTTACACATTTTAAAACATCAATTTTTACGAGTTGAATACCATATTACAATCTTTATATTTTAAGCTTACAATTTGTGGCAAATTCATGGTCGGAAAATTAATTCTGAGCACACAGGGAGAAGGGGAACTGGGCCATGTCGTAGCTCATTATAGGCATTATATGCAATATTTTATGCATACGACTTGCATTCATGCAAGCGATTCACAACGCGTAGCGTACCTACTGATTACCGCGCACTGCACTACAGTCCTGTATTAGGACCTAGAACGCTAGTTCTTCGCGCTGGCGTTAATTTGACACTTCGAGTTGTAACGGCTCTTTTTGAATGATAACAGGGGTTTTATTTTGTGGTTTGTAATTGTGTATACTTTTCGAGCATGGTGAAGTAATAACTATTAGTTTGTACCGTAATCGTGCAGGTTTTGGTTACTAAAGTTAAGTTTGACCAATACTCAACTACCCCTTTAAGCTGGTGTGTAATTTAACATAATGTTGTGAGTGTTACAAAATATACTCATATGCCGTGTCACTATAGTGGCAAATAAATAAAACTCGCATGCGTGCGTTTTCAACTTAATTTGATGAGTCAATGCACTCAACTATGTGTGTCACTAAAGTGGCAACGATTTATTTGTTTTTTTTTAGTAATATCACCCAAATATTTTTGGGGTGATTTTACTCAAAAAACCAAAAAAATCGTTGCCACTATAGTTGAGTGCATTGACTCATCAAATTAAGTTGAAAAACGCACGCATGCGAGTTTTATTCATTTGCCACTATACATGGCATATGGGTATTTTTAGATTTACTGAAGCTGGTGTGTAATTTAACATAATGTTGTAAGTGTAAGCAAAGATCCTACATACATAAGATGGTCAACTCTCCCGATTTTACACGGCCGCTGGTGAAACGGAAGCGGAAGCGGTATTTTAGCACATGGAGTCTGCCGCCCGCTAGCGTTGAGCGGGTAAACTTGAACAATTTATATATTACTTCTATGGTGTCAACCTGGGAATTTTTTGAAATTATATTCAGCGCTTTTACTTTCAAATTATTCTTAATGTGAATAAAAGTATACATTATTGGAATGGAAAGTATAGTCAAAGAATCCATTTTTTTTAATATTATATTTCACTCAAAATGCTAGCTTTTCTTTTTTTTTAAAGAAAATGGCAAGAAATATTGGTCAACTTCGCTTGTTCGTTGAAATTTTTGATTTTTGAGTTTAAAATGCTAAACTCGCTTGAAAATCATGATACAACTCTTGAAAGGTTTGTTATATTTTGAATTTAAGCAATTTAAAATCTGAATTGATGACAAAGGTAATAACTTAATTTTTTGCCTCTTTCCGGTAAAAGAATATAGCCAAACTCAATCCTTTTGGAAAAAACAAACAAGCGTGATTTTCTAGCAATTTGAGCATTTTAACTCGAATTATTTAAGTTTCTTAGCCACAAAAAAATTTCATTTTATTTTTTTTTGTCATTTTCTTTAAAAGAAAAATATTTATTTTTAGGAACAAAATAAACGGGCCTTTAGCAGCTTAATATCACAGCTTATCATTATGAATATCTCAAGATTTCATTTCAATCTGAGAATTTCATCTGCTCTTTTTTTATCAATGGGATGGGTTCAGTTATGTGAGTATACATTTGACCATGCATGGCCAACGTCACCAAATATGAATTATTGTTAGACTCTGGTCCAGTTTATATCTTTCGCCCATTTTTGTAATGTGCTCATTAAATGACAATGGTTTCTTTAATTTATTCAGCGGTTTCTTCAATTTAATCCATAGTTCTCAATAGAGTTTTCACACCTTCCCGGGATCCTTCAGGCTACACAACAGGGGCTGTCAGTTCAAACTTCTAACTCAACATGGTATTTACAGAGGTAGAGACGGCTTAGATATAAACTGGACCTCTATTTTTTTGGATTTTCATGATTGAAACAACTACAATAAAATTATGACAATACACAATACTGATTAAGAGTTACACTTACGTTATTTATTCAGCTTTCTGGATTTGAGTAAAGCTTTTGACTCTATCAATCACAATATTCTTTTACATAAAGAAAAATTTTATGAATTAAGAAGTATAGTACTTTCATGGTTTGAAAATTATCTTAAGCACCGCTATCAAATCGCAGTATATATAACAATGTTTGTTCTTAACTGTTACAAGTTACATGTGGAGTACCCCAAGGATCAATTCTAGAACCACTTCTATTCTTACTATTCATAAATAATTCAGTTAATTGTCCCCATACTCTTAAATTTGTGCTTTTTGCTGCTGATACCAATATTCTTTTTTCTCACAATGATATTAAAGGTATGGTGACAAGAAAACTGCCTCAAAATTGGGTTTTACTGTATCTAAGGTAGATTTTCATGAAGATTACTAATACAAACATATTTTCCTCGTGGGAAAACCCGGTAAAATAAAAAAATCAACTTGTAAATTCTCTTTCGGAACCCCCGTAAAAAAACTGAGTCCCGGGCGAACAAAAAATGACGTCATCTTTGTGACGTCACCGGCAGGCAATCGCAGTTTAGCTCGGTCATAGACGTACACGCTGAGTACAATACTCACGTTGACACAGAGATATTATTTCCATTTGTTTCAATATTTGCAAACATTTGTTCAGGTTTATATCATGGGACGATATACACTCAGATGTGTAGCTGCATCCTGCTACAATTCATTTCTTAGCAATTCTTAAGCATTTTCAGTAAAACCTCAATTTACAAGCAAAAACGAGTTTGTTTTACAAGCAAGTCATAGGCTCTGCATGTAAACAATGCACATTCCTCCGCGTTGCGGTCTGCAAGTGATGTCATGAATCGGGTGACACGTGCGCACATTTCCGCTCTGCTATAAATGACTTTTTTTAGGAGCATGGAACGCCGATGCGTAATAAAGCAAAAAAGTTGCATGAAATTTACCTTTTTTTCCCAACTTAAGGATTTCTTTGAAAAAAAGAGTGTGGTATATCAATAAAGGCACATATTTAAAGCTATAAACCTGAATCAAAGCCGGGATTGCACCCCTCCTTTAATACCTTATGTCAAATTATAAATAATGAAATGAAACATGTATCACTATATGGTTCAATTGTAATAAATTGTCTCTTAATACTTCTAAATATAATTTCATTTACTTCCATCATAAGCAAAGTGCTATTTCAAATGATTCAATAAATTCCTTAATAATTAAAATTAATGATATTCTAATTCAGCGTGTTCAATCAACTTATTTCTTAGGTGTAATTATTGACCAACATTTACCCTGGAAAGATTATATACTTGCCATTTCAAACAAAATATCAAATAGTATTGGTGTCATCAGTAAATTAAGTCATATCTTTCCCCAAAATATATTGATTTTTATTATATAATACCATGATCCTGCCAATTTTAATGTACTGTAATCAGCGCTCACCTGGAAACTTTACCCGCTCACCGCTAGTTGGCGCACTCCTTCAAACTCCCACAACTCCGCGCGTTAGCGTTTCACTTTTTGACCGAGAGTTGATCATCTTATGTATGTAGGATCTTTGGTGTAAGTTAATTTGATTATTCTAAATTTAGAATCAGTATTAATAATATTACTGGCGGGGATCCCTTGAGTTTTTGACCTTTTCTAAAAACTGCTTTAGGCTATGAATAATTGGTAGCCCCTCTTCCGGCCTCGAGTGGTCATGGCCTGGCCGCCCTGGCCCTGGGGATCTTACTTAGTATAAGACGGGAGTGAGCCCCGACACCCCGGCGCGGCCTTGCTGTTTTGCCTGGCTTGGCCCAGCCTTGGCCTCGCGCTTAACGTGGTTCGTAATATTACAATTTTTGCGGCTTCAATTTCAAATGAAATATAGTATACATGTAGCGTTTCTACCAATTATTTATAGCCTAAACAGTTTTAGAAAAGGTCTAAAACTCAAGGGATCCCCGTCAGTAATATTATTAATACTGATTCTAAATTTAGAATAATCAAATTAGCTTACACTTATTCAGCTGCAGATGAGACGGACCGCGCAGGCATGCATAATACGTGGTAATATACCGTGTATCTATACACTATATACAGATCAGAGTTAGCTAGCTAGCCGAGTAAGATCACTCCTATGACGAGTATACGTTCACTTCTAAGAGATTTTCACTCATTCAACGAATAAAGAGTCCGTGACGTAAAGGGAAGCAAGAAGCCCAGCTACACACTCGTGAATATTTTTACTCATTTGGTCATGAAGGTTTGAGAATTACTCATCCAATATTAATTGTATGCACTTCAATGAGTAAAAGAGACTCACCGGGTAAATAAATGGGTGACGTTCCACTTTAAATATGCATTAAGTTGCGTATATTCTTCTTTGCATAACAAATACGCAGAAGCTCGTGTAAAAATACATTTTTTCTGAATAAAACCCCCCAAAAAACACTCGACTTAATGGGTAGGGTATGATTTTACTCGCAAAAAACAGTTCTCATTTTTTGTGTGCACTCTAATAATGTCGCAACATTACTAAAAAGGAGACAACATTGGCCATTGGCTGGCCCTAAATATTGAATAAAACGGAAAACAGAAAATTGATTAGCTTACCTCGGTCCTAGACTCGCCTCCATATTCACAAGAAATGATGACGTCACCCGCCTTCGGCATCACATTGAAAGACACAGGAGGATGGGCATTTCGATAGTGCTTTTCTTTTTCACTGGCTTCTCGCTGTTATGAAAATAGTAAGAAGAAGTGAGAATATGGTAGCGTCATACTATGAGTAGTATCCAGTAGTTTAGCACAGTCCGACTGATTGGGGGTTATACCTTATGTAATTCTATATCTATACAAATATTTCCCTTATGTTTTTGCTTTGTTGTGGGCAAATTATAGAGGGGGAACGTGTCCCCCCACCCCACCCCCCCCCCCCCCCCCCGTAACTACGCCACAGTTTCTATGTATAGTACTTAGCGACCCAGCAGGAATACCGACAAGTTGTCGTCCGCTTTGTTAACACTGTTCGTACTGTTTTTTTTTTTGTTTAGGCCGTTCACACCATTTATCAGCCGTGTTATTGAGATGAAATACAGTTGGGTTTATAAGGATAAGGTCTTAAATAATTGGTCGTGTAGTAAACATTGTGTAAGGACAGATATATTCAAAATAATTACACAAAAGCCTCTTCATCTTCAAGTGATTCCATCAAATAAGTTTTGATTTCTAAGGATTCTCTTTATGATAACAAGAAGTAATGACCCATAGTTCAAAATGACCAAGGGCCAAATGTTTGTGATGATATGATGAATTAAAAATTACAGTGCAAAATGGCCAACCTTTACAAAAATCGTTGGTCGATTTTATATTGTGTTTCTTGCTATTAAAAATGGACATCACCTGTTCGTCACATGCGAGGTTATCACTCAGGTGAAGCTTAATGGTACACCCCTCATCTGGGTTCACATGTTCTGGTATGAAAGGGGTGCAAATGAGTTCCTTCCAAGCTACGTGTTGCTCTATAGGAAGTAGTATCCACCACTCGGCACAGTAATCAACGTGAAGCTCAAAGCATCTCTCGCTGACCTTGCAGTACGGAAGAACATCAGGAGTAGATGCTGACTTTACTTTCGTCGCCTTTGCCGGATCTGTGTAACATATCAACAACATTATGAAAATCAATGGTGACATGTTGCACGTATTGCTCAGGTTTGTAGGACGCTTTGGAAGTGAAATGTCAATGTGCATTTATAGTGAATGGTAGCAAAGCTGCTAAGATGCAATTACATAGTGCTTACACCTTTTTTAGTATATGACGTGTTAGCTTGATCATATGTAGCAGTATATGAAGACAAAATAGCATAGAACTTTTTTTGGAATACATCACTGATCTTGCATCAGATGGTATAATACAATTTATAATCTTAAATGAAAATATAACCTACCCTCCTATAGTTTAAAGTAAAAAAAAACTGAAAAAATTTTAGAGAAGTAAATATGTTTGGATTAATATAACAGAGATGTCCTTGCATAGAAAAGTTTTCGAAATCATCTGGATAGAATGGAAAACATAACTTATGTTTAAGCAATTATTATTTTAAAAACTATGATAATAAATATCCTCGAAATATACATTTAAGGTGTAAGCGGTATAAGCGCTACCTCTCGGCGATTTACCATAGTTTGTGGGAGTTATAAACGGGGCGACTAAACGACAGATTCCTGGATTAAGGGTACTTGAAAGTATCCAGTGTTGCAGTCTACGTCTATATGAGTATTAAGCTCCTATAGTAGTTCGAAGCCGCCTTAGATAAAGAGTACAACATCAAAATGTTACAGAGAGGAACAGAGGAAATATATTCTAAAATCAAGCATTTCAAAATACACCCAGTCACAAAAACTTTTGAAACGGTTAACTTTTCTTTATCGATATAAAAATGTAATGGTTTCATTTTTCAACTTCCTCAGATCTTGTTTTGCAACAGAATGAAACGTGTTTAGATTAGTTTGTATATCCTCGTCTTTAATCATTTTCAGAGGATAATGGTACACACTATTAATATTCACACTTCAATATTGATCTCTAGATGCGGATTTACATTCTTTAGAAATCTTATGAGATTTTCCTGATTTTAGCTTCTTTCTCCGCGACGGGTAACATACAATTTCTATTTCATTTTTTCTTTCTTTTTTCTTTGTCCTTAATGTTACAAATGGATGACATAATACCTGTTCCTAGATTACTTGGTCGGGAAACGATGAAAGGGCGAATTTCGTCACAGTTGTAAACCATGGCCGAGTGTGGGATCTTCATCACGATGGGGCGATCGAACTTGAGACCAGGTGAGCTGCTTTCACAACTAATACCATAGCAAGCCAAAGACTCATGATCCGCGATATTGATCCATGAAGCGTCAGTCACTGTCTTCAAAGTGATTTCACGTCGACTACCTCTCTCCAGTGCACCACGTGGAATTGTGACAGTAACTTTTAGTTCTTTCAAGTATATATCCTTTCCATCAGCAGTGACTGTATGAGTTTTAGTCCCTGTACTGGATACTAAATATTTGTGTGAAATAAAGATTAATATCATACATATATAAACAAAGTAACATTATCTAAACATGTAACAATGCAATTACCTTTAGTAGAAATATACTAGAAAAAATAGCTTCAGCTCTCAGTCTGTCATTGCAATATTAAAGGAATAGTACAGTTCTCGTGAAACAGAACTATAGTCATACATTTTGAAAATTATCATTAAAGTGATCCATGTTAAGTGTCAGATATTGCACTAAATGACATTTGAAACTTCAATCCTATATCAATATCATTGTAAAATACAATTAGAAGATTTGTGAAAGTTTAGAAGAAAACGTCCACTGTTTACCTAGTGAAAACAACGAATATTGAGTTCATATTTTATCACCGAATATTGATGGCCTGCCGTAGATTTGTTGCAGTAATAATCGTCCGTTTGACGATATCCGCACCCTGTATACAGACGGTACAGAATTTGCGCGCGCTCAGCTCAACGACTCGTCGTGTTCAACTGCGGCAATTGTACGTTTTACCAAAAGCGTTAGCTAACGCTTTTGAAATGATGATTTTCAATGATAATTATCTTTATACCGAAGGAACATTTTAAAAAATCTCACCCTATTTTATTATTATCTTACCATAAGCTAAACAACACGGCAGAAGAGAACTGAGGAAGCTCCAAGTAATTTTCGTGGAGTTAGACACTTTACATGGATCACTTTAAGAACTTACAGTTATAATTCAAGGATACTCGAATTGTAGTAGAGCAATATACACGGTTCAGTTATATCGGGCTATTTTCCTTCAAAAAGCAGCTGTTAACACAAAAATGTCAACCATTATTTATCAACAAATGTGAATAGGATATTTGTTTTAAAAAAAACAATAAATAGAGATCAAAACAAAGTTTAAAACCATTTTGATCGATTTGAAATATTGTGCAAGCGTTTTAAAATATATTGTTATTGAATAAACAGCCGTGAACACAAGAGGGCGCTCTCCAGACAATTTAAATTTTACCAATTTTTCATCAACAAATGTGAATGTTGGTCCCCACTTTCATTCTAATCTGATATTCTTGCATATTTTAGATGTTTCTGAACCGATTTTGATCAAATAAAGTTCATACTGTAATTGAAATGTTGTGCACTTTCAAATTGTACACTTTCATTTCCTCACGAAAAAATATTTGGTTCGAATAGCTCTCTATACCAAAACGTAACTATCCCTTTAACACTGGTGTATGAGGATTACCATTTGATTGACATGTTTGTAAGCATGGTAAAATGTATTAAAGTATTATATTCATATGACTGCATGATATATTGGTATTATATCGATTTTTGACATTGGACTGAAATTTTAAATTTTAAATTGAAATGAATAACACGATTTTCATGTCTTTAGTTGAAATGTGTGACTCATCCGTGCAAAGCAGCCACTACGTATTTTGGAAGAAGGACATTTCAAACTGTATCTATAAGTAACATTTCCTCTTGGCAGAATGTGAGTAAGTAAGCATTTGTTTGTTGTCAATATTTCTAATGACCCCTACTAAAAATAATCAACATATTTAGCGATATTCCATTTTTTATTTTATTTGTTATTGAATGCTTTTGACTTGAACATGATTTCTTAATCTCGTACCCTCTAAGTGGCTCCTCTCCTATAGATTAATCATATGTTAATTTATTTATATATTTATTTATTTATTTATTTATTTATTTATTTATTTATTTATTTACTTTGGTATACATTTCAAACTGATCAGCAGCAGTACTGAAAGGATCAGTGTACGTTGAGCATCAAAACATACGTATAAATAATACAATATAGCAATTGTTATATTAAAATCCAAATGAATTGGAACATTAATGTTAAGTACAAAATTTACAAAAGTAAATCACTATAAGATAAACAAAGCTACACTACACAAAGAACAAATATCAAATCATTGTGCATAATAATCAACCACATAACAACAATGAATTGTATACAGTAATTCATAACTATATAAGTGATATAAAGTAATTCATAATTGGAACTGTTCTAAATTATTAATCACCAGACAATTAATTAATTAGAATATATTTATCATAAAGTAACTATACCTATCAGATGAATACCTATTGTGAAATCATTATTATATTCTAGTCATATTGATATTTCAATTCAAATTAATAAGCAAAAATAATTAAAAAAATGAATAATTATGTATGCTTACAATTGCGCTATAAGCAGGACAAAAATTGAATCACGTTAGTAGACAAAGTACTTTCAATAATGTAAACTTTCGTACCTTTGTACTCCGGAGTTGCACTTCCAGAGCCAGTCCTAAATATGGTATGAATATATAATGAAATGTCAATTAACTTTATACAAACTTGTCCCCACTCCATCATTCACATGTAAACTCACTACTTGTCATTTAAAGCGTGGTTTTGTGTCAAGGGACCTCTATGACATATTTGACCATGTTGATCACCTAACCTTCAATTCCGACTTACATAGTTTGTGTAGTTGAACAAATTGCAAATAGTAAAGACATTTAATTTAAAAAAACTAGGTAGAGCAGTGATCGCCACGCCGTTGATAATGTGTTATTTGATTAACGGGGCAACAGTATAATGTTTAAAGGGTGACTAAATTACAAACGCATGTTGACTTTTGTTGATCTGTAATAAGGAATACATCACATATCTGTTGACTATTTGATGTACATTTTTGTCATATTTTTTCTATTATTATTTCTATTACTTTTATTCTACCTGCTAAGCTTCACCCATAAAAAAACCTCCAGAAGCAATTGACTTTTGTGACATCATAATACCATTCAACCATCAGTCAGCTAGATGAACAAAAGACATTGGTATGTCACTTCCTATCAACTGACCACATGTTCACAATAGCATTGCATGTTTTATACAAAGCTCACTCACCATGAAAAGAAGGGTTTCAATGAAAACATGCAATGCTAATGCAATAAGGTACTCAGTGGGTGAGAAAATATTTTTTGTTCATGTTTATCTAGCTGACTGATGTAACAAAAGTCAATGCTGGAGGATTTTTTTAGGGGTGGATCTTAGCAGGTAGAATAAAAATAAGAGAAAAAATAATATTAAAAATATGACAAAAATGTACATCAAATAGTCAAAAGATATGTGATGTATTCATTATAACAGATCAACAAAAGTCAACATGCATTTGTAATTTAGTCACCCTTTAAGTACCAAGCTAAGAACAATTAAGCCCGATATCTTACAGTCAAACGTGTGCTTAATTGGAGCAACAACGGATATTTGGTGAACCGACCCAATGGAAACAACTATTATTCGAAACTATTAGATTTTCCATGCTAAATGTTTTAATTGATATCTGATTCGATGTACCGGTAGATTACGCAGCCTTCAGAAAGAGAAGAAATGAATTTGAAGAAATAAGTTGCCGTTTCACTTTTCCCTTCATTCAAGGGTGTTCAATACGCGAGAAATGAACTTTTATAACCCAGTATGTAAGGTAGACCGTATAAACACTCAAGTTCATTTATTTCATACTTGGAGGAGATCGTCGGTGGCAGCCAGGATTATGGAAAAACACATGCAAGGTACAGCTCAAGAAAGTGTCTTTTTGTTTTTCATCTCTTCTGTATTTATTGGAACTTAATTCAATTTGTACAAACTCATTTCTTGTTTCTTTGAAATATTTTAAGCTTGCCTCTGGTTTCTTTGAAATATTTTAATTATGCCTCATTAAAGCTATAAGGTATTGTATTTTACTTCGCCGAGGCACTTGAAATGTAATACGAATATTTCCTATTCTTTCAGGTTATAGCCTGAATTAAATGTTTGATGTACTTTCAATTCAAATGATTTATGAACTTCGTCGAGGATTGGCTCCTTCCACATTCATCAGCAACATGTCTTGTACATGACATGTGACCTGGTTTGCGTTGAACCTACAATGATTATATATTCATGAAAGTAACCTGTTGGTAGCTGCTATTGTAATTTGTAAGTATTTTGTTTAATTCGTACAGCACAATTTCTAGTTATTTTTTTCATTTGTATCGCACAAATATGTGATGATGATAAGAGAAAGGGATAATAACATTATTTTGAAAACATTTATTGAAAAATGTATAGATATTATTTCGCGGTCGGGAAAAGTAATGGTGTAACCAGTTTCTAACAACTGCATTTATTGTATCATGTTGTATAGACATAGTAATTAATCAAATTATAAAAATAGTAATTAGAAAATATTATTAATTTTGATTTATCCTCTAGGGTCATTCCATGTCAAATCACCAAAAAAAGTGAAAATTGTCATTGCACCCCCTTCAAACTTGCTAATATTTGGTACATATGATATTGTATGAAAAATACCTATTCAAAGTCATGATTAGAGCCTATACACACCCTGGCTTACCACAGTTAAATATACCTGCTAATCCCCATACAATAGAATCCAGACAAATGACATCATGGCACTTGTATTGATGTTTTAATGATACCACATTTTTCAAGCAGACAAAAGGCCCTGTTGCAGAAAGAGATAAAATCAATTGTGAGTCAGATCAATGTTCTAAATGCACAAATCTGATTGGTTGAAACGCAGAAAATGTCTCTCTCTGCAATCTGTAGATATGTAGATCTTTTCTTGAATACAATCTTTCAAGTTTGAGTTGAAAATGCAAACTTGTACATCATTCATGAAAGCAAATATCTACAGGTATCTTCTCTCAATGAATTTCATGTTTCTATGCAACATAAATTGCAATAGTTACATGATTTGTAATCTGTACAAATTCAAACCTGATTCTTTCTAACTAAACCGAACACAAAAAGTAACTACCCCCTAGACAACTGCTCATAATTTCATAACCAATAATTGTTTCAACATTTCTACAGTTATTTTGTACATTATATATGAAAGTCAGAGATATTCATCTCTTCATGGCTGAATGAACACATATTAAAGAAAAGATTACCTAATTTCAAAAGTCACAAGAACTTGCGCATGCCTGTCCAATTTTATGAAACAGCACATAGGTATGGCTTAATGCATTATTTATGGTTTATGCTGTTTGATATTTCACTCATTTTTTTTTAATGGCACATGTGGATTTATGCATTAATTGCAAGTGTAAAACAGTGCAATTTGAAATTTCACGAACCGTAAACAATAATGTAACTATTGCATAAATGTATGTTGCATAGAAACATGAAATTCATTGAAAAAGGAAGGCCTGTAGATATTTGCTTTCATGGATAATGTACTTCCATTTTGAACTCAAACTTGAAAGATTGTATTCAAGAAAAGATCTACAGATTGCAGAGAGAGATATTTTCTGCGTTTCAACAATCAGATTTGTGCATTTAGAACATTTGATCTGACTCACAATTGATGTTATCTCTTTCTGCAACAGGGCCTTTTGTCTGGTTGAAAAAAATGTGGTATCATTAGAACATCAATGCAAGTGCCACGATGTCATTTGTCTGGATTTCTATTGTATGGGGATTTGCAGGTCTATTTAACTGTGGTAAGCCAGGGTGTGAATAGGCTCTAATCATGACTTTGAATAGGTCTTTTTCATACATAATACACCCATAGAATTTTTGGACATGGGTGCAGGTCTAAAATAATTAAATTTTACATGAAATTTGCAAACTTAAAACATGGCTGTAGAAAAAACAAGAAATAATAAATCTCCAATTATTTCATATATTGTAGAACTTATTTCAAACCAAGATTTGAGCCAAAACAATTCTCAAAATTATTTGACCCACGAGGTAAAACGGAAGGTCAAAGACTAAGGTCAAAGGTTATCGTATCCAAACTCGCTCATGCATGAAAACAAATTCCATAAATGGATTGCATATAACATCCCCAGTCTAATGACATCATTACAAAATAATTTGACCCAACGGTTAATGGACAATGGCCAGTTGAAAAATGCATTTTAATGTAAGTTTAATGTGGTATTTTTGTTTTGAAAATATTTTATTTTGTTTAATAATTTTTTCTGAATTTTGTGTGAGTATAAGGACTGAAAAACAGCCTGACGGCTGATATCGATTTTTTTTTTTCATTTTTAAATAAATAAAACAAACACAACAAATTGAAGGTTACACACCTAAACACGCATCGGTGGTGTAGCAACAGGGGAAGGGGTAAGAGGCCACCCCCCCCCCCCCCCGCCCCATATCAGTCCAACAACGCTACGCCGCTGTTATGATTTCATAATGTTTTAACAAAACTGTAGTTCTATACCTTAAGTGTATCATGCGTCTGACGATTTCATCTTTTGTATACTGGATAGGCAGGTACCCTTCGTTGTCTGGTATATCAAGTCTAGCGCCATGCTCGAGGAGGTAGCAGACCAAAGCTTTGTCCGGAGATAAGACGCTTCGGTGGATGCCTTCTGACTTCTAGAAATAAGAAAAATATATGGAAATGGATATACGCATAATCGGTTAGTTGTTACATAATTAATCTCATTTAATACCAATAAATATATATCTTGCCTCTTCATACTATTTTTAATTTATAGCCATCGATAGAATAGCTACCCTATTCTTCTGCTAGTTATTAAATAGTGTGTTTCAATCATTGTAGCATCATTGATTATCTAACAGGGCCCCGTTGTAGATAGAGCTGCAATCGATTGTAAAGTTGTAATTAAATGCAGGGCCGTATCCAGGGGGTAGCGTTAAGTGCGAACGCACCCCCCCCCCCCAAAAAACAAACAAACAACAACAACAACAAAACAAACAAACAAACAAAAACAAAGGGATACAAATACAACAAATCTGAAAGGTCCACGTTGTATAGGTCTCGGCAATCTAAGCCGGTGTTCATCCCCCCTCTCTCTCTCTCTCTCTCTCTATCCCTGCTCACACGACTCAACCAGAGGTCTCGGTCACGTTTTTGTAAATTACGCACCCCCCCCCCCCCCCCCCTTTGAAAAATCCTAACTAAATGCATCTATCGGATTGGTTCAAATGTGCACATCTTAATAGCCGATGGTATGTAACTCGTTTTGCAATATGACCCAGATAACTCCTTTACCTCTGGGTTCCAAGTTACTGTCCTTGTTTTTCTTTTATTCCTGTCGCAGTTTATGATGGCGATATGCAGACACGTTAGTCCCTCATCTGATTTAAGGTTTGGATCAGCGCCGTGAAGTATTAACGCGTCAATTGTAGCTCTATGTCCCAACTGCGTTGCGAGGTGAAGGGAAGTGAAACCATATGTGTCTTGTTGGTTGAGAAATTGTAATACCTTTGTCCAAAGGAATGACCAAAAGAAAAACGAAATTAAATTAAAATATTCATTACGCTTTTGATTGTTTGAGTACTTCGATTGCTACCAATACAATATTTAACAGTTGCTGACATATTACATATTGTTATTTAACGCATTTGCATGTAGATAGGTAACATTTGCCAGTCTCATTCCTAAAATTATATGCATATTCACATTGCAATAGACGAATGAGACTAATAAGTATCTCTCCATAAACAAAATTTAAAATAACTAATCAGAAACCGAGAATGACATGCACACATTTATTTTTCGTGTTTTATTGTTATTGAAGGGATTTCGTAGAATTGTCCAAATTCACAAAGCTCGAGTGGTTCTCTCATATCGCATTGTATTTGTATTACCAATAGAATCATTGAACATGTTTTAGTTTTTTTGAATTTCCCTTTCGTTAAAGAGATATTGATGACTGAAATTTTAGGATTTTTGATTATCCACTGGAAAGTTATTACTGTGTACAAAGTCGGTACAATGATTTAGATAACATATCGTTGCACTGTAGCTTATTACTCGGGCATATTATTCCCATGTAAGGTGAATTTTTAGTGCCAAATAAAAATGTCAGAGGTAAAAATGTCAGAGGAAAACATGGACTTTAATCAAACTTAGCAGAATTCATCTGAAAGTTGTACCTTTATCATTATTACCTCTGACATTATAACCTACAGTAAGTCATTATTACCTCTAACATTTTTACCTCTGACATTTTTACCTCTGATATTATTACCTTTGACAGTTTTACCTCTAACAGTGAATTTTTTCAATCCGAATAGGATTTTTTCATTAATTTAATTTTTTTCAAAACTGGTATTTTAAAACTTCGAACAAGGGCAATTAAATGTGTAAAAACAAAGAAACAAATTGTTACATTGATATTGCAACTTTAATGTTAAGACTTCAGTGTATATATTTTTCATGTTCAATCTCAAGTTTGAATTAAGAAAATTAAATGTATGAAAACAAAGAGAGAATTATTTGTTTATTTGTATTTATACAGGTGTACATTCAATGCAGGTGGTGTACATTAAATTTAAAAAATACAAATTCGGCCTATTGACTTTGTACACGATCTGTAAATAAATATTTACAAATACGGCCTATTGACTTTGTACGGGACCAGAAAATAAATATTTACAAATCCGGCCTATTGACTTTGTACGCGACCAGAAAATAAATATTTACAAATCCGCCCTATTGACTTTGTACGCGACCAGAAAATAAATATTTACAAATCCGCCCTATTGACTTTGTACGCGACCAGAAAATAAATATTTACAAATCCGCCCTATTGACTCTGTACGCGACCAGAAAATAAATATTTATAAATCCGGCCTATTGACTTTGTACGCGACCAGAAAATAAATATTTACAAATCCGCCCTATTGACTTTGTACGCGACCAGAAAATAGATATTTACAAATCCGCCCTATTGACTTTGTACGCGACCAGAAAATAAATATTTACAAATCCGCCCTATTGACTTTGTACGCGACCAGAAAATAAATATTTACAAATCCGCCCTATTGACTTTGTACGCGACCAGAAAATAAATATTTACAAGTCCGGCCTATTGACTTTGTACGCGACCAGAAAATAAATATTTACAAGTCCGGCCTATTGACTTTGTACAGCAGTTCGTAAAACAAACGAGACATGGCAATGTATCAAGTATAACCAATATTAAGTCCTTTCTGGACTAATATCATGCACTGCTCACTGATAAATCTGGTAAATATCACTGCGTTTCTGGTTCGCTATATAGCTAAATACATCTACGGCCGCGAGAATAAGATGAATTGACTGAGAGCTGTACGTCGTAAGTTCATGGTGTCAAGACTGTAATGTGACAAACTAAACGTTGGGCAGTTTGACTCTGTATATTACATTACATCCCCATTCAACTCATTCTTAAAATGTGATGCATTGGCTGGCTTTTCCCCGAACCACGCAATAGTCACAAACTGTCAATAGATTATAGCCGGAGATGCACAAAAGGGACTCGACCCTTTTGTTGACCGCTCAGCATATCCTATTCAAGTTCGTGGGAAAATCGCCCTCACTGACAAAAGAGGCAATGTGAAAAGAAGGAATATGTTTATGTATGTGTGGGATTTGTTTTGGGGGGCTTGGCTTTCAAAAAAATACTTACACCACCCGGCAAAGGCGTACTAATTTATATATTTGCTAATGTGTTATAATACTTCATAGCCGCTCTAATTTACTTGTCGATCACCCAAGTGATCACATGTTTTTTTTTAAATCATTTCTAATTCTATATGTTCTTTATTCTGTATTTGTAAGACTTATATATTCTTTCATTTCAGATACACACTGCTAATTATTGTTCACATTTCACTTTTTAACTGGAATGTAATATATTATTTTAAACACTTGTTTAATGTTTTGATTATATTTCTATTCTTTACACAGTGCTTATTTTCATTTTCATCGAGCGAGTAGCTTTCTACATGTTCTAGTAAAACAATACAAATAAAGAAATTGATGAAAAGGATTGCGCACATTTCAAAGATGGTAGAAGAAATGGAATGTATAAACGCCTACATTTTACCTGTGTAGACGAAATCGAGTGCTCTTCACCCGATTTGCACACATCATGTAATGAGATGATGTTGGGCCATTGTCGGAAATTGACGTTATGCCAATATATCACAAAAATGACGTCGTGACGATGTTGGGCTGGCGGACATTTTAACCTCGAGCCAACGGCGATATGCCGACATCCGACAACCAACTTCCGACATCGGCCCGACGTCAGGTGGCTAGCTGGGCAATGGTCTCGGCCCCCTAAAAACGTAGTGGTCTTGGTTTGGCCTCAACATTTCTTACGGATCTCGGACTTGGGTTCGAAAAATCTTCACCGACACCCCCTCGAAAATACTTGACCCCCCCCCCCCCCCCCTGAACAATCCTGGGTATGTCACATAGTCAAGTTTAGGTTAAGATGGCGCTTAAAACGTTATGTACTTGCAAAGTACATTATTTTAAAGACAATATTGACTCAGCATTAATTAAAATTACAGCCTACACATTTTCATTAATGCAGGTTTTTACAATTGTTGTTATGCTCTCTATATTGATACTATATTTTAGCTAGCATTTTGTTTAAACTTCCAGGTTTCTACAAAGTGCCCTTTCGTGTAAACTCATTATAGGCATGTATATTTAAACTTAATTAAATTATAATGATTATGTTCAAGCCTTAGTTACTATACTAACAGTATACTTTTGACCAGTACTGTATACTACACATGAAAAGAATAAAGAAAGAAATAAACTTGATCTACAAGTTGCAGTTCACAACGGCTGCATACAAATAAACCCCTCAAAAAAGTTCGGAAACTCAAGTTTGATCGATCATATCTCTCGTATTTTTTAATAAGAATACTCGAAATCGGTGACACAATAAAGCTATTATATACCTTTCAAACGGTGCATTATGTGTAGTGATTATGCAATTGGGGCGATTGCAGTAGCCCAGAGAATAGGGGGAGGCAAGAAGTGAAATGTCGCAAAATGGCCCTAATTCATTTAATTTACGAGTGCATGACTGTGTTGACCAGTTTTCTAAAGGTTAACATTCTATTGAATACTGCCACCCTTTCCATTCATCAGAATTGTTGAATTTGATACCATTTTAATGGAAATTATCACTTCATTACGATGGCATATTAATCGTAAGGATTATGCAAATGGGGTGTGTGCAGCGAACCGGAATATGGAGATGGGTCGAGTGTGAAATCAGACAAAAAGATATGGAGTTGACAACAAATCAGAGCGTTGCATTTTTTTTCAACCGTTTGGGAGGATTTTTTAGCATTTCAAATAAAATATTCATGATCAAAATTGATATCAACGGAAAGTCCAACAACTCTTCTGTATGAAAATGTGAAATTTATAATGATTTTGGCAAAAGGCGGCTGCAGGGAGATAAATGTGGGGGAGCCTCAAAAGTGACCCATTTTGAAACGCTCTGATTTCAAGGCACAACTGAGTCACAATTCATGCGTTTTCAATTGAATTCTTTATAACAGGGGATGTATAAAAGCCATTTAAGTCCGCTTTTGTTCATTATGAACCACACTGTATATTTTATTTGGTCTTCAAACCGCATACAAATGTTACAAAGAAATGTGTCATCCATTAGCAAGAGAAAGCAATAATAACAATAATGCACTTCATTACAATTATAACAATTAATACAAACCTAAGCATTTACTTGTAGGCATGATCTTGTGCATGCCTACAAAACAAAAAAATGGTTATATACCTATTTGTTGCATATGGTCACATGGTGATATACACATTTGTAATTGAATTATTATTGTATGTGCATACCCTCTTTTAATTTCATTCTATAGACATAAGTTAAATTTGTAGTATTAACCAAAATTTCTTGTTTACTAATACAAATGTAAACACAATTTGCCTTCAAAGATGTTAACAATTAGCCGCTCACAACAGTGCGATAGATTAACAAGGAAAAGGGATCCAATACTCTACGAACATACACCCATTGTTACTCTTTACTCATTGTCTTACTGTATCTAATAATCAAATGTGATACTAAAACATGTAAATTGATAATAGTGTCTTCAAATATTTCAGCAATTAGCAGGACAAAAGTGCGATAGATTAACATGTAAAGGGATCCATACAAGAACAAACAAGAGCCTATTCCCTGAATATTTACTAATTGTTTTACCACTTGTATCATATAATAAAATGTGATATTAAACCTATATTGATACAACTACTCCAAAGATAGTACATTAGCAAGGATATAAATTATTACGCCTTTTATATTGATTTTTGCCGGGTGATGTAAGTAGTTTATAAAAGCCAAGTCCCCCAAAATGCATTCCACACATACATAAATATATAAATTGCCTCTTTTGTCAGTGAGGGCGATTTTCCCACGAACTTGAATAGGATATGCTGAGCGGTCAACAAAAGGGTCGAGCCCCTTTTGTGCATCTCCGGCTATAAGCTATTGACAGTTTGTGACTATTGTGTGGTTCGGGGAAAAGCCACTATGCATCACATTTTGAGAATGAGTTGAATGGGGATGTAATGTAATATACAAAGTCAAACTGCCCAACGTTTAGTTTGTCACATTACAGTCTTGTCACCATTAAATTACGACGTACAGCTCTCAGTCAATTCATCTTTTTCTCGCGGCCGTAGTTGTATACTATTTAGCTATATAGCGAACCAGAAACGCAGTGATATTTACCAGATTTATCAGTGAGCAGTGCATGATATTAGTCCAGAAAGGACTTAATATTGGTTATACTTGATACATTGCCATGTCTCGTTTGTTTTACGAACTGCTGTACAAAGTCAATAGGCCGGACTTGAAATATTTATTTTCTGGTCGCGTACAAAGTCAATAGGGCGGATTTGTAAATATTTATTTTCTGGTCGCGTACAAAGTCAATAGGGCGGATTTGTAAATATTTATTTTCTGGTCGCGTACAAAGTCAATAGGCCGGATTTGTAAATATTTATTTTCTGGTCGCGTACAAAGTCAATAGGGCGGATTTGTAAATATTTATTTTCTGGTCGCGTACAAAGTCAATAGGGCGGATTTGTAAATATTTATTTTCTGGTCGCGTACAAAGTCAATAGGGCGGATTTGTAAATATTTATTTTCTGGTCGCGTACAAAGTCAATAGGGTGGATTTGTAAATATTTATTTTCTGGTCGCGTACAAAGTCAATAGGGCGGATTTGTAAATATTTATTTACCGATCGTGTACAAAGTCAATAGGCCGAATTTGTAAATTTGTATTGAATGTACACCTGTATAAATACAAAGAAACAAATAATTCTTTTTTTTGTTCATACATTTAATTTCCTTATTTAATTTTGATATTAAACATGAAAAATATATACACTGAAGTCTTAACATAAAAGTTGCAATATCAATGTAACAATTTGTTTCTTTGTATTTACACATTTAATTGTCCTCATGCTATGTTTTAAAATACCAGTTTTGAAAAAATTAAAATTAATTAAAAAATCATATTCGGATTGAAAAAATTTACTGTTCTCTGACAATTCATCACTTTTTGCAAACATCAAGACATTTAATACATCCCTTTAAAAGGATCTAGTAACTTTGTTGACATGTGCCGAATGATGAGTGGTTGATACAATGTCAATTGTTATTATCTGATATGTCCACTGGGTGTTGTGTGAAAATTTCAAGTTAAATGGACGTTATATGGCCGAGTAATCAGTAAAAATGTGAAGTGATATTCACTTACTCATTGCACTCATTTTGTACACGGTTTTGACGATCCAATGGATAATTTAACATCTGAACACTTCAATCGTAAATATCTTTTTAACAAAAGGGAAATTTGAAAAACCAAAACCTGTCCCCTGCGTTATTGTTAATTCGAATACAACAAGGTATGAGGGAACCGCTATAATTCGAAGTGGATTTTGAGGATTTGGACAATGTTACTAAGTCCCTTTAACGTTGATTTATTATACTGATATAAGTATAGGCTTATATGAATAATAATACAGTTAACAATTCTTCAGGTATCGCATCCATACACACCTTCTTTGTATCATTCCTTTCCGTTCCATGACGTTTCTGCAATGATTTTCCTGTGTCTTTGCTTAGTAGATATATCACGATATCGACGTGACCGTTCTGCGATGCATTATGCAGGGCCGTGCGTCCATCAGAATCTTTCAGCTTCAAGTCCGCTCCTTTACCAACGAGATATTTTACAACCTCAAGTTGACCCTCTGATGTTGCTGTGTGTAAAGCAGTCGATCCACCTGTAACGCGGCAATTGATGTTCGCGCCTTCATCGATAAGCAACTTTATGACTTGTAGTTGACCTTTCCCGGAAGCATCGAACAAAGCCTTTGTAGATTCACTTGGCTGGTCTAAATTGATCGAAGTTGCACCTTTATGTGCAATAAACTTTGCCACATCCAAAAATCCTGACGACAATGCGTAATGAAGAGCTGTATTTCCGACGGCATTTATGGCAAACAATTTGGATCCGTGATTTATCAGAAGCTCTACAGTGCGGAGATCACCTGCCATTGCTGCATGATGCAGGGCCGTGCGTCCATCAATATCCTTCACCTTCAAGTCCGCTCCTTGGCCCAAGAGGTATTCAACAATATCAAGCTGACCCTTTGATGCCACTGCATGCAGGGCTGTCTTTCCATCATTTTCTCCCTTATTTACATCAGCGCCTTGACTTATCAGATATTTCACTGTATCGATATGACCTCTCTGAGATGCTTCATGCAGGGGTGTCGATCCAGTAATGTGTTCTTTGTTCACATCCGCGCCTTGACTTAACAGATATTTTACTGTATCGATATGATCTTCCTTTGATGCTAAATGAAGGGCTATCAATCCATCATTATCTCCCTTGTTTACATCAGCGCCTTGACTTATCAGATATTTCACTGTATCGATATGACCTCCTTGTGATGCTTTATGCAAGGCTGTCGATCCTGTAGTCTTTCCTTTGTTCACATCAGCGCCTTGACTTATCAGATATTTCACTGCATCGATATGACCTCCTTGTGATGCTTTATGCACGGCTGTCGATCCTGTAGTCTTTCCTTTGTTCACATCAGCGCCTTGACTTATCAGATATTTCACTGTATCGATATGACCTCTCTGAGATGCTTCATGCAGGGGTGTCGATCCAGTAATGTGTTCTTTGTTCACATCCGCGCCTTGACTTAACAGATATTTTACTGTATCGATATGATCTTCCTTTGATGCTAAATGAAGGGCTATCAATCCATCATTATCTCCCTTGTTCACATCAGCGCCTTGACTTATCAGATATTTCACTGTATCGATATGACCTCTCTGAGATGCTACATGCAGGGATGTTAATCCATTAGTCTTTCCTTTGTTCACATCAGCGCCTTGACTTATCAGATATTTCACTGTATCGATATGACCTCCCTGTGATGATGAATGAAGGGCTGTCCATCCATCATTATTTCTATTGTTCACATCAGCGCCTTGACTTATCAGATATTTCACTGTATCGATATGACCTTCCTGTGATGCCAAATGAAGGGCTGTCCATCCATTAGTCTTTCCTTTGTTTACATCAGCGCCTTGACTTATTAGATATTTCACTGTATCGATATGACCTCTCTGAGATGCTTCATGCAGGGGTGTCGATCCAGTAATGTGTTCTTTGTTCACATCCGCGCCTTGACTTAACAGATATTTTACTGTATCGATATGATCTTCCTTTGATGCTAAATGAAGGGCTATCAATCCATCATTATCTCCCTTGTTCACATCAGCGCCTTGACTTATCAGATATTTCACTGTATCGATATGACCTCCTTGTGATGCTTTATGCAAGGCTGTCGATCCTGTAGTCTTTCCTTTGTTCACATCAGCGCCTTGACTTATCAGATATTTCACTGTATCGATATGACCTCTCTGAGATGCTTCATGCAGGGGTGTCGATCCAGTAATGTGTTCTTTGTTCACATCCGCGCCTTGACTTAACAGATATTTTACTGTATCGATATGATCTTCCTTTGATGCTAAATGAAGGGCTATCAATCCATCATTATCTCCCTTGTTCACATCAGCGCCTTGACTTATTAGATATTTCACTGTATCGATATGACCTCTCTGTGATGCTGAATGAAGGGCTGTCCATCCATCATTATTTCCCTTGTTCACATCAGCGCCTTGACTTATCAGATATTTCACTGTATCGATATGACCTCTCTGAGATGCTACATGCAGGGATGTTAATCCATAAGTCTTTCCTTTGTTTACATCAGCGCCTTGACTTATTAGATATTTCACTGTATCGATATGACCTTCCTGTGATGCTGCATGGAGGGCTGTCCATCCATCATTATCTCCCTTGTTTACATTAGCTCCTTGACTTATCAGATAGTTCACTGCATCGATATGACCTTCCAGTGATGCTGCATGCAGGGGTGTCGATCCAGTAATGTGTTCTTTGTTCACATCCGCGCCTTGACTTAACAGATATTTTACTGTATCGATATGATCTTCCTGTGATGCTGCATGGAGGGCTGTCCATCCATCATTATTTACCTTGTTCACATCAGCGCCTTGACTTATTAGATATTTCACTGTATCGATATGACCTCTCTGTGATGCTGAATGAAGGGCTGTCCATCCATCATTATTTCCCTTGTTCACATCAGCGCCTTGACTTATTAGATATTTCACTGTATCGATATGACCTTCCTGTGATGCTGCATGGAGGGCTGTCCATCCATCATTATCTCCCTTGTTTACATTAGCTCCTTGACTTATCAGATAGTTCACTGCATCGATATGACCTTCCAGTGATGCTGCATGCAGGGCTGTCCATCCATTAGTCTTGCCTTTGTTCACATCAGCGCCTTGATTTATCAGATATTTCACTGTATCGATATGACCTCCTTGTGATGCTTTATGCAAGGCTGTCGATCCTGTAGTCTTTCCTTTGTTCACATCAGCGCCTTGACTTATCAGATATTTCACTGTATCGATATGACCTCTCTGAGATGCTTCATGCAGGGGTGTCGATCCAGTAATGTGTTCTTTGTTCACATCCGCTCCTTGACTTAACAGATATTTTACTGTATCGATATGATCTTTCTTTGATGCTAAATGAAGGGCTATCAATCCATCATTATCTCCCTTGTTCACATCAGCACCTTGACTTATCAGATATTTCACTGTATCGATATGACCTCCTTGTGATGCTTTATGCAAGGCTGTCGATCCTGTAGTCTTTCCTTTGTTCACATCAGCGCCTTGACTTATCATATATTTCACTGTATCGATATGACCTCTCTGAGATGCTTCATGCAGGAGTGTCGATCCTTTAGTCTTTCCTTTGTTCACATCAGCGCCTTGACTTATCAGATATTTCACTGTATCGATATGACCTCTCTGAGATGCTTCATGCAGGGGTGTCGATCCAGTAAAGTGTTCTTTGTTCACATCCGCGCCTTGACTTAACAGATATTTTACTGTATCGATATGATCTTCCTTTGATGCTAAATGAAGGGCTATCAATCCATCATTATCTCCCTTGTTCACATCAGCGCCTTGACTTATCAGATATTTCACTGTATCGATATGATCTCCTTGTGATGCTTTATGCAAGGCTGTCGATCCTGTAGTCTTTCCTTTGTTCACATCAGCGCCTTGACTTATCATATATTTCACTGTATCGATATGACCTCTCTGAGATGCTTCATGCAGGGGTGTCGATCCTTTAGTCTTTCCTTTGTTCACATCAGCGCCTTGACTTATCAGATATTTCACTGTATCGATATGACCTCTCTGAGATGCTTCATGCAGGGGTGTCGATCCAGTAATGTGTTCTTTGTTCACATCCGCGCCTTGACTTATCAGATATTTCACTGTATCGATATGACCTCCCTGAGATGCTTCATGCAGGGCTGTTCCTCCTTTAATGTGTCCTTTGTTCACATCAGCGCCTTGACTTATCAGATATTTCACTGTATCGATATGACCTCCTTGTGATGCTTTATGCAAGGCTGTCGATCCTGTAGTCTTTCCTTTGTTCACATCAGCGCCTTGACTTATCAGATATTTCACTGTATCGATATGACCTCTCTGAGATGCTTCATGCAGGGGTGTCGATCCAGTAATGTGTTCTTTGTTCACATCCGCGCCTTGACTTAACAGATATTTTACTGTATCGATATGATCTTTCTTTGATGCTAAATGAAGGGCTATCAATCCATCATTATCTCCCTTGTTCACATCAGCGCCTTGACTTATCAGATATTTCACTGTATCGATATGACCTCTCTGAGATGCTACATGCAGGGGTGTTAATCCATTAGTCTTTCCTTTGTTCACATCAGCGCCTTGACTTATCAGATATTTCACTGTATCGATATGACCTCCCTGTGATGCTGAATGAAGGGCTGTCCATCCGTCATTATCTCCATTGTTCACATCAGCCCCTTGATGTATCAGATATTTCACTATTTCGAGATGACCTTCCTGTGATGCTGCGTACAAGGCTGTCCATCGATTCTCTTCCTTGCTCACACCTACTGCAGCATTACTAATTTGATATTTCACCCTACTGAGCTTTGCTGTTCTTGCTGCATCAACGAGTGAACCTATCTTTTGTTGTTTTGTCGAACGTTTGAACACCCCTTTAACACGTTCCATTATATCATTTTAAATATCGATTAACCTAAATTTAAAAAAAGCACTAAGTTATAGTCCATTATAAAGATGTTAACTGAAAGAAAGAACATCCCTCTCCGACGGATTTGAAATCATGTATCGATATATGGCGACTCTGAGGATAAAATATTCCGCTCTTCCGTGTGACATTCTGGATTAAGTTAAAATCAATTGACTGTGTTGAGCCAATTAATGACTCGTATACGACTAGGTCACAAAATTATATTATATATCATACTAACACAATATGCATTATGCTTTAAATACCTATATGCGTAAACTCCAGAGTGCATGTCTGCCGTAATCCGTTAAAATGTAATTGTAGGATATATTTACCAAGTCATATGAGGCTATTAATTGCACGCCATGATATTTCCATCTCTCTCCCTTTGTCTCCCCTCTATCTTCTTGTGTGGTTTGATAGATCGAATATTTGATTTCGCGTCCCGCCTTACTATACCGAGGCTATACCACTTTTGAGTATCGTCTGTTATAATATTTAGTTTCCCAGTTTCGTAACAAATATGCTACTTCTGTAAATCCTCTGATTCGATGTTTTATTTCTCCTTTCATAAAGCTCCCATCGGCTTGTAAGTTAAATTCTTCCGTCTCTGATATGATGTCTCTTGTCTCTTCGTGGCAGTAGATGGCCATGCAGCTACGTATAAATATTTATTTCACGCTCATGAGCAATTAGTCACTGATCATGCTAACAAAATGGTGACATTGAATGCAGAGAATACCATAATTTATATTTCGTGACTTTTAGATCATTAAGCATCTGCGCATTCCACGAAAAGTATGCTTAAAACTCCTCATTACTAGAACACAAGTTATGTCCTACGAATGATTAGGCTTGAAAATGTTCCTATTAATTTGTAAAAACTAACATCCATTGAAATAACAAGTACACATGACACAAACCACCATACTGCCGTTGAAAATTAAGTATGCTCTATGACTAGCATAATAAAAGGTATATCTATTTATGAGTCTGTTGTTGGCCTATATTGATATCGTTTTTACTGAGTTACATACTGGGTCACAATCATAATCGCATCTTTCAAGTGGTGCGGCTGCCCTTTGCACTCATTATATGCAAATGAGCAGGCTTGAAAGAGAACGCTAGTTTGCTGGTCAGGTGTTCATTATCGAAAATCGAGCTTCAAACAATTACAGTTACGGGTGACACGTAAGTTATGCGAAAGAACAATTATATACCAATATATTTTGTTCGTTTGAAAACAAGTACAAACAAAAATTATATTGTGGCATTTAATTTATCTTTTCGAAAACAAATAAAAATTCTTATTTTTACAAATTGTTACTTAGCATGTATGCCCTATATGGCAACGCAAATAAAATAATGCAAAAACATTACTCGGGTGTGAACAGTGGATTTACGTTTTTGAAAGCACGTTAAGTTGGAGTGGGCGAAATAACATGTTAAGTAATCAGCACAATCTCCTTTAAAGAAAATAACAAATATGCATAGGAAGGTATCAAAGCCTGCATTATATTTGCTAACGTATTAAAAGGCAAGTCGGTAGGATATCTTGGCTTGGTCAATATTCATGGAGTCTGGGCTTGGTAAATATTCAACGAGTAATTTGATTTCGTTAATTCCTTTACTGTACGATAAATGTAGATTGTACCATATACAGTATAATTACCTGTAAAGCATTCATAACTGTTAACTATCGAAACATGTTTCAAGTAAACGTAAATACGCTGCTTATCGTAATGTATTGACAAATTTAATTCGTCAGGCAAAAAAGGCGCACTTTGCAAGGATCCTTGAAAAAAGTCGTTTTAATTTAAAGAAAACTTGGTCAATTTTAAATGACTTGCTCGGTAAACGTCCATCTAATTTGCCATCACACTTTCATCACAATGGTGAGAAGCTATTGGGTCATAGCAAGATTGTCAACGCTTTTAATTTACATTTTGTGAACTCTGGATCTTTTATTCAATCTGATAATACCCTTGGGTTCCAGAATTATCTTGGTCCAAGATGTAAACAATCATTTTTATTTCCCCAACAAACCCAACGGAATTAATTTAAATTACTAAGCAATAAAACTTAGCTATTCAGCTGGTCACGATGGTTTCTCTTCTTTTCAATTGAAAAAGATCATACATTTTATTGCAGAACCACTTTCACACATTTTTTATTTATCACTTATAACTGGAATTTATCACATTTTACCTATTGCAATTTGGTATGGGGAAGTGCAAGTAATTCACATTGAAGAAGACTCTTAATCTTACAGAAAAAAGCTATATCAGAATTTGTTTTAATATGCATTTTAGAGCTCATACTGCACCTATTTTTAAATCAATGCTGTTATTTAATATACTTGACAATGTATCATTTAATGTTGTTCTTTGTATGCATAAATTTGTACACCAACGTTTACCTAAAGTGTTTAATACATTCTTTAAAAAACACTCAGATGTCCATGGACTTAATACAAGGGGAAAGGACAAAGTTTACTTACCAAAACTGAACTCGTCATTTTTACAGCGCTCGATATAATACCAGGGAGTTGTAGCATGGAACAAACTTAACTCAGATTTGCAGAATATTAATAATTGTACCATCTTTAAACGCATCTTTAAACTTTAATTGTTCACTAATTATTGAGTATCGATGTTGTGTTTTTGTTGTTGTTGTTGTTGTATTCTGTACTTGTTATTGTTAAATGTTTAGGTTATGTTTCTTGGTGCAATTTCGATTCATATGTAACACCTCAATTGGTGAGGGTTGTATGATTTCCATGCTTAAAGTAATGTATACAAATAATTTCTTTTGTTTTGATTTGATTTATGGGTTTGCCGTTAACAAGCACTTTGCTTCTAAGGCAAATACCTGTCAATTCGTACACTGTACCGTTTTTATTATTGTATTTTATCTGAAATAAATGATTAAATGAAATTAAATGAAAATGTTTTGTACCGTAAGCTCGTTATATCAATCATGTCGCGAATAGTGCATTTTACCAGACTTCATTTTAAATTGAATATATATGTAATATAAGGAAAAGCAGGCTGATGAAACATGTTTTTTTCACAATATTGGGTAACATCAATATGTAGGATAGTATGATAATAACAATGATGAAAAATTGTATAGCGCAGCGGCTATACGCGGAAACAAATGCATGTAACAATTTCACAGTTTGAGTTGATATAAACTATGATGAAAATACAATAACATCACTGAAAACTGCATTAATAATTTATTGAGTTTCAAATTTATAATTTTACGTTATCTAGATTGTTAATTCAAACAGATAGAGAAACTGACCAGAAATATATTGTGATTAAAAGAAGGCAAATAAAATGGGATTCCAACGGCATCCCGTTGATTCCTATTTTCTTTGCCTTCTTTTTATCTAGATAGTGTTACAAATGTCGAGGGTGGTAGACAAATGTTATGGGGGAAATGAAGATGATGATGATAATGATGATGATGATGTCTTTAAATGAATATACTCATTCCACTCAGCAAGCGTGCCTCAAGTTAGTTATCCAATTAATGCGAGGAAACAGTAATAAACTGTTGTTAAGTTGTTAAATATAAGTGATTGTGTTTATTAACTAGTATGTAACACATGAATATGCCGACATGTATACGTGATGATTCCAAATAAATCTAGGTGAAGTACTAGACTGTAAAATATTAACTGTAAACTGCGGAGAACGCAGAACTATTACTCATGACTCGACTCGGAAATCTACTCGGAATATAACTATTTATCGCGCTCAGTATCCATTGTGCTTCTACTCGGGTCTAACTCCATAACTTAGAGTTAGACCGGTGTGAACTGAACTCAGAAGGTGAAACTCAGAACAAGAACTCAAAGTAAGACCTGCATATCTCACCTCGACTCGAGAATCAACTCTGATAAGAACTCGAACTCGACTCGGGAATCAACTCGGAAAGGAACTGACTAAATTTGGATCGCGCTCCGCTTTTTATATCGCTTCCCAGATAACAATGCTACGTTGGCCCATCGTAGTCTATAGTCGGCACCGTCGCGGTTGGCAAAACAACGTTAAGCCAACGTTGGCCTAAGGTAAATTTACAACCACATTTTTGCAGTCGGCGAGCTGACGTTAAAACGATGTTAAGCCAACGTCGTCTGTTGACTGTTGGCAAACTGATTGGCAAATGTACGTTGAAACAACGTTGGGTGATAGTTGGACGAACAATCATATTTCTATGGTCGAAAAACAAACGTTGGGCCAACGTTTCGCCTACTACGACATTGTGTCGATGAGTGGCGTTGGATATTGGTTGGCTAGTTGACGTCGTACTAACGTTTGACAAACAACCAAATTTCGACGGGAGGCAAGCCAACGTTATACCAACGTTTCTTCACTACGACATTGTGTCAATGACTTGCGTTGGATATTGGTTGGCTTGTGAACGTCAGACCAACGTTAAATACACAACCACATTTCGACGGTAGGATAGTCAACGTGGGGCCAACGTTTCGCCGACTACAACATTCGGTCAATGAGTGGCGTTAGATATTGGTTGGCTAGTTGACGTCAAACCAACGTTTGACAAACAACCACATTACGACGGTAGGCAAGCCAACGTTAGGCCAACGTTTCTCCTACTACAACATTCGGTCAATGATCGAGCGACGTTGGATATTGGTTGGCTAGTTGACGTCAAACCAACCTTTAACAAACAACCACATTTCGACGGTGGGCAAGCCAACGTTAGGCCAACGTTTCGCCTACTACCACATTCGGTCAATGAGCGACGTTGGATATTGGTTGGCTAGCTGACGTCAAACCAACCTTTAACAAACAACCACATTTCGACGGTAGGCAAGCCAACGTTAGGCCAACGTTTCGCCTACTACAAAATTCGGTCAATGGGCGACGTTGGATATTGGTTGGCTAGTTGACGTCAAACCAACCTATAACAAACAACCACATTTCGACGGTAGGCAAGCCAACATTAGACCAACGTTTCGCCTACTACAACATTCGGTCAATGAGCGACGTTGGATATTGGTTGGCTAGTTGACGTCAAACCAACCTTTAACAAACAACCACATTTTGACGGTGGGCAAGCCAACGTTAGGCCAACGTTTGGCCTACTACAACATTTAGTCAATGAGCGACGTTGGATATTGGTTGGCTAGTTGACGTCAAACCAACCTATAACAAACAACCACATTTCGACGGTAGGCAAGCCAACATTAGGCCAACGTTTCGCCTACTACAACATTCGGTCAATGAGCGACGTTGGATATTGGTTGGCTAGTTGACGTCAAACCAACCTTTAACAAACAACCACATTTCGACGGTAGGCAAGCCAACGTTACGCCAACGTTTCGCCTACTATGTAGTGTCGTTATTGGTTGGTTGAATGAGATTTGGCCAGCGATGATAGCAACATAATTATGATACAAATGATGAATACTTATTATTAATCATAACATTTTCCCGCTCAATTTGACACTTTTTCAATCGAAATCATTCAAATTCACGCATTGTCGTGTAATTGTTGGAATCGGTCTTTCAAATTCCGAATAAGTGCATACACATAAGCTTTCGTCAATAGACACCCGAGTACATTAATTACGGGCACTACCCAGCAAACACAAAACGTTTACAAAACGTTTTTATTAGGTCACGTAGGTCTTCGTCTTTAATCAAAGTTTACAAAAACCTTTACAAAACGTTTGTATTAGGTCACGTAGATCTTCGTCTTTAATCAACGTTTAAAAAACATTCTTAAAACGTCTCCAGCATCCGACAGGTTTTCTGCTGGTCCTTGCACTTGAAAGCAAATACATGAAAGGTTTTTTTATTGTTTTTTGGTAACGTGCAACGTTTTAAAAAGGTCCATTTTGCACGTTCTAAAAACGTTTTCAATCTTTTATAAATACACGTTTTAAAACGTTTTCACATAACGTCCAAATACCAACTTTGAACCTGTTTAGAACGTTCAGAAAACGTTCAATTGTTAGTTGGGTAGCATTCACGAATGTGCAGCCAAATAATCGTTTGATGAAATTATAATTTATAATGAAAATACAAATAAGATATTAATAATGTTTCGATTTATATAGCGTTTAATACAGTTATTATTACCCCGGTCATCGGGGGGTTATTGGACACACTCACAATCAATCCACACTTGCACTTTCTGATCTCTTGGGAGCAAGGCATGCTGGTCAATAGGGCGCAGTCCACGATATACAATAGACCGCTTCTGTAATGTATGCAAATATTATGCGTATGACGGCAGTAATATTAAGTAAAATTACATACACGTTCCACTCCTACAGGTAAATGGTAAAACGCAGCAATATTGGATTAATTGTCTTGCTTAATTAAGGACAAACGAGAACGCGAACATGTTGCCACACCACATCTACAAATGTTCACGGTTCAAGTTATGTTATTATATTATGAACACCACTACACCAGTATTGTTTTAGAGCAGGCTGATGAATGCGAAGTTTATAGAATTGATGATTTAATTCATCAACTGTGTACGAATCAGTGACAAAAATGCTGGAAGTGTTTGTTACAAACAGAATCTTCTTAGATTTCGCAAAGGACTAACAACACTTTTCCCTATAGTGCATGTTCATGTTCATATAAATTCGCATAGACTTTGTACACATCCCACTCGGTGCCCCTGGTCATGGGGTATTTATCCGATATCACACTAACTTATGATGTTTTTTCTTCTTGATTACCGATTACATTATGGAGTTTCAAAATGATCTGTAGTGGTACCAGCGTTTTTCCTCATTTATATAAACGATTTCCAAACCTACGTTATTATTTCCATTTGGGATTGTTTGCAGATGATTTTAGCCGGTTTCTCACTTTTTAGAGAGTATTTACACATAGATTTAAATGTAATGAGGTCAAATATTGACGCATTTCATATAGGTGTAAAGAAAATATATTATACCAAATTCATGCGTTTTAGAAATCGTTACCGACAAAACAGTTTTTTGGTATCAAGGATTCGTATTAAAGGATAGTTGAGTAAGTTTTGGTATATAGAGGCCGTTACACCATATTTGTGTGAGATAATCAAACACGGAGTGTCGAGTTTGAAAGAGCATACAATTGTAATGACAGAATAAACTTAATTTGATCAAAATTGTTTCAGAAAAGCCTAAGATATCCATAAACCTAACATTTTAATAATTGTAGGGAATAGACAATATAACTTTGAATGGGCTGCTAAAAAAATTCAAAATTGCTTCTTCTTTTTAGAAAGGTACTATTAAAGATGTTTTTGAATAATTGTTGATTTATTTGTAATGGTTAAAACCAATATGTTTTTAATGAGCATCCTCCTGAGTTTTAACGTCTCTTTTTTAATGGAAACATGCTTTTTACTTAGTCATTTGTAATTTGTTGTGTTATTAATTTCGAGCATGGTGGAGTAAGTTATAACTGTCTGTTTGTAATGTAATGATGCATGTTTTAGTTACTAAAGCTCACCAAAGCTTAACTCGCTTTATCAAAACTCAACTATCCTTTTAATGAAAACACAAGTGGATTGCACTTCATTTGTAGTAATATAGATACAAATATTACGAAAAAAAGATTGAACCACTGCCATATATTTCACGGGGGAAATTGATTAACAAAATGCAAGATAGCTAAATCAAGACAGATATAGGGAAACAGTCCATTTCATACATTGGGCAGTAATTTTTAGATGAACCTCCATGCGACTTAAAATGTACAATGTCACGATATGGATGTCTTAAATTGTACAATAATTAAAATATATTTTAATTATGTTCTACCAACAATGTATGAAAACGTTTTTGAAACATTTTGGATTGTTGTAATATTATCGATAATACAATGTGCAGTATATACTAGTTTTAACTTATATACTATGCAAGTCTATCCTGTTTAATAAATGACGGGAAATTGTGAAATATTGTACATTATTTGATTTTGTTAAATTTGTAAATTGCTATCGGGGTTCATGATCGATTATAAACGATCATAATAGTGAACAGAAAAATTCCTATGTTTGCTATCATTTGTATTGAAAACAGTGTTATCATATCCTTGTTTTCTATATAATTTGTTGTAACATTATCGATAATATAATGTGCAGTATATACTTGTATTGCTTATTGTTCAAGGGCTAGTTTTGACTAATATACTATGCAATGTCTATCCTTTTTAATAAATGACGGGAAATTGTGAAATATTGTACATTATATTATGATGTTGTTGAATTGGTAAATTAATACAATTAAATTAAATTTACAAAATTAACAAAATATTGGGGGTGCAAAGCCCCTTTGCACAGCCCCCTCTTTATTCACTTTGATACACCTATTAATTAGTGATTTATGATCGGTAAAGGTTCGTTACGCAATCGATCCCATTGCGTCGTAAGTGGGCCGACAATAGGTGATTATTCACTTTGATACACCTATTAATTAGTGATTTATGATCGGTAAAGGTTCGTTCCGCAATCGATCCCATTGCGTCGTAAGTGGGCCGACAATAGGTGATTTCAAGTATGGTCTTTAAGGCCGGTGTTAGTGTTTATTACACACAAACGCCGGTTTGATAAACACTAACACCAACCATAAACACCATACTTGAAATCACCCATTGGGCCAACGCAGAATCGCTATCGGGGTTCATGATCGATTATAAACGATCATAATGGTGAACAGAAAAATTGCTATTTTTGCTATTATTTGTATTGAAAACAGTGTTAATTTGTCCTTGTTTTTCTATATAATTTATAAAACTATAAATGACACCCGAATATAGTGTTATGAATGATGATTTAAAGGCTGATTATTTTAGAATCTACTCTCATCTACTCTCGGCAGTTACTAACTATTAACAAATGTACATAGTATGTATAGGATATATATACTAAGCCGATTGCATAGTAAATTGTTAGGACGATAGTATAGTATAGGATCGGATAGGATAGGATGATAGGTATAGGATTAGGATTAGGTGTAGAATAAGTATGAAATGTTTGCGTGACGGTATGGTAGAATTTGTAACACCATGCAACCTATCAATCATTTTTTTTTTTAATGGTTGGCTCATGGTTGGCTCATGGTTGGCTCAAGGTTGGCTCAAGGTTGGCTCAAGGTTGGCTCAAGGTTGGCCCGAAGTCGTATTAACGTTGGGGTTTAGTCGGCTCAATGTTGGCTTGACGTCAGAAATAGCAAAATAAAAGGTTGGGCAAACGTTGGTGCAACATCGTAGCAAGACGTTGGCTTATGGGGGTTGGGCCAACGAGGGCCCAGCGGCAAGAATGACGTGGGCCAAACGTCACGTTTTAACGTTGGCCCGACATTGACTTATATAGTCGTATTAACGTTGGGGTTTAGTCGGCTCAATGTTGGCTTGACGTCAGAAATAGCAAAATAAATGGTTGGGCAAACGTTGGCTCAACATTGGCAATTGACGTTGGCGTATGGGGGTTGGGCCAACGAGGGCCCAGCGGCAAGAATGACGTGGGCTAGACGTCACGTTTTGACGTTGGCCCAACATGACCGCCTACATTGGGCCAACGATGGGCCAACGTAGCATTGTTATCTGGGTTATCTTCGAGCTAGTTGACCTCCGATACAGACTCGCAAGTCCGACCCAGAGCGAAGGACGGAGTGTGACCTCGACTACATGAGGGCAAACTCGGGCTTTCGCGCATGGGCAGTCGAAAGGACGGCACGCAAGTGTCTGACCTCGGTCGTGTTGCTATGGAACGCGCTCCCGTCCAGAGAGGAGAGTGCGACCTTGCTGTTGCGCAACGCGGGGCTATTACATTTCCAGATCTCCGGAAGACGGAGAGCAATTCTCACGCTGGGCCAAAATACAATAACTAACATAGCGCAAGGACAAGCGAGCAAGGCCGCAAGGAAGGGGAGCAAACTTTCCTAACAAAGACGCACAGCGAGGCCGAAAAACAAGGTAATAAAACAGCCAAGGACTCGAGTTTGCAAGTTAGCATTTTACATGAACATACTGAATACCTGATCTGTGCAACACTAATATAACATTTACATATATGTAATTATGCATGATTGAAACAACTACAAAGAAAAAACTGTGTAATACACTATTACATATATAGGTACACTAATTATTATTACAAAGAAACATCTATACTGGATGATTGCGATCGTGGAAAGAATACACTATAGCATGCAACATCCATATATACCCAATATCGTACATCAATTACTCATCTAGGGACCAATAGTCCTCCCACCTCTCTGGCCTAACACAAATGCAACAAGTGGACACGTGGCCAGATGTTTTATCAATTATCTAGCTCGGGACAACCTTGACGCGACTATGCTCATGAATATTCACTAATCGTGAGAGCTAGGAAGAACAAGTCATAAATAGAGAGAGGGACAGTAAGAGTAGCCAATGACGGGTGAAACATGAGGAAAGACTAAAAGAGAGAGTGATAGGGAGAGCGAGCAAAGCGTCACATCAAGAAAGAGGGAGGGGACGCGGTTACCCTGCGCAGATCAGAGCTCAAGACGGTGGGGAACAGTGAACCTGAATAGACCAGTACATGGCCCTACTATATGAATCAGAATGTGTATAACTACACGTAATAATTATCCTAAGTATACAGATGATATACAAAATAGCCCAATAATCACAGTCCCAAATCGCAACACTAGTATACACAAACATAGGCACCCCACCAAAAAAAACTGACAATATTGCATTAAACACATTAATTCGATCTATCGAGGTTATTTTTATCATATAATGAAAGAAACCCTACCACATGATACCAACCTGCACACACACATACACACACACACACACACACACACCACACACACACACACACACACACACACACACACACACACACACACACACACACACACACATACAAGTGATTTTTATTCCTCCATATATAACATTTACATTTGAATATACATACTGAACAAAATAGACATATACAATTATAGTGAACAAAAATATAAATGGTTATCTTACATACATAAACAAATTCAAATAAATTGTATATTCAATTTCCTGACTTCATGAAATAAACATAATGGAGGTTATATAACTAAAGATAAAAAAGGAACTAAAACATGCTCCTTTACCCCCCCCCCCCCCCCCCCCCCCCATTTAGCCCAAGAAAAACCCCATCCCCACCCAACCACCGATCACACCACAGTCACATCAATACCTCAGACACCCATTCCAGTATATCTGCTCGATTTCAACCTAAAGAGTAATTAATTAACAATATAGAAAGCTGTCACATTCAGCTAAAGAGTAGAGACCCAGAACTTTAATAATAATTAACAAATTCCCTATAATTCTAACAAAATAAAATTAATCATATTACATGTATTCTATGGTGTTCCCACTTTTGTAAGTGAACTCCTAATTTATCCTTTTTAATAGCCACTTTTTTTTCTTTATTTAGATTTCTTTTATATTTTTCTTTATTTAGATTTCTTAATTTAGATTGGGTTTTTGATGGTTATTTTAAATATTTAGGCATCGATTTCTCGGGTGACTTGCACGATATGGTTGATCATAATTTGTATACACAAATTTTACATATTAACTCTCAAATGACTCTCTGGTTGAAAAGATCGTTAACAGTGTTTGGTAGAATAACAGTTGTAAAATCCTTATTAGTATCAAAGTTAAATTATTTATTTTTATCATTACCGAACCCCTCTGCTGAAATTAATGAAAATATTACAAAAGTAATTTTTTGAATTTATTTGGAATCATAAACTTGACAAAGTAGGAAACAAATGATACAACCCTATCATTTGGGGGGAGCCAAAATGATAGATATATACTCACATGTTTATTCATTGAAAATATCATGGATGAGAAGATTCTTTTTTGGTAATATAGATTATTTTATTGATAATTTAATGCATACATTTATGCCCACAAATTGTCAATTGAACCCTTCTTTTTAAGATTGTCAATAGGTGCAACTAACCCGTTTTGGAATTTTTTTTTTTTGGTTTATAGTATTTTACAGTCTAAAAGTTTTCGCAATATATCTTGTCAGCCTCTATGGTTTAATAGTCATATTCAAATGAATAACGTGTGTGTATATTATAGGTCTTGGTACGAAAAGGGTATAATATGTATTAACGATTTATTAGATGAAGATGGAACTTTTTTGTCACTCCATGAATTTAAATTGAAATATCAAATTACAGTTAATTTTTTGCAATACCTTGGCCTATGTGAAGCTATTAAATCTGGTTTCAATAAACGTTGTGGTATTTTTGTGAAAATGGAACAGCCTTTAAAATTAGATTTAATTTCCCTTATTTGTCAATTTCGAAAAGGATGCTCGCATATATATGCTTTATTATTACAACAAAAAAGGGAAGAATGTAAAAGCTATACAAAATGGAAAAGGTTTTTTAACATTGATTAATCCATATGGCAGAAGTATTGTGCTCTTGCATTTAATTGTTCTATTGATGTTAATTTACGTTGGTTTCAATTTACAATATTACATAGAATTTTGTTTACAAACGACATATTGTTTAAATTGAACATGGTTGAAACTGAATTATGTTCCTTTTGTAATGCTCATACTGAAACAATTTTGTGATTGTCAAATTTGTTAAAATTATATGGGCAAAATTAGAAAGATGGATTAACATAAGTGCTGGTTGTAACATACATTTTACAAATGAAAATATATTGTTTGGATTACGAGGTTTAAATAATACAGCAATAAACTTTGGATTGTTCGTTAGTAAGCAAATAATATTTAGAAGTAAACTAGTGAATAAAATACCTGTATTTTCTCAGTTTAAATCAGCTTCAAATTCATATTATAAAAATGAAAAATATATATTTAGTTTGAAAGGTTATGGTAAGTACTTTGATAAAAAATGGTTCTCCTTGAGAAGTATGTTTTCTGATATTGCTTGATTAGTTATATTTATACAAAGAAACTATACGACGGTTCATTTATGGTTCATTTATTGTTATTGTTGTGTTGTTATTATGATATGCTTGTAAATGTCATGCTATGTTTAATTTTGTTTTACTTATACCAATAAATGCCCTGTGGAGGGGGAAAAAACAAATTCTTCTTCTTCATAATCCCAAATAATTTTCTGTATTTTCCGTACAGAAGGAAGTACACCTTTTATTCTAAAATAATAAATAGTATGTTTTAACAAAAAAATCTATGCGATCTACCTGCCAATCCTACACAAATTATTTTCCAATCAACATTCCTAATTTCAATCAAATCAAAATATTCTATTATATCTAACCATAACCTTTGTACGTATAAGCATTCAAAAAATAAATGTGAATATGTCTCAATCTCATTTTTACAAAAAGAGCATAAATTATCAATAACAAATCCAAACCTAAATAAATGTTCTTTTCTATATAATGCCCTATACAATAATTTATATTGAAATTCTCTCAACTTACCCCCCAAAACTGTGCTCTTTAATCTTAAAAATATATTCTTCAATTCTTCATTACTATAATCAAAATTAGTATGTCCATCCCCAATGCACAAATTATATTCCTTTTGAAAATTTTTAACTAAATATTCATACATATGCCTAGATTTTAAATCAATTAACATTCCTATATATCCCGAAACTTTTAATGTAATTTCAAATGTTCGAACATCTACTTGAATAAAGTCACTCATAGCTTTACCATCTTTCCATTTGGCAATGCACCAAAAATATCATGAATCTTTAATAATCCTTCTCCTTTTATTCCCAAGCCTAAAAAAGTGAGCAACAGATCTCAAACTACCATTCAACATTATATCAGACACCTTACTTATACCTCGTTGTAATAAATCTTAATTAAAAAATCATTCTTTTTCTTAAGAACACATGTCTATTATTAAAAACAATGGGATTACTTTTTTCATTTTCAAAGTGTCTACAATTTTATATATCTTGCCAAACTTTCAAAATGTCTACATAAAAGGGCGGGACTTCTTTTAAATCCATCTTATGAATATCATAGTCACATAAAAACACAAACTTTCCTCCTACTGATCTACAGCAATAATCAAAATAAACTTTCCATCCTGAATGCTTATCCCCATACAAAAGACGTTTAAGCCACATTATTCGTTGAGTTTTTACAAAAAATTCAAAATTATTAATTCTAAGTCCTCCAAATTCATAATTCTGATACAAAATTTTTCTCTCAATTCGATCCTTACCATTCCAGAAAAAATCAAATGAGAGTTTATCAACCTCCTCATAAACCCACCGAGGTACCGAAATTAAAGAAGAAACAAAATTTAATTTTGAAAGTGCATACGCTTTTAATAACTGAATTTTTCCCATCATTGTTAAATCCATTTGCTTCCACCACCCTAATAAACGTTTTATCTTACTTAATACTTCTTTATAATTCAAAACATCTTTCCGTATTTTATTACGTGTATAATACACACCTAAAATCTTTATTACATGAACTAAATTTCCAAAAGTGGGTTCTCCTGGTATTTCAGTATCACATCCCATCCCCCAAAAAATTATTTTTTTCCTTATTAACCTTAAGTCCACTAATTTTCTCAAAATCTTCAAAAATCTTTTGTAATCTTTTTATAGATTTTAAATCTTTAACAAATATTGTAATATCATCGGCATACATTACTTGTTTAACTTCATGATCCCCAAATGTAATTCCTTGAAAATTAACATATTTCCTAATAACAAGAGCCAAAGTTTCAATGGCTATCAAAAATAAATAAGGCGAGAGAGGATCCCCTTGCCTCACCCCTCTCAAAATATCAAAATAACCCGTTGAATGCCCGCCATTCATTACACAACTACTTATATCTTTATATAACATCTGAACCCAATTACAGAAGGATTCCACAAATCCAAATAATTTCAAAACATTAAATAAATGCCTATGTGAAATAGAATCAAATGCCTTCTCAAAATCAACGGCGCCTAACAAACCAACAGATCTATTCAATGAATAAAATACCATATCATCTATTAAACGTACTGCCTCTCCTATATTCCTATTTTTAATATATCCAACTTGATCATGATGGATTATTTCACCAAGTACTTCTTTCATTCTCTTTGCCAAAACTTTCGAGACAATCTTATAGTCCACATTTAAAAGTGTTATTGGTCTATACTTTTTTACAAACAAATCATCTTTACCTTCCTTCTCAATCAATGTTATGACCCCTTGTTTTTGAGAAGTTGACAATTCCCCTCTATCAAAAGCTTCATTAAATGCGTCTACCACCATGTCTCCGAAAACCGGCCAAAAAGTGCAATAAAATTCTACAGTAAAACCATAATTACCCGGTGATTTATTTAATTTCATTTCCTTCAAAACATTATGGCATTCTTCTTTCACCATTTTACCTTCACATAATTCCTGACTATCTCTACTTAATGTAGGTATATCCTTTAAAAATACAGTACCACTTCCATCTAATAATTCTATATCCTTTAATGAATACAATTTTTTATAAAATATTTTAATCACATCTAATATACCGTTTTTGTCTTGTATAATGTTATCCTCTTCATTATAAATCTCTCTAATTACACTTTTTCTCTTATTAGTTTTTAAAAGCTGTTCAAAATACTGCATATTTTTTTCTCCCTCTTCAAACCATGCTGCCCGGGATCTCACCCTTACCCCTTGATTATAATACTCATATAAATTCTTTAACTGCATTCGTTTCTCCTCAATTTGTTCACTAATAATTTTTAAAGGTGTATTTACTAATTGTTCTTCTAAATCTTCCACTTCTTTTTCTACTTTTTCAATATTTTCTCTTGTTTTCTTAGCTTTTCCAGAAGAGTATCTAATTGTATATTCCCTCATCTTCATTTTAATGAAATCCCAAAATATAACTTTATTCCCAATTTGCGGACGCCATTCCTTATCCAAATTCGAAATTTCACCTGTCAATCCCTCAACAAATTCCTTGTCCAAACACAAACTATTATTACATTTCCAATATGATTTACCATAACACAATTTATCTACCAGATGCCAAATTTTAATTCTAATGCCAGAGTGGTCTGGTGTAATTGAAATAAAAATATCACTTACACTTACTAATTTTTCCAATTTGGATGACATGAACCAATAGTCCAATCTACTTTGAACTACTGGCCATTTCTGTCTAAAAGTAAATTGTCTTTCTTGAGGATTTCGTTTCTCCATATATCTGTCAAATCATATTTAGAGAGGAAATTCACCAATAAATCACGAAACTTTACTTTAAAAACAATATTAGATCCCAGATAATCCAATTCAAAATTCATTATAGTATTAAAATCTCCTCCTAATAAAATAATATAATCTCGAACTTCTAATTCAAACACGACCTTATCTAACTTCACCAAAAATTCTACTTGCATCTTTCCTTTATCTTTTGTAGGAAAATAAACATTACCTAACAATACTTTTACTAATAGTAAATATATTACTCATTGCGGATAGGGTATCGGAAATAATATCGCTAGTGATATTCGTTTGTCTCGCAATGTATGGTCAACAAGGAATCTAAAAGATCACGACGTTTCGTGTGCCGCTGCAACACTTTGTCAAGTGATATAATTTGTTGTTGTTGTTGTTTAGTTTGGTGGCAATCAGTCAAATCTGACTATTGTTGCCAATTGCTTTTCTATTGATTTCATCTTCACATATTTTTAAAATATTATACAATTTTATATATCATCAACAAATTATTTCTATGGCACCGCTAAAAATATTGCGATATTTCATTTTTTTTCTTTTCTCCTACCTTATTATGAATATTACTTTTATATACAAAAACAATTTTCCTTATTTCAATAACAAAGCCCACCTCTCACATCGGGACTCCCGCCACATATGTGGAAGTGGGCCTCTTATGGTCAAAACGATCCTCGTTACAACACGTAATTATAATAGTATAATAATAAAGCGAAATCAAACAAAACAAATATATTCATAAATAAACACTATTTTAAAGCTACTAATGAATTATCGCAATATGCATTTTTGTTTCCTTCTTCTTAAAGGGCAATGCAACTCAAGAATAGAGTTTATCCTACTTGATATATCGTAATATGCCTTTTTATTATATATAACATAACTCCGACTCAGATTTCTGCTTTGGGAGAAATATGTGAAAACTCTATCGGGTTTACCACCACTATTCATGCGAACACTGGAGGCCGCCATTATTAGGTGTGTGCGGACTTATGGTCAGTGATATGCACTAATGCACTTCAATAGCACCTATTGAAGCCATTGTCTGAATACTTGTAGATGCTTTGACGAGTCTGTAAATCAGTGAAAAGCTTTTTGGTCGGCCCGTAGCACACTCGTCATAGTTTGCAAAGCATGTCGGGCAATTATAAGAACATGGCCGCTCCCATCACCTTGTGCCGCCGTAAGAATTAGTAAAATGTGGGTATGTTCACGTAAGTATTTCATGGGATCCAGGAGGCCAAAATTGCCAAGTTATGTATCAAATAAAATGTCTGTTCACCCTCTAAACGATAATAATAGCCGAAAGCTATAGTTTTATTGCCCTTTAATAAAGTAATTCTTAAACAAATTAGTGCAAACATTTCGTGGGCTTATTTTGTGCATGTTAGTGCAAATACATAATACATGGTATACCTTTGTCTTCTGAGATAATCATAATACAATACAAAATAAACAAAACTCACTCCTACTATGTCTGGTGCCTGCTCTCACATTGGGACTCCCGCCACTGATGTGTAGCTTGGCATCGACATAATAATTATATATGTAGCATGGGTAAAATGACCATGCAATGATATTTAATGTTGCCTTTAACGTCGAATGATATAGCGGCCTTTTATCACTACACCAGCGTGGCCAGACTAACGGTCATAAACCTAGACCATGTTATTGTTTAGCCACTATCGCCCACCCGGTATGGGGATGTCTTATCTGACCACGAGGGGGGAAGAACGGAGTACATCTTGCGTGGGTCAGCACAATATCTCACTTTGCAGAATTGTGTGACCCCAGCCTGATGTGTTTTTCCCCTGCTCTTTTCAGGTAAGAATGAATTTCATTCATTTGTATAGTGAAATATATATATTTGTTGGTGTACGATTATTTGCATCTTTGTATGATATAATGATTGCTCTTTTGTGTCTCATCTTTTAATGATATGCAGTTTAAAGTGTACTTTAATAGTTTATATATGACTTTTTTATGTTATATTCATGCTGGTGACGTGTATGACTTAATTTGATATGTTTACTAGGATAATGTGATATTGGATGTTTTGGTTAAAACGAAATAACCTTTAGTCTTAGTATGTTGCCAAGTTGTTATTGTTAAATATGTTGAGATATGGGAGATATTCGTGCTGTTAGGAAATGAAGAGTTTATAATTGTATGTGATTTATACTATAACACGTGTACGGTCTGAAAGTATATTATATTGTGTGGAGCGTATGTTGGTATTGTAGGCAGTTTGTTATCTCCGTTGCACACTGGTTCACTGTACGCGAAACTTAACTCTTCGACTCCTAGGATTGCATATAGTGCGATGGTCAAACATCATTCAGCCAGTTTCGACTTCATACCCCTCTCCCCCTCTCTCCTCTCTCTTCTCACTCCTCTTGACCACCTGTGTTCCCACGTTTCTCGTCTCCCCTCTCTCTCTCTCTGTTGCCCTCTCTTCCCATTTCCCGAGCAACCCTCGCTCATCTCCGCACTGTGCCCGCGTGTCCACAAACTTCTTTCTCATCCTCTCTCTGCCCTTTCACGTCTATGTTCTTATCTCCTCTCTCCCTTCTCGCTCCACTCTCGTTATCTCTTATCTATCGTGGTAGCCATTTTTAGAGAGTATAGTTATTTGCCTGGTTTTTGCACGGGGTATTAATTGTTGGAATTAAATACAGAGACAAAGAGAATGAGAGTCTTGTTTGTAATTTTCGCTCTCCCATTTATAGTGCGTGTAAAATAAGACTTGGGGAGAATTAGTATTGTGTATAAAGAGAAGTTTGTAAACTTGTAGTCTAGTTCGACGTTCTTTTATATTATAGTGTTTGTTTATACCCGTTATACTGAGATTGTATTGATTTTGGAGTGATATTATTATAATGTAAGCTAGATGTTGTTATTTAGTTTGTAATTAATCATGTTAAGGATATAATTGTGAAAAATTAATGGGGTTTGATATGAATTGGTATATCGGGAGATGAAAACGATATTTGATGCGGCCTGGTATAATTGGTTACTACGCTCGCAGTTATTATATTTAACTCATGCTTTATACTAGATTTATATGTTCGGTTTTATAATACAATTGATTTGGAAATGATTGTATTGATGATTTGTTTGTTTTTGAGGTGTAAATGAAGACTTTGCAGAATTGTGTGACCCCAGCCTGATGTGTTTTTCCCCTGCTCTTTTCAGGTGTCTGTCTCGCTAGCGGTCTCAATCCCGGTTCTTGCATCGTCACCCCACCCATCCACCCCATATTTCTTTGTGTTTGCGCCCGGCCTGAACCACCACGTAGCCACAACTACACACCGGTGCTACATAAATTTGGCGACCTTGCCAGCGTACACATCGGCAGGACTTCCGGAGACGAGGACGATGGCGTACACCGGTAGCAACGACCAGGAGGGCCCGAGTAACGAGGAAACGCTAAGAGGGGCTGCTAGCGTTGAGTCAGCGCCTCATCAGGACAGCCGCATGACGACGGGGGCGCCAACCTTCATGGCTGCTCACCAGGTGCGGAGTGTGCCCATCTTTTTTGGCCATCGGGAGGGGAAGCAGTCGGTGGAGGACTGGGTCCGCGATATGGACTACATGCTGGCCGCGGCTCCGCAGCCACACATCGGACTTGCGTTTTCGACAATTGTTCGGAACCTCGGTGGCGAAGCACGCCGTTTGGTCCTGAATATTCCGCCACATGAACAAACCCCCGCGGCGGCGTATGAGGAGCTGCTCCGGGAGTACTCTGATGGCGGTTACCTCGGTGACCCCATGGCCGAGTTTTACGAGAGAGTGCAGCGACAGGGCGAGGAGGCTGGCTCATTCGCCATAGCGTTAGAGGGCATCCTCTGCAACCTGGAGGAGAGGACATATGGCGGTATGCCAGTAGAGGACAGGGATGCTAAACTTACACATCAATTCATGCGGGGACTGCGGGACGAGGAGGTCCGCGGCAGACTGGCCCCAATGAGGCCGAGGATGATGACGTTTCGCGGACTGAAGGAGGAGGTGCGCCATATCGCTAAGGAGCGCGCCATATCGCTAAGGAGCGCGCCTCAAGGCGACAGCAGGCCCGTGGTAAGGGACACCTCAACCAGCTACGGAAGGACGACGGGAAGGACGCTCAGCCGGACTCGATGAAAGAGGTGCTCGGCCTCCTACACGGCATCAAGTCGGATCAGAAAATAAGTCTTTCGAGGATGGCGTCTCTGGAAAGCCGCATCGACGCGCTTGAGATTTGCACGAGGACGCCGACGCCTCCCCAGCCCCGTGACGCCCAGAGGTCCGCCTGCTGGACGTGCGGACGCCATGGACACTTCGCCCGAAACTGCCCAGACCGCCATTTAAACATGTGAGGCCCGCAGCTGTTGATGCTGTGGGCGACAAAACGAACTTGAACGATCTTGAACCACGTAACGAGGGAGCCTTTCGCATAAACGAACTAGGTGTGGTGGGACCTGCGAACGAAGCAACAGTCTCTGTCAACGGCCTAGAGGTGAGGGCGTTGTTCGACTCGGGCTCGCAAGTTACAACGATATCGGTTGATTTATGGCGTGATCATCCAGAACTCAAGAAACAGTCACTACGAGATGCAGACATCACCCTTAAAGGTGCCGACGACTACGATGTGCAGGTGCTGGGCGTGGTCGACATCGACCTCGTGGTACTGGACCGCACGTACAGCAAGGTGCCAGCCCTGGTGACGGCTGCAACCCGATACCGACGAACCGTCCCAGTACTTATTGGTACGAATGTCATTCGCGCTGTGGAAGAGGATGGTGTTTCCGCCCATGGTAGAGAATCCTTTCTGCAGGCAGTAGAGGAGGCGAGCCCCACCTGGCGAGTGGCCCTCATGCGCCTGGGCATAGCCGATGTCGGCGGGGAAGGCGATCTTGTCGGGCGAGTGATCTTTACCGGGCGGCCAGCTACGCTTTTGCCTGGCGAGGAGAAGACCGTCATCGGGCGCGCAAAGGGTAAGAGCCATATCCCAGACTGTTGCGTAATGGTGGAATCGACTACGGCGCAAAGCAACCTCGCCTGCCTGAGAACACTTTCTTCTGTCCACGACGGAAGCGTGATGGTGACGATACAAAACCAGACCGATACTCCCGTGGTGCTGAAACGCGAGGCAACCCTGGCGATACTGAGGTCGGTGAAGGAGATACTCGGCGAAGTACCCCTGCATGAGTCTCCAGTCGGCATTTCGCACGATGCCCGGTGCCAGTCGCAGTATGTAGACGCCCACATGGATGGCATGGATCTGTCTCACCTAAAAAACGACGAGGAGCGCGCGGCCCTTGAACATCTCGATCTTGAGGAAGAATGGTGATGTTTTCTCCCAGCACAAATCCGACTACGGTCACACGTCCTCGATCACCCACCAAATCCCCTTGGTAGATCACGTCCCTTTTCGCCTACCCTACCGGCGCATCCCACCTTCCATGTACCAGGACGTCAAGGAGATGCTCAACGACATGAAGGATACTGGGGTGGTGCGACCCAGTAGTAGCCCCTACGCCTCCCCAATAGTCATTGCCCGGAAGAAGGATGGAAGCATCCGATTCTGTATCGACTACCGGAAGTTGAACTCCAAGACGGTCCGGGACGCCTACCCCTTGCCGAGGATTGAGGAAGCGCTCGACTCCCTTGGTGACGCACGGTACTTCAGTACGCTTGACATAACCTCAGGCTACTGGCAGGTAGAAGTAGATGAACAGGACAAGGCGAAGACCGCATTCACCACGCCCATGGGCCTCTTTGAATGTAACAGGATGCCGTTCGGCCTGCAAAACGCCCCTGCCACTTTCCAGAGGCTGATGATGACGTGCCTTGGTGACCTGAACATGAACTCCGTCCTCATCTACCTGGACGACGTTATCGTGTTTTCCCAAACCTTCGACGAGCACTTGGAACGCCTGCAGACTGTGTTGGACAGACTGAAGCAGCATGGCTTGAAACTTAAACCGTCCAAATGCCACATCCTGCAAGAAGAGGTGAGCTACCTTGGCCACGTTGTTTCTGCAAATGGTGTAGCGACTGACCCCGAGAAGCTCACCAAGGTTGCCGATTGGCCCCGTCCCACCAACGGCAAGGAAGTGCTGCAGTTCCTGGGATTCTGCGGGTATTACCGCAGGTACGTCAACTCCTACTCTACCCTTGCCGTCCCCCTCTACCGCCTGACTAGCGGTGATCCCCGGAAGAAGAAGAAAGGAAAGAAAGGCCCCCCTCCCATCCCATTCGAATGGTCACCAGAGTGCGAAAGAGCCTTCGTGGAGCTGAAGCACCGTCTCACGAGTGCACCCGTCCTCGCCTACGCCGACTATAACATGCCGTTCATCCTAGAAACGGATGCTTCCGGTGTGGGACTTGGAGCTGTGCTGTCACAGAAGCGAGATGGTATCCAGCGCGTTATCGCATACGCTAGCCGAGGACTCGCCCCTGCGGAAACAAGGTACCCTGCCCATAAACTGGAGTATTTAGCACTAAAGTGGGCGGTAACAGAGAAATTCAAGGACTTCCTCTACGGAAACGAATTCTTGGTGTTCACCGACAACAACCCGCTGAAGTATGCGACCTCTTCCGCTAAGCTCGACGCGACCGGGCAACGCTGGGCAGCAGAGCTAGCCAACTACAATTTCCAGGTGGTCTACCGCTCAGGAAAATCGAACGCCAACGCTGATGCCTTGTCCCGCTTGCCGTCCCGTCCACCTGAAGCAGCTGATCCACCCACAACCTCTCCCAGTGTACACGTGAGGGCTCATCGAACGGAAGCGCCTTCAACAACCCGTCCCAACCCCTACACCGAAGCACTACCCTCCATGAGCATCCGTGAGCTGCAAGCCGCACAAGCGGCGGACGATGCGATATCAACAGTGACGGACCTGGTGGTGCAGAAGAAGAGACTCTCCAGGTTGGAGCGGTCACGCCTGTCTGCTGATACCAGGCTACTTCTGACCCAGAGGGAGAGACTTTTCATTCTCGATGGTCTTCTTCTCCGTTCCGTGACTAGAGGAGAGGTAATTCAGCTGATCCTGATGGAGGAACTACATGACAAGATGGGTCATTTGGGGCCAGAACGCACCCTAGACCTCTTACGGCAGCGCTTCTACTTCCCGAAAATGGAGGAGGCAGTTCAGAGGTGGTGCAATTCCTGCAAACGGTGCTGTCTTCGTCAGCCGGCCAGGGCAAGCCAGAGGGCACCTCTAATGGGCATCCAGACATCCAGACCCCTTGAACTCGTCTCGATGGACTTCCTTGGTTTGGAGAGGTCGAAGGGCAGCTTCGATAGTGTCCTGGTGATCACTGATCACTTCACGAAATTCGCCCAGGCCTACCCTACCCGGGACCAGAAAGCAACAACGGTGGCCAAGGTGCTGTGGTCGAAGTTTATTTGTAACTTCGGTTTCCCAGAGAGGCTGCACTCGGACCAGGGGAGGAACTTCGAAAGTGGTGTAGTGAAGGAGCTCTGCCGTCTAGCGGGAGTTCAACGCAGCCGGACCACCTCCTATCACCCGCAGGGAAATGGCATCACCGAGCGATTCAACCGCACGCTAATAAACCTGCTCGGCACCCTGAACCCAGAAGAAAAGGCGGACTGGAAGGGCCACGTGGAGTCGATGGTGCACGCGTATAACTGCACCAAGCATTCTTCCACCGGCCATACTCCGTTCTACCTGATGTTCGGGCGGCATCCACGCCTCCCTATCGACCTGCTGCTGGACAAAACTACGATCGACGAGGGCCTCGACCACGACGGATTCGTGACGAAACTGCGCGATCAACTGTCCATGGCGTACGCACAGGCCGGTGCAGCTGCGGACAAGGCGAGGGAGAGCCAGAAGTCTGCATACGATCGCCGATCTCGGGACGACCCTTTGCACCCAGGTGACCGCGTGCTTGTTCGACGAGTTGCTTTCCAAGGAAAGCATAAGCTAGCAGATAAATGGGAGGAGCATCCATACGTAGTCATTCGCCGGAGAAATGAATTAGTCTACGTGGTCCGGCGTGAAGACACCAGAGCAGAGCGGACGCTGCATCGCAACTTGCTAACCCGCTGTACATTTCTTCCCATGGAATGCCACGACACAGCGCACGTCTTGGTGGCGGAAGATGTACTCGCTGCTGATGCCGGTACCGCAGCGGAAGGAAGCCAGTCGGCAGACCTCGTAGACGTCGGCCAGACAATCACGTACGGTAGCCTACATGATGAAGCCGGAAGAACAGAGTGGCAGGAGACGCGAAAACTGCACGGAGGAGCAGCGCCCGCGCACGTCGTCCCAGAGCCTCCCGGTAACATCACAGCCAGCGCGGAAGATATCGGACACAGGTCGGCCGCTATGACCAGGGATGTAGAAATCGACATGCCTCCAGACGACGAGGTTGGCGACGAGCCTTCAGCCGTTGGCGGCGACGTTACGATCGACATTCCATCTGACGACGGCAGCGGTGACGAGCATTCAGCCGTCGGCGGCGACGTTTTGATCGACATGCCATCAGACAACGATGAAAACGACCAGCTATCGTCGGCCGAGACGCACGAAAATCAGGTCAACACCAACCCCGACAATGGCGATGCAACGGATTGCTTCGAAGTGGACGAGATCGACGTAGAACCGGACACTGACGCCGAGGCCACGGGCACCCCGATACATGATGTCGCCGACGAACGACCTACACGAAGCAGACGCCCCGTAGATCGCCTGAATTACCCCAGGCTCGGGAACATTAATCAGTTGAGGGCAAAAGTGTTTCGGGCAGCTCGCTTCGCTCGATCGAATAATGGACTTTCGGACATCGTTTATGTTTGATTAGAAGTCGCCGAGGACGGCGTCTGGATTTGAAGAGGGGGAGGGAGTAGGATAGAATATTTATTATGTGTATTCATTGACACTTGCGCATTAGAAGTGGGATTTGTTTTCGTTTTTTTAATTTTGAAAAGTATGTACTATGCAATTGCTTATTCATAGGAGCATCGTGGCAGAATGAATTGTTTTACTGTTGGGGCTTGAACGTATATTGTAGATGGTTTTTATATAATAGGTATGCTTCTCTTCTTTAATTTGATTGAGTCATGACGCGGACGTCAGTCCACGAAGAGAGGGAGGATGTAGCATGGGTAAAATGACCATGCAATGATATTTAATGTTGCCTTTAACGTCGAATGATATAGCGGCCTTTAATCACTACACCAGCGTGGCCAGACTAACGGTCATAAACCTAGACCATGTTATTGTTTAGCCACTATCGCCCACCCGGTATGGGGATGTCTTATCTGACCACGAGGGGGGAAGAACGGAGTACATCTTGCGTGGGTCAGCACAATATCTCACTTTGCAGAATTGTGTGACCCCAGCCTGATGTGTTTTTCCCCTGCTCTTTTCAGGTAAGAATGAATTTCATTCATTTGTATAGTGAAATATATATATTTGTTGGTGTACGATTATTTGCATCTTTGTATGATATAATGATTGCTCTTTTGTGTCTCATCTTTTAATGATATGCAGTTTAAAGTGTACTTTAATAGTTTATATATGACTTTTTTATGTTATATTCATGCTGGTGACGTGTATGACTTAATTTGATATGTTTACTAGGATAATGTGATATTGGATGTTTTGGTTAAAACGAAATAACCTTTAGTCTTAGTATGTTGCCAAGTTGTTATTGTTAAATATGTTGAGATATGGGAGATATTCGTGCTGTTAGGAAATGAAGAGTTTATAATTGTATGTGATTTATACTATAACACGTGTACGGTCTGAAAGTATATTATATTGTGTGGAGCGTATGTTGGTATTGTAGGCAGTTTGTTATCTCCGTTGCACACTGGTTCACTGTACGCGAAACTTAACTCTTCGACTCCTAGGATTGCATATAGTGCGATGGTCAAACATGATTCAGCCAGTTTCGACTTCATACCCCTCTCCCCCTCTCTCCTCTCTCTTCTCACTCCTCTTGACCACCTGTGTTCCCACGTTTCTCGTCTCCCCTCTCTCTCTCTGTTGCCCTCTCTCCCCATTTCCCGAGCAACCCTCGCTCATCTCCGCACTGTGCCCGCGTGTCCACAAACTTCTTTCTCATCCTCTCTCTGCCCTTTCACGTCTATGTTCTTTTCTCCTCTCTCCCTTCTCGCTCCACTCTCGTTATCTCTTATCTATCGTGGTAGCCATTTTTAGAGAGTATAGTTATTTGCCTGGTTTTCGCACGGGGTATTAATTGTTGGAATTAAATACAGAGACAAAGAGAATGAGAGTCTTGTTTGTAATTTTCGCTCTCCCATTTATAGTGCGTGTAAAATAAGACTTGGGGAGAATTAGTATTGTGTATAAAGAGAAGTTTGTAAACTTGTAGTCTAGTTCGACGTTCTTTTATATTATAGTGTTTGTTTATACCCGTTATACTGAGATTGTATTGATTGTTGGAGTGATATTATTATAATGTAAGCTAGATGTTGTTATTTAGTTTGTAATTAATCATGTTAAGGATATAATTGTGAAAAATTAATGGGGTTTGATATGAATTGGTATATCGGGAGATGAAAACGATATTTGATGCGGCCTGGTATAATTGGTTACTACGCTCGCAGTTATTATATTTAACTCATGCTTTATACTAGATTTATATGTTCGGTTTTATAATACAATTGATTTGGAAATGATTGTATTGATGATTTGTTTGTTTTTGAGGTGTAAATAAAGACTTTGCAGAATTGTGTGACCCCAGCCTGATGTGTTTTTCCCCTGCTCTTTTCAGGTGTCTGTCTCGCTAGCGGTCTCAATCCCGGTTCTTGCATCGTCACCCCACCCATCCACCCCATATTTCTTTGTGTTTGCGCCCGGCCTGAACCACCACGTAGCCACAACTACACACCGGTGCTACATATACATACTCGACAATATTATATGATATTAACTGAATTAAATAAAAAAGCAAAAAAAAACATGTAGCGACATAACTTTGTCTTCTTTTTTCCACTTCACTTACAAACTGAGATAATCATAATACAATACATATTTATATATGATTGCTTTTATATATTAGTGTATGGCCTGTATAAAGAGGCACTACTGCACCCGCAGCTTGTACCTCTATCATACAGTCTCATATAGTTATGCATTTTATTGACTTATGCATTTAATATTCTTATACAAATAAAAGGGTACTAATACCACTACAAAATAGTGTTTTTCTGTCTATCTTGGCCTGTACAAAGAAGCACTACTGCACCCGCAGCTTGTACTTCTATCATACAGGCCTATTTAATTATACATTTCATTAACTTATGCATTTATTTTTCTTTATATAAAAAAAAATATACTAATACCAAAATAAATAGTATGTTTCTATCCGACTTCTAAAGGCTTGTATGGTAAAACACTGCTGCCCCGCAGTTTGTGCTCATATCATACTCCCCTTTCAATTAATACATGTACATACGTTTACATAACAACACCCGTTATACTACTTTATATATAATTACTTTTATATATTAATGTATGGCCTGTATAAAGAGGCACTACTGCACCCGCAGCTTGTACCTCTATCATACAGGCTCATATAGTTATGCATTTTATTGACTTATGCATTTAATATTCTTATACAAAAACAAGGGAAATGATACCAACAAAAATAGTGTGTTTCTATCTATCTTGATCTGTACAAAGAAGCACTACTGCACCCGCAGCTTAATTAATGTAAGCAATCGTATTTATACTCTAGGACGGCTCCAAAACGCACTCTCGCATGAGCGAGTACGTTCCTAATTGGTCAATAACGGGCAAGGCCTATTGGCCGATGCATACGGATGCTCAACCAATCAGCGGGCCGCTGGTTCGGCTCGCTTGCTCGGCGGGAACAAAGGTGAGCTCAACCAATCAACGGGCCGCTGGCTTGGCTCGTCCGCTGGCTGGAATTAACCGGTGCGGGCCGGGGACGGGGACTGTCATGGCGACATATCGTACGCATCCAAAACTCGGGGATATCGATCCTGTTGTCTCTATTGAAATTACTGGAATTGAGACGAATATATATAGCTTCTTTTACTCTACGTGTGTACCAATGCCGTTCTTGGGACAGGCAATGAACCCCATCCCAGTCTGGCTGATGCTGGTTGTCCCAAGCATGTTCGGCCACGGCTGAGTTGTCAGTTCGGCGGAGCCTGACGTCCCTCTTAATGCTCGGTGATTAATACATTCCTCCTCTTAACTTTATCTCTAAGACCTCTTACATTTAATGATACAAAGGTCAAATACAAAGGTTAAAAACATGCTAATAATTCACAGAATACACACATGTACAGACATTAACTTTGAGAGACAAACAAAAACACATTACTCAAGCAGACACACAATAACAAAAGCAACATCAATGATTCGAACGCAATGATGAAAGAAACATGTCTACACAATAATAATTTACTGTCATATTGACAACAATGAGATAATCTCTTTATTACATGAATATTTCATCGGCCTTATATGATAATCAGACGATTCAGCTTCATTACAATCAAGTTATAACAGTTCAATTATTACAGGGAATATGATTATTCTAACCAACCATAATACTCTGTATGGATTATAGTATTATTATAATTATTACAGGGATTATTATTATTCTAACCATATTAACCGGTAGGGAATATATCATGGTACTATGAGCCACAATTACATTTGACTTTAAATGACTTCAAACATTGAATTTCCGGACAAAATTGACAAAGAACTTTACAAAAACAAATAATTCAATAATACATCATCATAATATATCATAATTTCTTTTAATTTCTCTATATATTAGTAACTGTGACACAGAATATTGTCATTTATAAATAAACAAAATAAAAATTTAATTGTACGGACCATCTCACAAAACTTATTGGATTTGGTATATGTCAACTACGTGCATTTACCATGACACCTGATTGGCTGCTGACAAAGTAGTTTAGTAACTGAACATTTACAACATTGGGTAAAGTTTGATAACATTGAGCCCTATTGATGTTATTAATTGAAAATTGAAAAAGTGCTGCTTAATAGTTCAAAATATTTACATTATAATGCTGAAGATAAATCGTGAGATAAGTTTGGTAACAAACGTGTATTCTACATTTGCCTATTAATAGAATACAACTGCAGTGGGTTTTGTTTAAACATAATCAGAATTTTCTGAATGAAAAACCAAAAACATTTATTCATGTAAAGAAGGGAAAATAGATATCATGAACACATATTGAACAATAACATGATGAATAATTTTGATAATAAACAATAAAGACTCAAATCCAAATACTAATACCCATATCATTAGAATCTCAAGTATACACAAATAATCTAAAGGGTACTACAGTTGTCTATAAAATACTATGGCTTGTTACATCCCTAGCCATTAATGGGGGTTGGTATTTTATTATTTTTGTAATGATGTTTTCATTTGTTATCATTATTTTTCCTGGGACCCCTCTTTTATTGTCACCGTCCGAGAGACACAGTTGAAGTTCATTTCTGGACGGTTTATGCAAAGGGCAGAACTATGACTGCTAGAACAGTAGGGTGTTTCACTAACACTAAACTCGATTTTAGCATCTATTTTTTTTACTAATCGTGCCATTCAATCGATGCTAACATTGATTATAATGTTTACTGAAACACCGCTCAGAACACCTGATTTAAAACAGCATTTGAATGCATAAAGAATGTAAGTCAGTTGAAGATTATTATAAGTTAGTGCCTTCCATCCATTATTACATCAGGTTATATGCATTAAAAAAAAAAAACATGTACAACGAAATACATACTTGTATAGTATTTATGGGGAAAGTTTATACATTGCATAACAGTGTTCAAATCAACGAGTTATATTACTACCTTTTACAGCTTGTACAGTATACAATGAAATATTTTAGAAGCATTGATCTTAGTGATCTTCATGTTTAAATGTGATATCAAAACCTGAATAAAATAGCAGAATTTAAATTAATTGAAATACATCTGATTTGATTGAATTGACCCAAATGGCATAAAGTGTACACAAAATTGAGAAATTGAAGTTATATTCCCTACTATTAATTTTCGATAGCACCACACAAACAACCCCAATTTTACTGTGTAGAATAATTGAATGACACCTTTGATATATTTACATCTACATTGCAATATGTAATTAGTACACCAGAGAATTGGTTATATAAATAGCCATGTACACACATATTGAAACTAATTCATAAATAATCTCTAAAACATTTTTTTTCTCTCTCTATAAAAAATTTGTTCGCTAAATTGTTGAATTGTTAATTTCACACGTTGTATGAAGTTCCATTATGACCATAATATACTTGTACATACCCAAACATTGAATGCATAACTCTAACATTGTAATAATGACCATACAATGCAAATATTGTGTTCATATCATGTATTTTCAACGATCATCTCTGAATTGACTGGTTTAATGAGGCTCAAACAATTTATGTGTAAGCAAGATTATCTCTTTAAAACTTAACTTTAATAAAGCGGTATATAAACGTGGACAATTATTATTATATTCATTATTCAAATTTATCTTCTTTATCTTCATCATCATCATCATCATCATCATCAATATTTTTTCAGCTCCATTTTCCTCTACAATGTTCATGTTATAGAAACATATCATTGTCCGACTAATGAGGGGCACGTAGCTCAGTGTTTATACATCTGTATTCATATGCGTACCCAGGGGGGGGTTTAACCCCCCCCCCCCCCCCCCCTCCCAACTTGAAGCTGGTATCGAGACTACATTTTAGCGGTCTCGACCATCATTACCGATGGTCTCGGCCTCAAACATTTCGAAGAATCCTGGTCTCGGCCTCGAAAATGTTGAAAATTCTCGGTCTGGGCTTCGAAAATTTTCAACGGTCTCGACCATCATTACCGATGGTCTCGGCCTCAAACATTTCGAAGAATCCTGGTCTCGGCCTCGAAAATGTTGAAAATTCTCGATCTGGACTTCGAAAATTTTCATCATCATCATCATCAATATTTGTTCAGCTCCATTTTCCTCTACAATGTTCATGTTATAGAAACATATCATTGTCCGACTAATGAGGGGCACGTAGCTCAGTGTTTATACATCTGTATTCATATGCGTACCCAGGGGGGGGTTAACCCCCCCCCCCCCTCCCAACTTGAAGTTGGTATCGAGACTACATTTTAGCGGTCTCGACCATCATTACCGATGGTCTCGGCCTCAAACATTTCGAAGAATCCTGGTCTCGGCCTCGAAAATGTTGAAAATTCTCGGTCTGGGCTTCGAAAATTTGCTTACAGGAATGTTTTTTTTACCGGTCCTGGACTCTGCCTCGAAAATTGTAAATGTACCCGGCCTCGGCTTCGAAAATTTCTACGGACACCCCCCCTCCCCCCCCCCCCCCCCCCCCGCTTACATTTTTCTCAACAAATGGTCTCGACCTCGAAAAATGTTGACCGGTCCTGGTCTCGTCCGTGAATATTTTGAAGGTACTTGGTCTCGGCTTCGGGAATTTTCTATGGCCCCCCCCCCCCCCCCGCTTACACAAATTGGGCTGGCGAAATAACCCCTCCCCCCCCCCCCCCCTTTAAAAAAATCCTGGGTATTGGGGGGAAGACTAGTTCCCCTCACCCACCCCTTGGAGGAGTATTAGGCATTGATAACATATTATTCATAATTCTGTTCTTAGGCCTAAAGTGATATCGATACACTGAGTCACGCCGTCGTGATTATCAAATGAAAAATTGAGAGTTTGAATTAAAGTTTGAATTAAAGGGCGTACAGTTTTAAGAACATAATAAACTTCATTTGATCAAAATCGGTTCAGAGACGGCTGAAATATCCATCATTTATAATTCTTGTGGGGCCCCATAATAATTCAATAATTTTGAATCCGCCGTTTCAAATAAAATCCTTACATGTTTAAAAAAAATTACAAAAGATGTGTCTAAATAGTTGTTGATGATCTCTCTATCTTATCATTATTTTATCAAAACATCACATGCATTAAAAATGGTTAAAACCAATGATTTTTTAGAAAGCGCCTTCATGAGTTTTTAATGGCTCTTTTTTAATGATAAAATGCTTTTACTTAGTCGTTTGTAATTTTGTATACCCTTCGAGCATGGTGAAGTTATACCCATTAGTTTATGTTATGGTGTAAGTTTGGTTACTAAAATTCAGTTTGACTAAAACTATCCTTTTCAGAAAATCAATGCAAATCGATAATTGGTCTATATATGTGAGTTTATATTTTTTCATAATTAAGAAGCTTCATATATGTATAATGTAGTTCTCTTGATAATAATATAGTGATCGTAATCATGGTAATTGTGCAAATTCTCGAAACGACGTGATTCCGGCTACTCTACCGCTAAGGTCATACAAATGTAGAAATCACTTCTATTTATCCACAAACACACATGACAATCGAAGAAATTTAAGGAACCTTTGCAAGTTTTAGCTTTTATTTTTGCATCTTTTAAAAATATGGCGCTCACAAGTCTAAAATCTGTCGTAATTTTGTCGTGGATTCTTTATATAATTATTCTTTGCAAGCTGTATATTGTGATGAAACCATGTACAACATATTGTTATTGGGGATGTGATTAGTGGAGTCACGTTTTTGGAAGCAGGTAAAGTTTAAGAGGGTGAGATAACCTGTTAATTAATCAGCACAATCAGCATAGGAAGGTAGCAAAGTCTGCATTATATTTGTTGACAACAGAGTGTGACGTAGGATAGCTGGGCTTGGTCAATATTTAAATAGTAATTTCATTTTTTTCATTCCTTTACTGTACAATAATTGTAGATTGTAGTAAATAAAATTGCATGTAATACATTCATATCTGTTAGCTATAGGCCAGTGTTGATGCACATGCACCATGTTTATTTTGTTCCGTATCATATGCTCGTTATATAAATCATATTGCGAAAATGTATATTACTAGACTTCATTTTAAATTAAATAGATAGTTGATAAAAGGACAAGCAATCTGATGAAGAACAAAATGTTTTCACATAGTAGGGTAACAGCTGCACGATATGTAGGATGGTATAATATTAATAAAAACTATGATATTAAGAACATTTGTAAATTAGCACAGCTACTATTAAAGGGTACCACCACCCAAACATAATATTCTTATACCATAAATGAAAGGTTACATCTTTAGAATTCCATTCCATCAACAAGTTCACAAAAATATGTTTCCAGAAAAAAATATATAATCGGAAAACGCATCACCATTCTAAAGCACGGTCTGAATGTACGAGACTAATTTGTGCAGAGCGAACGAATCGCCTGGGATTCCATCGTCTCCAAACGTACGCGTGAATAGCATTGGCGCACTCGCAAACCAGGAACCAGGAAATAGTAGTGGTTCCGTAAGTGGTGGAAATTAATTGCTTTGTTTATGAATTACACAAACCTTTGCAAAATAGTGTGTATCTATTTGATATCACAAAACGGTACCAAAACATATTTAATTATTTGTTCTTTGCCTGATGGTCCCCTTTAATATAAATACTTGATAGAATATAACATTTTCTTGACAAAGGAAATTATTTTTTGTGTTCCAAATTTATAACAAATCACAGAAACATGATTAATATGGATAGAATTTGAATACTATAGATCATGCTAAACGATATTCTGACAATGTATTTTTTTTTTCATTTTTTAAATACATGAGTCACAAGACTGTCATGAAATCAATGATCTAAATAGTATAATATATAGTTCAATACTCAGACATTAATATGTAATCAGAAGACAGCGACAATAAACTATTGACAAAACTGAATTAAAAGCAAGTAATTATGTTCATTGTTCTAAAAAACTTTTACATACATTTTGCTCACTATTAGATCCGGCAAAATAACAGGATCTCATTGGGAACGTCAGGGTAACCTCAAGCATTTCAACAACTGTAAAATGAAATAAACAATTGCAATAAGGTGACTGCAAGGAACCGTGTGGTCCTCCATGTAATTGAGTATTCATAAGTCTGCTCTTAGGCTTAAAGTGATATCCTTATACTGAGTCACACCGCCATTATCAAAATCATCATTTATCTTTGAAGTGGGTCTTCGGAGTGTCTTGCACTCATTGTATGCAAATGAGCATGGCTGGTGTTTGATTAATGCGGAGGAGGCACCTTCGAAAGATAACGCAAGTTCGCGGTTGGTCATGTGTTCATTGTCGAAAATAAAGCTTCAACTCGTACGGTTACGGGTGATCTGTAAGTTCTGTAAAAGCAAATCAACATAGTATTTGTTCGTTTTCAAACAAATAAATACACCTTATATTTTGGTATTTGACAAATCTAAATAAAGGTTAATGAAATAAGTTATTATTTTGAAAATATATGAAGATTATACAAAGTGTTACTTAGTATGTATGTCCTAATAGTATGGCAACACAAATAAAATAATGCAAATCGGTAACTGGTCTATTTGTGAGTTTATATTTGTTGTCATTATTAAGAAGCTACATAAATTATGTGTATACATTTGTTCTCTTGATTGTAATACAGTGAGCATAATTGTGAAAATTCTCGAAACGACGTGATGCTCGTTACTTTACCGTTATGATAAACAAATGTAAACATCAATATTATTTATCCAAAATCACATATTTCAATCGATGAAATTTAGGAAACTTATGCATGTTTAAACTTTTAAAGGGGTAGTTCAGTTTTGGTAGAGAGGTCGCCGCACAACACAATTTCTTCTGAGGTAATCAAAACCTGAGTGTCAAATTTGAAAGAACATGCAATTTTAATGGCAGAATAAACTTTATTGGTCAAAATCGGTTCAGAAATGGTTGAAATATTAATAAATACATCCGATCGTAATACATTTGGGACCCAAATTAATTCGATGATTCTTAAAACAAATTTGAAAAACGCTTACACTTTTTATCAACAATTTTCAAAAGCGGTTTTTAAATAGTTGTTAATGATCTCTCTATTTAATCATTATTTCAAGAAAACATCACATGCATAATTTGGTATGAAAATGGTTGAAACCAATGCCTTTTTAGAGAGCGCCCTCTTGTGTTTTAATGGCTCTTTTTTTAATGATAACATGCTTTTTACTTAGTCGTTTGTAATTTTGTATATCTTTCGAGCATGGAGGAGTTATAACTATTAGTGTGTAATGTGACTGTGCAGGTTTGGTTACTAAAGTTCAGCCTTACCAAAACTGTACTACCCCTTTAAGTATATTCTTTTTTTTAAGAAATGGCGCGCACAAGTCTCACGTGGGTCATCATTTTATTATGTGTTCTTTATATAACTATCATTTGTACATTGTGATGAAACAATATACAACGTAGAGTTATTAAGGTACGAACTGTGGAGTCAATTTCAAGTTTTGGGAAGCGGGCAAAGTTGAAGTGGGTGAGATAACATAGCAATAAATCGGCATCATCTCCCTCATAAAAAGATTTTTAAAAATATGCATAGGAAGGTACCAAAGTCTGCATTATATTTGTTGACAACAAACTGTATAACCTAGGGCAACCCGGTGGGATATCTGTGTTTGGTCAATATTTAAATAGTACTTTAATTTTGTTTATTCCATTAATGTACAATTAACGGTTCACCTAAATGTAATATAATCAACTGTTAACTATTGAAACATGGTTGAGGTCATTGTCGATGCACATGCACCGTGTATGTTTTGTTCTTTATCGTGTGCTCGTTATATAAATCATGTCATGAATAATGTATATTACAAGACTTCATTTTTAATTAAATATATAAGTAATGAAAGGAAAAGCAGGCAGTTGGAACATGTTTTTCACAATGCTAATAATAATAATCATTATAAACACTTGTATAGCGCAGCCATTACAAAATATATAAACGCTAAAAACGAATGCACGTCAACATTCCAGTTTGATTTGATATAAATATGATGAAAATGCAATTAATGTTAAATGTTTCTGTAACGACCTGTATAATTCGGCATGTTTATATTATGTTTATGACAATCCCACATGTGAAAATGTATTTGATCTTATGCGAGTGACACGCGAATGGCAGAAATCATACATGCTACTTACAACACTAACTGACCAACATGTACGATAGGCTATCAAACTCAGTAGAGACATGTTTGGCGATTGATGTTTTGCATACGGCATATATGGGGAAACGTTTTGTCGCAGTAAATAAAGTGTAGATGTGTACTTTGACATAATGGAAGATTATAAGTGTACTTTTGTTTCCATCAAGAATTAACGACGAAATCAAGCATAAATATTTACAAATGAATAAGCTATCATAGGCGTCAATAATGTGATGGATTTTATGGAGAATAAGTTTGTACGCTCTTATTAACAAATTATAAGACTTTGATAGCAGCAAATCATTTCGAAATCATACAAATATGCTTTTCACATGCATACCCTTAAAATAGCGGTTACTATTATGGTTACTTATGATAAACATACATACCATACCAGAAATCCTAGTTGATTCGAATGGTATATGGTATACAGATTATTATTGATATTGGTGATCATGTGCATATACATGTCACAGTGTGGTCTTGAAAAAAACATCGAATCATTTACGTGAAACAATAAAAACGTTATCTTAAAAAACAGCAGGTCCCGACAAAATAAGCACGAAAGGAACGAGATTTTAAAGGGATAATTACATTTCTGGCTTAGAGAGGGCGCTACAAAACGATATCCATTTGTTAGGAAGAAGGACAGGAATTGCAAGAAGACATACATTTAGCAAGAAAATAACTTCTACTATCAAACTCCGTTCAGAAACGACTGAAATATCAACAAAGTTGAGGTCAATTGAAAACAAGTCGTGGGCTTTGACCTTTGTTCGCAGTATCAGTCAAACGTCAAATAATAGTTATATAATTACATCTTTTATACTCAGTATCATATACACAAGTTTTGTTTATATTGATAGTGAAGTATTATGATCGTGACATACTGTATACGTGTAGGCTATACAGTTATAATTACATTTAAAAACACACACTAATTTCTCATGCATAATGCTTTCTTTTTTCTTCTTCTTCTTCCTTCTATCTTTTTTTGAATTCATTTTTTTTCTCGGGGGGGGGGGGGATGATTTGTACAGGCATCCTTCCTCCTTCAAGAGCGGGGGGATGCATCCACCCACCCCCCCCCCCCCCCCACCCCCCGGGATTTACGCCCCTGCCCGATGTTGTGAAATATTATGTATGCGAGCGAGCGGAGCGAGCTTGAACATTTTAGAAATTTCACAGCGGAAAATTGAAAATTGCCATTTGTTTCAATATTATTGTATGGGTATATTCGTTTTATTACTTATGATATGGCGTTATGAAGGGTTATATATAAACCCCCGAGGTTGTGAAATACTATGTATGCGACCGAGCGGAGCGAGCTTGAACAGTTTAGCAATTCACATCGGAAAATGCCATTTGTTTCAATATTATTGTATATGGCTATATTCGTTTTATTACTTATGATATGGCGTTATGAAGGGTAATATATAAACACCAGAGGTTGTGAAATTATTATGTTTGCGAGCGAGCGGAGCGAGCTTGAAAATTTTAGCAATTTCACATCGGCAAATCATACACACATAAAAAAAACTAATTTCTCATGCTGCATTATGCTTTCTTTCTTTCTTCTTCTTCTTCTTCTTCTTCCTTCTTTCTTTTTTCTCTCTTTTTTGTTGAATCTCAGGGGGGGATGATTTGTACAGGCCATCCCCCCCCCTCCTTCAAGAGCGGGGGGGGGGGGATGCATCCCCCCACCCCCCCCCCCCCCCCCCCCCCCCCGGGATTTACGCCCCTGATAGTGATAACCTCTATAGTTAATGTATATTCTAGACAAAAATCACATTGAAGGAAAAGGGTTGATAGATTCAGGTCTCTGAATACAGCGCCATCTTGTGTTAACGGCTGCTATTGAATGTAAACATCGCTGTCAATCATGTCAATTGTAAATAAATCTTTTTACCATTTTTGCTTTGTATAATAATATAACGATAACGTACAAGTTTTAGCAACTTAAAACAAAGTTTGACAAGTACTTTCTTACCTTACAAATCAGCGGAAAAGAAATCGGTATGGATCAACATTTTCTTCTTTTTCATACAAACACAGAAACCCTAATTGATTCCAATCGTATATGGTTTCAATTTAGAATAGGTGTGTTAACACTTTCCTGATCAATGCAAAAACAAATACCTTCTATAATTATAGCTCATTAGAAGGGCTGGTTTTCTGGCAATGAACTGCATGTGGTCATGTCCTAAAAACGTCAAGACTAAAAACATGAAATTTTGAGAAAATCTTACAGATTGTACAACTTCCACAAAACATCAATATGTCAACGTATCAAAATTGCTAAAAAACACACATAATACATGAAAACCGAACAAAACACAATCGATACAGCGTGGAAGCTACACATTAAAGATAACCAGATCATCTTTTCAGAAAGATATTCAGACAATACACGTTGTAGCATACATATGTGAAAAAGGATGCGAAATATCAACAATTCATACATAATGTCACTGGTTCAGTGTTATGAAGTACGCCAAAACGAGCGTACTTTATGCTATCATGTTCGGGCAGGCTAGGACCACCCTGTACATCTTAAGGTATGTCAATCTTTAATCATAGTTCACGTATACATAAAACACACTAACATACATCAATGTATGTTTATAATACAAACACGAATAGAAAAACCATAGTTGTTGTGTCCTTAAAATTCAATACTGAGTAACGGTTATAACGAATGTTGTTTTTTTTGTTCCAAAAAGATACGAGTAACTTTTTTAATACTTTAAAGACAAATCTTATTTCAGCAATACAGTTTGCAAACTTTGATCTAAGACTCAACTTTTCATGATATCCATTACAAGCAATATAACTCTATAAGTAAAATAACTTTAAGTTAATTGTAACGTATTAGAAGGGCTGGTTGAATCAACTGCATTTATTTCATGTAAAAAAAAAACATAAAGACTAAAAACATACAATTTTGAAAACATCTTACAGACTATACGACTTCCACAAAACATTATTTCATCGTATCAAGAATGCTCTAATTACACATAATATGCATCAAAACCAAAATAAATACAATGGAAACAGCGTGAAGCTACTATATAGGATCATTCTTTCAGAAAAAAAAAAAAATTCAGACAATACATGGTGTAGCATACAGATGTGAAATAAAGATGCGAAATATCAACAATTCATACAGAATCTCACTGGTTCAGTGTTATGAAGACAGTACGCCAAAACAAGCGTACTTTATACATGTTCGGGCAGGATCGGACCACCATGTACATATACACGTATGTCAATCTTTAATCATAGTTCACGTATACTTAAAACACACTAACACACAGCAATGTATGTTTATATTATATACAAGCACGAATAGAAAAACAAACAAGTTGGTGTGTCCTTGAAATGCAATACTGAGTAACGGTTGTAACGAATTGTGTTGTTTCTGTTCAAAAAATAAATTACAAAGCAACTTTTTTTTCATGCTGTACAGACAAATATCATTTGAGCAATACCTTTAGCGACCTTTGATCCAAGAGTCAGATATTCATGATATCCAGCATAAGCAATACTCCTAACGTTGAAAAAATAAGATTCCTTGAAAAAGTAAGATTCCTTGTAAGAAGGGCTGGTTGACTGAGCTGCATTCATTAATGTCAAAAAAACATCAAGACTAAAAACATACAATTTTGTAAAAAAGAAATCTTACACACTCTACATTCTGAGGTATAAAACATGCTCTAAATACACATAATATACATCAAAACTAAAATAAATTCAAGGGATACAGCGTGGAAGCTCAATCTTTCACAAAACAAATATTCAGACAATACAGTGTAGCATAACGATGTAAAATGAAAATGTGAATATCATATATCATATCAAGTAAAATTCATATAGAATCTCACTTGCTCAGTTATGAAGTGCGCCCAAACGAGCGTAGTTCAAAATGTCCGGGCAGGTTCGCACCACTCTGTACACTTACACGCCTTTATGGCAATCTTACATTATAGTTCACGTATACATGTACTTGAAAAGGTAATATACATATCTTATAGTCATACATGTTTATACATTGATGCGATTAGACAAAATAAAAACTCATGTTTCGGTATCGGTTATCATGTTTCATTGGAAGCATGTATGGACAATCAATCAATTTTTGTACAAACCATTTGGTGGGCTTTGCTCTAAGATGATAGTTATGATGTCCAGCAAATTCGACACAATTATTCAAACATAACCCATCATTAATAATAATAATAATAATAATAATGGCGGCTACTTTTCATAGATAACGTAAAATTCAAAACATTTCTGTTAAGTTACGAAACGCAGTTGTAACGCTCAAAAACAATTTTGTTTTCGAATAATGCACACTTTCCTTATATCCGAGCATTAAAGTACACCAGTCTTTGCAAACATCATTACAAATGGAATATCAATATGCATGTCTCATATTTATAATACAGGAAAGAAACATGTGAAGAAATTGTGAAAATACTTATTTGTTAAGCTGCGAGTGTGAAACTCGCATAACACATGATATAATGTCAACACGATCAACATCATTAATATGCATATATCAAAAACAGAATTGAAAAACATGCATAATGTATCAAATATCAATAAACAAAGCAAAATTCAGCGTAAGCACTAGATACATTATCATCGTTGCAATTGCATTTAGAGTTATTGTGTGAACATGCATTTTCAATGTCTAAAACGTATTATGTCACCATAGCAAAATGGTTTTAATTAATTTATCTCAAACAGAATTGACAGGCATGAATATTTATATCAAATATATATAAACAAAGCAATATACAGCGTAAGCATCAGATAACTTACATGATAATACATAATCATCGGTGCAATTGATTGCATGCAAAAACATACATTATTGTGAAAACATGCATTTTCAATGTGTAACACTTGCATAAAACATCATTTTGTCAACATATCAAAAGGTTAATCATTCAGATATCTCAAACGGAATTGGAAATCATGCATAATATATCAAATACCAATAAACAAAGCAAAACACAGCGTAAAATAAGATAACTTGTATGGTAAAACATTATCATGGTTCCAAATAAACATACAATTCTGTAATTGTTTTCTATACGTTTGTCATAAGCACAGAAAAAAAGCCAACTATTAGTATACGATTTCAATTACAAAGATGTATACTTTTATATCAGAAACGTGCGTGTTAACACAATACTGGTGGATTGTAAACTACTGGTGGACGAGTTACGAGCTGATGATGATGCAGCTGACGTATGTACTACTACTAGTTGTTTTATATAATTACCTACAAATATCATCGAATGAATTTTGGTCTACATGTAAGACATTTGCTTCAAGATCCGACATGGCTTAGTGCATGCTTCTCATATTATGCTATATGGAGTGTTTTCCTTTTACATGTACGAAATGCATCGACTGTTTTATTGCGATATTGTATACATGTTTTTATTTCTTAAGGTTTTGCGCCGATTTCCTGAACATCCAAACATAATTTGCCTTGTTTGTGTTTACATTTTCCAATGTACATACTGTACATGAACATTATTTCCATATATAATAATTATAGAACATTGATCACATTGGAACATTTTCACTTAAAAAGATGTGTACATTTCAAAGGTTGTATACTGGATGCCAAGATTTAATATTGAATAGAAATAGAGCAACACGTCAAATGCATAGTGATCGTATTTTCACATCCTGACCACTATGTATGTACTTAGAAAGAATTATCATGAGTTGATGCTATGAATATTTCTTGATAATTACGGTAAAATCCTTAATGTGGTACATTTATACTTCGAATAACCAGACAACTATATAGTATGCGACACTCATTAACAAATCCATGCAAAGCTTATGCCGTAAAATGGAATATACAATATAAATAGTCAAATTGAAATAATATTGCCCAATAGGCAGCATACTGAATTATACATAATTGCGCAGATCTTTATTTTACCTCACATTTCATTTCTTTACAAAAAAATAGTAAAACTGGTATCAAATAAGTCAGGTAATATTTACAGAAGCATATACATGTACATTATACTAGGGTGGCATTTAATACGTTTGGTCCAAATCTTTATAGAGATCGATGATATACTTTTAACACATAATATACAACAACTGTAATGCTCTTGAATATATTGCATTATATGTAAATGCATGGATATTCAAATTCACCATGGCTTAAATGCATGCAAAAACATCGTTTATGATATGAATTTAACTTCGCTCTGTCTTCGTCAAGATGTTGTATTTCATTGTAAGTTTATCAACGAAGGAGTCTTTCATATTGCTTTAATATGTACCACGCATATTATTAAGCGTATGTCAAACATAATGCATACATATCAATCTACGAAGATTGAGATTGTTGGTATACAGTATAAAACTTATAATACATACCATTTTATAGTACATGTATTTAAATTGCGCAATATACAATTGGGGACAGCAAGTTAGACATAATCCAATGGGCTAATACTCCACAAAGGAATACATTGTTTCATGAGACTTATATCACAATCGGGGGCGGATTAATGGACGTAAGGGAAGACAAATAGCAACATTTATAATAAAAATACGCAATTAAATGGACAGCAAATGCGAAGAATACATGACTGACAACATGTGATCAATTATATGAGCTGCGAGAATACAAACTTATTATTAATATGAAACAAAACTACGAATTTCAAGATTTCTTCTCGTTATAATCAACATCTTCTTGTCAAGGTGCAGCTAGGATGGCGGTAGCGATTACGTAATACAAGGGAGAACCCCGTCTCCTCGGTAGCTTGACGTCATAGGGTCACAATTGAAGTAAATCAATCTGTAATGGAATATAAATTTTACATGATGATATATTTAGGTAAAAGTGTGTAATGTAGAACTATCATCACTGTCATTTATGCAGAACGGCTTGCTACTTAAAGTTTGTTCTAGTATCTTGGTGACGATGCAAATTGTCGTCGTACATTACGAATGTGTCTCGCCCTGGGGTTAGTGCGGTCAATGAGGAAGATTCGGCAGAATGGAGAATAGATGGAAGATGGGGAAAATGTAATACAAACTAAGGATGTTTATAGTTTGGGGCTAGATCTGTTAATAAATGATACTGAATTACCAACATTCCCGATATGTCATAGGAAATATATCGTGCAGGCTCAATCCTCAACAAAGATGCCATAAGGTGCAATCTATATTTTACTTCAGAGATATGATTATCAGCGTTTGAAAACAAAAGTAGTTTAAGCAACTCATACCTGAACCTTTCACCTGTAGATAAAGATCTAATGGTGATGCGAAGATGTGTCGATTATTCAACGTGATGGTGACCGGCTTGTCCGACCCGACGCCATCCGACTGTCTGGACGGCGGATTTGTCCGAAGCCCAAGGGATATGTCTTGCATTTGGTCGAGAACTCCGGCGGGGATAGACATTCTGACGTCATAATCCTTTAGGGAAAGATCTCCACCTTCTCTGCCAATGGTCCGCCTGGAAGTAGTATAAAGACGTCTTGAAGAGGTTGACCCCATTCCTACGGAGAGACGTGTATTGTTAAAGACACAGTCAAACTTGTGTATAGTGACCAGCTAATTCATGGAAACATGGAAAGTGGATACTGTAATAAGTGACCTCTATAGAACGGTTTCGTATTAAAGATTGTTTTACTCTGCAAGGGATCACTTTTTGTGGCCACCATAGACAGTTTGGGTGCTATATACAGGTGGCCGATAATAAGGCTTGAATGTATATCTAATGTGTATTATCATATGAAGAGCTTTCTTCCAAAAGGCGTTATATCCACTTTTTCAACTTTCGAGGAAACAGATTTTTTTGCCCAACTTTGTATACGTGCCTATGGGAATATGAAAATTGAACGTTCTATATTTTGATTTTGAGGGAGGAATTTGTCGTAAAATGTGGATTCCTAGATAGCTACGTAGCTTATAAATGTAGATTATATCGTTAACTTAATTTTTATGGAAAGTGGATTTAGCGCCTTCTGGAACTGAGCATTTTTTATGTAAAGTGTCTAAATCTGCTATGCTAATGGATGATAAATCTAAAAAGGCGCGTTTAATGATCCATACAAAGTCTGAATGTGTTGAACCTCAGGAAAACTGGATGCATCATAGACAAATTAACTTGGTCAAATTCAACTAAAATCACTTTGAGCTTTCATACCTCTCGTGTACCACTGTACCTCGTTGTTTGGCTTTGGTAGCATGCCAATAAAATGGGTTTCGATTTGTATAATGCATTTCTAGTTATTGATATGTATGATTGAACGAAAAACGTTCTGGGAACGGTTTCGAATGTAGTTAAATCGATAGGCAGTAACAAGGTGATATAATCTGACAATACTTTGCATTTTACTACATTACACGGTGTTCAATTTCAATGGAATTTTTACACGTATAATTTAGAAGAAACATGTAATGATTATTGGCCATAATGTTTGAAATCTCACATATTACTTTTGACCGAAATCTTACTTCAAATATAAAACTGAGTGCGTGTCTGTTTTTATGAACTATAGTTTTAAGGAAATGCATGATAATATCATGAAATGGTTACCTTTCCATCTGTTCTCCCCTTATACAAAAATACACAAAATACTATCATGGTATAATACTATAGTAATGTAATAATATTACATAACATACCATGGTAAAATCTGAACATTTAGGATTTTTCGTAATAGTTGATATTATTGTGAAAAATGGCAATTAATAATAATGCGACGGAACATGAAAATACCCTGAATAACATACAATCGCCATAAAATACCAATAAAGTATCACGATATTATCATGATTTGTATGGTACATTCACTGAATAATATTGTATAATTAATTTCAACTATACATGGTTACAATATAACTACAGTAATATAAAAACTATTCATGATGAACAGGTCATAAATTTGATATAAGAATTAGGGATATACGTAGCAATCAATCTAGAGATCTCTAGATTGAGAGCATTATGGATCTCCAATATTAGAATAATTTACGAACAAGCAAGCCAAGTATGTGTATAATACACGCATTCATGGTCATTTATACAAGTACAAGTGGAGTAAAACGGATGAAATTTTAAAAAACGCCTGTAAAGCCCATATTTAGCTGGAGAAAATTTAAATGAGTAATGTGGCATATATCTTAGCAACGTCGCAGAAGTAGAAGACAATGTTAAGGGCCAAAGAAAATGCATCGTAGTGAAACATTGGAAAACACAAAGTCATAATAGATCTAAATGAATCTGTGTTTATAGGTCAATAGGTTCTATATGTTCTCTCAATTACCTGCAGATTCTGAAGGAGTGGAGACTTTGGGACCCTTGTCTTGGACTTCGATGTTCAATCTTCGCATTTCTGTAATTTGAGGATAAAAAGAAGTTTAAACAAAATGCTAGTATAATTTTGGTATCTATCATTGCACAAGATACAAATAAAATGTTATTAGACATCACTATGTTTACCCCTTAAGGCTTAAAGGGACAGGTCCACTTTTACAAAACGTCTGAACAGCTTTCAGTTGACGCCTGGGGATCAATGTAACACGCAAAAAAAAATCAGAGCGAACAGCCCTCTAATTTGGATTCTACGAATGAAAAACGAATGCGTCCCTCCATTTAAACTATATATCGGTCAATAAAGGAGTTCAACTGATTTAGCATAATATTACAACAATATAGTACTAATTCTCGTAAAGGTATTGTGAAGCCGACATTCGTTAACTTATGTCACGGAAAAAGATCTCAAAAAGAAAGAATATATAATTACATGTAGTCAGTTTAAGCGATGTTTGGGTAGTTTGCTTGGTAAACGCTCACACATTAGTACTTATGCGTGGGTCACGTAGCTAGCGCGGGTCACGTAGGGGTCATGCATACCGATCTGGTACTCCGTGGTGACGTACTGTTACGGGTTCGAGATATTGTATTCTTACCCCTCTCGATTAATTCAGCCAGCGGTACCATTTCGTTTTTCATGAGAATGTCTCTGAGCTTGAGGGCGGCGTCCTTTCCAGTGCCATGCTTGTAACTGAATGCCTGGAGTAACTCGGAGTAGGCACTCTCCACATTGCCCTTGTTCATACCTTTTATCATTGCACGATTCCCTGCAGACATTCGAAACCCTAGGTAAACACTAAAGTTTTGAATAGCTACTACACTGGGGTTTATCTCCTTCGATAGATCAATGATCAGTCTGTCACTTAGTACGTTTTCAGCTTCATCTACAGTGAAAAGAACATGCAAACAAGATCAATGATTGTACAAAACTGATGCCGTAGTGAGCAACGGCAGTAGAAATTATGTCCAACACATTTTGCTTAAATTTGTAAATTACAACTTTAGACTTGGCCTACATATTTCTTTAAGGGACTTAGTAACATTGTCCAAATTTTGCAACAAAAATACAGATTTGTAGGTATGAATGAAATGTAAATCCCCAGGCTTCCAGACCATAATACGTGGAGAAATAAGAGTATTATATCATAATTGCACGATTTTGTTTGGTACAAATTGTCGTATTATAAATGATGATTCCAATTGTTGTCGTCATTATAGAGGAGACTATGTTTTTGCCACGATACATTTACGTTTATGTTAACTCCTACAGAAATGGTACAATGTACTTGCTCTATTACACCTGTGCCTACAATAATATTCCATTTTATGTGTACATGTCTACGTTTACTTTTGAAAACTATGCAATTTGTTTTAGTGGTGTTAACTGTACATTTGTTAGCATGACACCGTTTTAGAACAGCAATATTCGAAACATGTGATTACACATTTCCTACAGCTTTCTTAGTTTTATCTTGTTAGGTATTGTTAGATATTTATTTTTGCAAGCTGTCAACAATGTCTCGAAAAAAACAATGTGTCGATAATAATACAGATAACGCACTACATTATACCTTCGTCATCTCGTTGTTGAGTAGCAGACCTTATTGAATTCCAAATCTCTCGTGCGTTTTTTGTAGCCTCAACGCCAGGTTGCTGCGATTCTTTCCATGAAGACAGCATTTGAACAGCAGCTTCTTTTGTGTTTATCATATTCCGGCATTCTAGGTCTTCCAGTTCGGCTTTTTGCAGTCCGAGTTTCGTTCCTACATTATAGAATTGTCCAGGCTTCATGGTGCGTGCAATTTTAGCCACAGTTATATCATCCAGTTCACTGAAAAATGAAAAGGCACAGCCACATAGAGAGAATTTTAACGGATGGGTTTTTATAATGAAAGTAGACAAATGCATATACATATCAAGAAAGGATTGAAATCAATAGCATTTCTACAAGATATGCAGTTTATCGCTTGCTTACTTCGAACTAATACAATACATTCCTTTGCTTCTAATAGCTTTAAAACATGACGAGCATATAAAAGTTCTTTTAGATGCACAATTGAGTTGTAAGGTTATCTCGAAAAGACGATCAAACATAACATGTATATGGTATTATTAGTACATTTTTTTGTTTTGATTAAGATTTAAGAATTTTCTGGAAAAATAACGTACAACATAAAAGACACATCGGATCTTTGAAGTTATATTTGTATAATATATGTATATCTTACCCTTGACTAGCATTGACTGAAATACCAATCCCGCGAAGAACATGAAAAAGGGAAGATGCAAACAAAGGGGTTAGATATTACTTTTCGTATCTCCTTCACTAAGGGGACCTGATATCAAAGGTTTCTATACAAGCGCATAGAGACGTGTTTCGGCAATGTGATATGCGCTATATAAAAACTGTGTATTATTATTATTATTATTATGAGAGCTGCAAACAGACAAGAACCTGTTTTTGTAGATCCCGAGCTATGCAGGTTGCCCTTTCAGTGGGATATTACTTTGTTCATCAAATTATGGAACATTTCTGTCTGATTTACTTAAATGTATGTAACATCTACATCTTGTTGTACAGAGGCTTCTAACACAATACATACGACATACGTAGGGCTAAATAACATTAAGGGGGTCTATTATACATCATATTTCAGAGGTTCATTTCATATTCCACAAAATGCAATGGAAAATTTTTCATAGGCATAATATTCTATGATATTTGTTGAGAGTATCCATGCATGTAATACACATGTGTTTAATAAACAATATTCCCTACACTGCTAAAAAGCTGTGTAAACAAATTCAACAACTTGTTGAAAATTGTCTACAACCGCTGTTTAACATATGAACCATCCAACTCTTTTTGAAAACATTCAACAATCACAGTTCTTTAAAGATTACACAACTGTTGTTTAATTTTGTCTACAACCGTTGTTTAGAATCAATTTTAAACAACCCTGTCGTTGAAATAGCAAATACAAAATTGTACCATAAAACGGCAAAGTCGGAATAGAACCGGGGACATTTGGGTTATAAGACTAACACGCTACCTCGTCGCTATCTCGTTTCGCTTGGTTTGCAGTGGGACAAAAAGGGGTTTGTCGCGATGATTTCGCGGTCGAAACTATCACGTGATTCAACACGTTTAATATTCATTGCTTGAACAATGGCCGCCTTACACAACCCTTCTTTCTACAGCTAATCATGTTACACCTTAGGTTGTATAAAAATATTCAACAACCATTTTTACACAGCGTTTTTGTACACAGCGTTTAAACAGTGTATGCAATTAAAGTATCATATTTTGCAAAAATCCGTTTGTTTCTTGTCAAACATTTCTTTCAATATGACAACAAATAATACATTTGATAATATCATGGGTATGCTTACCATTGTGACCACGTTCCAGTGGAGTTTTTTCTCGATCTTCGAGTAGCCCTACCCTCACTAGAGTTTCCTCAGGATTCACGTTAGGTGGGAGTCCACTTTTCCATTCAAGCAACATATCGATGGTTAGCTGTTCATTTCTCTTTTGGTTTAATTGAGGAATGGTGAAGCCCAGAGCAACTCCAAGCTGATAGTACTGGTCCATACTGATTTCGTTGGCTATTTCAGATAACCCGGAATCTGACGAGGACGAGCCGTCCATAGGATCGATGTAACTGCTTCAGGGACAATGGAAGCACAAACAATATAGTCAAATATGATGTTCGGTAATCGTAAAGCAAATCTAAATCAAAAAGAAAAAATTGAAACAAATTTTGGGCTGTTGATATGTAAATAATGTTTATGTAGATTTAAATCGATACAATTCGGATGAATCACAACTCACAGCAAACGTTTCCTTTCAATAATAATTTCAGAAATTGAACATCTACAGATGTTACAAGTGTTGTGTTAATTCATTCGATATTGCGAAGAGGTATCATAATTCATATGTTTTCACCAGATGCTCTTTTGTATCATTTGTCATCCTACCTCTCAATGTTCACTGTTGACATCTTCCATATGTAATGGTGTTATAGAGACCTTAAAGGGATAGTTGAATTCTGGTAAAGAGAGTACAGTTTTAGCCAAACTGAATTTTAGTAACCAAAACCTGCACCATTACATAACAAATTAATAGTTATAACTCCACCATGAACGAAAGAAATACAAAATTACAAATGACTAAGTAAAAAGCGCGTTATCATTCAAAAAGAGCCGTTAAAACTAAAGAGGGCGCTTTCTAAACACTCATCGGTTAAATCAAATATTGTGCATTGTGATGTTTTGTTGAAATAGTGATTAGATAGAGAGATAATCAACAACTATTTAAAAACCTCTTTTGTAAATATTTGAAAAGAGGAAGCATTTAAAAACAAAATTGAACGGCTGGTTCAAAATAATCGAATAGTTGTGGGGCCCTACATTTATAACAAATCGTTACGTTTTGGGATATTTCAGCCATTTCTGAACCGATTTTGATCAAATAAAGTATATCCTGTCATTACAATTGTATGCTCTTTCGAATTTGACAATTAGTTTTTCATTATCTCACAAAACAAATTTGTGTAGCGCCCTCTCTACCAAAACTCAACCTCTTTAATCTTGCTGGAAAATACGTTTTATACAAAATATAAATAAGAAATAACAAAAGCTGTATGTAATTCACTAATATATGGTAAAAATGCTACTTATTACAGTTTCATTTTACCTGCGTCCTGTGTACTTCGACGTGTCGTCAAATTCCGATGCTGTCAACAAAGCAGAAAACATGTCACATTTCAGAACAACTCTCAAATAGTTAAAGTAAATATTATACAGCCATTGTCCATTTAAACTATGTAATACCCCGTTGTAATTGCCTTTACCTGTTACTCAACAAAAACAAAAACAAAACATATAGGACAAAACAAAGACATTCATGTAAAGCACGGTGACCCAATACATTGTGCAGCCCTTAGTGTTATATGGCAAGCACCATTTATTTCACATGACAATTTGTTCGTAATTGGCATAATACAGATATAATTATATACAAACCCTGTGTTTTCAGCAGGAAAGTCAGGTGGCAGGAAGAAAATGCATTTCCATCCTGTTTAATGGTGAACCTCACCATCTCAGCATGACCGTCGTGACCGGGTCTAGATGAAGAAAATGATCGAACTGTGGAAAGTTGGTGTCGAATCGCCGTGGATGACACTCGCTGTGGAAAAAAAAGAATAATAAATTCAAATGTGTTTTTCAAGTGAACATACACATGACTGTATCAGTATGTTCTACATTTTGGTGTCAATGCCGCCCTAACATATACTGTACAAAAAATGTTAATTTCGTCTACATACATGTCATTTCATGAAGTCTTGAGTATTCCCATTGAAAGGTGTTCGTGGATTACGTATGCATGACTTCCACACTAATAATTTCGCAACATTACTAAAAAGGAGACAGCATTGGCCATTGGCTGTCCCTAAATATTGAATAAAACGGAAAACAGAAAATTGATTAGCTTACCTCGGTCCTAGACTCGCCTCCATATTCACAAGAAATGATGACGTCACCCGCCTTCGGCATCACATTGAAAGACACGGGAGGATGGGCATTTCGATAGTGCTTTTCTTCTTCACTGGTTTCTGGCTGTTATGAAAATAATAAGAAGAAGTGAGAATATGGTAGCGTCATACTATGAGTAGTATCCAGTAGTTTAGCACAGACGACTGATTGGGGGTTATACCTTATGTAATTCTATATCTATACAAATATTTCCTTATGTTTTTGCTTTGTTGTGGGCAAATTATAGAGGGGGAACGTGTCCCCCCATCCCACCCCCCACCCCCCACCCCCCCCCCCCCCCCGTAACTACGCCACAGATGGTTTATATGTATAATACTTAGCGACCCAGCAGGAATACCGACAAGTTGTCGTCCGCTTTGTTAACACTGTTCGTACTGTTGTTTTTTTTGGTTTAGGCCGTTCACACCATTTATCAGCCGTGTTATTGAGATGAAATACAGTTGGGTTTATAAGGATTAGGTATTAAATAATTGGTCGTGTAGTAAACATTGTGTAAGGGAAGATATATTCAAAATAATTACACAAAAGCCTCTTCATCTTCAAGTGATTCCATCAAATATTTTGATTTCTAAGGATTCCCTTTATGATAACAAGAAGTAATGACCCATAGTTCAAAATGACCAAGGGCCAAATGTTTGTGATGATATGATGAATTAAAAATTACAGTGCAAAATGGCCAACCTTTACAAAAATCGTTGGTCAATTTTATATAGTGTGTCTTGCTATTAAAAATGGACATCACCTGTTCGTCACATGCGAGGTTATCACTCAGGTGAAGCTTAATGGTACACCCCTCATCTGGGTTCACATGTTCTGGTATGAAAGGGGTGCAAATGAGTTCCTTCCAAGCTACGTGTTGCTCTATAGGAAGTAGTATCCACCACTCGGCACAGTAATCAACGTGAAGCTCAAAGCATCTCTCGCTGACCTTGCAGTACGGAAGAACATCAGGAGTAGATGCTGACTTTACTTTCGTCGCCTTTGCCGGATCTGTGTAACATATCAACAACATTATGAAAATCAATGGTGACATGTTGCACGTATTGCTCAGGTTTGTAGGACGCTTTGGAAGTGAAATGTCAATGTGCATTTATAGTGAATGGTAGCAAGGCTGCTAAGATGCAATTACATAGTGCTTACACCTTTTTTTGGAATACATCACTGATCTTGCATCAGATGGTATAATACAATTTATAATCTTAAATGAAAATATAACCTACCCTCCTATAGTTTAAAGTTTTAAAAACCTGAAACAATTTTAGAGAAGTAAATATGTTTGGATTAATATAACAGAGATGTCCTTGCATAGAAAAGTTTTCGAAATCATCTGGATAGAATGGAAAACATAACTTATGTTTAAGCAATTATTATTTTAAAAACTATGATAATAAATATCCTCGAAATATACATTTAAGGTGTAAGCGGTATAAGCGCTACTTCTCGGCGATTTACCATAGTTTGTGGGAGTTATAAACGGGGCGACTAAACGACAGATTCCTGGATTAATGGTACTTGAAAGTATCCAGTGTTGCAGTCTACGTCTATATGAGTATTAAGCTCCTATAGTAGTTCGAAGCCGTCTTAAATAAAGAGTAACACCAACATGTTACAGAGAGGAGCAGAGGAAATCTGTTCTAAAATCAAGCATTTCAAAATGCACCCAGTCACGAAAACTTTTGAAACGGTTAACTTTTCTTTATCGATATAAAAATGTAATGGTTTCATCTTTCAACTTCCTCAGATCTTGTTTTGCAACAGAATGAAACGTGTTTAGATTAATTTGTATATCCTCGTCTTTAATCATTTTCAGAGGATAATGGTACACACTATTAATATTCACACTTCAATATTGATCTCTAGATGCAGATTTACATTCTCTAGAAATCTTATGAGATTTTCCTGATTTTAGCTTCTTTCTCCGCGACGGGTAACATACAATTTCTTTTTCATTTTTTCTTTCTTTTTTCTTTGTCCTTAATGTTACAAATGGATGACATAATACCTGTTCCTAGATTACTTGGTCGGGAAACGATGAAAAGGCGAATTTCGTCACAGTTGTAAACCATGGCCGAGTGTGGGATCATCATCACTATGGGGCGATCGAACTTGAGACCAGGTGAGCTGCTTTCACAACTAATACCATAGCAAGCCAAAGACTCATGATCCGCGATATTGATCCATGAAGCGTCAGTCACTGTCTTCAAAGTGATTTCACGTCGACTACCTCTCTCCAGTGCACCACGTGGAATTGTGACATTAACTTTTAGTTCTTTCAAGTATATATCCTTTCCATCATCAGTGACTGTATGAGTTCTAGTCCCTGTACTGGATACTAAATATTTGTGTGAAATAAGGATTAATATCATACATATATAAACAAAGTAACATTATCTAAACATGTAACAATACAATTACCCTTAGTAGAAATATACTAGAAAAAATAGCTTCAGCTCTCAGTCTGTCATTGCAATATTAAAGGAATAGTACAGTTCTCGTGAAACAGAACTATAGTAATACATTTTGAAAATTATCATTAAAGTGATCCAAGGTAAAGTGTCAGATATTGCACTAAATGACATTTGAGACTTCAATCCTAAATCAATATCATTGTAAAATACAATTAGAAGATTTGTGAAAGTTTGGAAGAAAACGTCCACTGTTTACCTAGTGAAAACAACGAATATTGAGTTCATATTTTATCACCGAATATTGATGGCCTGCCGTAGATTTGTTGCAGTAATAATCGTCCGTTTGACGATATCCGCACCCGTGTATACAGACGGTACAGAATTTGTGCGCGCTCAGCTCAACGACTCGTCGTGCTGCCGAAGGTTTCGGCTACTCCGCAGGCCAGAGTCCGTGATCGCGTGACGCGCCGCCGGCCGCGGCCGGGCGTGTTCAACTACGGCAATTGTACGTTTTACCAAAAGCGTTAGTTAACGCTTTTGAAATGATGATTTTCAATGATAATTATCTTTATACCAAAGGGACATTTGAAAAAATCTAACCCTTTTTTTATTATTCTCTTACCATAAGCTAAACAACACGGCAGAAGAGAACTGAGGAAGCTCCAAGTAATTTTCGTGGAGTTAGACACTTTACATGGATCACTTTAAGAACTTACAGTTATAATTCAAGGATATTGGAATGGTAGTAGAGCAATATACACGGTTCAGTTATATCGGGCTATTTTCCTTCAAAAAGCAGCCGTTAACACAAAAATGTCAACCATTATTTATCAACAAATGTGAATAGGATGTTTGTTTAAAAAAACAATAAATAGAGATCAAAACAAAGTTTAAAACCATTTTGATCGATTTGAAATATTGTGCAAGCGTTTTAAAATATATTTGTATTGAATAAACAGCCGTGAACACAAGAGGGCGCTCTCCAGACAATTTAAATTTCACCAATTTTCATCAACAAATGTGAATGTTGGTCCCCACATTCATTCTAATCTGATATTCTTGCATATTTTAGCTGTTTCTGAACCGATTTTGATCAAATAAAGTTCATACTGTAATTGAAATGTTGTGCACTTTCAAATTGTACACTTTCATTTCCTCACGAAAAAATATTTGGTTCGAATAGCTCTCTATACCAAAACGTAACTATCCTTTTAACACTGGTGTATGAGGATTACCATTTGATTGACATGTTTGTAAGCATGGTAAAATGTATTAAAGTTTTATATTCATATGACTGCATGATATATTGGTATTACATCGACTTTTGACATTGGACTGAAATTTTAAATTTTAAATTGAAATGAACATAACACGATTCTCATGTCTTTAGTTGAAATGTGTGACTCATCCGTCCAAAGCAGCCACTACGTATTTGGAAGAAGGACATTTCAAACTGTATCTATAAGTAACATTTCCTCTTGGCAGAATGTCAGTAAGTAAGCATTTGTTCGTTGTCAATATTTCTAATGACCCCTACTAAAAATAATCAACATATTTAGCGATATTCCATTTTTTATTTTGTAAGCATTGAATGAATTGGAACATTAGTGTTAAGTACAAAATTTACAAAAGTAAATCACTATAAGATAAACAAAGCTACACTACACAAAGAACAAATATCAAATCATTGTGCATAATAATCAACCACATTACAACAATGAATTGTATACAGTAATTCATAACTATATAAGTGATATAAAGTAATCCATAATTGGAACTGTTCTAAATTATTAATCACCAGACAATTAATTAATTACAATATATTTATCATAAAGTAACTATACCTATCAGATGAATACCTATTGTGAAATCATTATTATATGAGAGCAAGACTATTCTAGTCATATTGATATTTCAATTAAAATTAATAAGCAAAAATTAAAAATGAATAATTATGTATGCTTACAATTGCGCTATAAGCAGGACAGAAATTGAATCACGTTAGTAGACAAAGTACTTTCAATAATGTAAACTTTCGTACCTTTGTACTCCGGAGTTGCACTTCCAGAGCCAGTCCTAAATATGGTATGAATATATAATGGAATGTCAATTAACTTTATACAAATAAACTTGTCCCCACTCCATCATTCTCATGTAAACTCACTACTTGTCATTTCAAGCGTGGTTTTGTGTCAAGGGACCTTTATGACATATTTGACCATGTTGATCACCTAACCTTCAATTCCGACTTACATAGTTTGTGTAGTTGAAAAAATTGCAAATAGTAAAGACATTTAATTAAAAAAACTAGGTAGAGCAGTGATCGCCACGCCGTTGATAATGTGTTAGTTGATTAACGGGGCAACAGTATAATGTTTAAAGGGTGACTAAATTACAAACGCATGTTGACTTTTGTTGATCTGTAATAATGAATACATCACATATCTGTTGACTATTTGATGTACATTTTTGTCATATTTTTTCTATTATTATTTATATTACTTTTATTCTACCTGCTAAGCTTCACCCCTAAACAAAACCTCCAGAAGCAATTGACTTTTGTGACATCATAATACCATTCAACCATCAGTCAGCTAGATGAACAAAAGACATTGGTATGTCACTTCCTATCAACTGACTACCTGTTCACAATAGCATTGCATGTTTTATACAAAGCTCACTCACCATGAAAAGAAGGGTTTCAATGAAAACATCCAATGCTAATGCAATAAGGTACTCAGTGGGTGAGAACATATTTTTTGTTCATGTTTATCTAGCTGACTGATGTCACAAAAGTCAATGCTGGAGGATTTGTTTAGGGGTGGATCTTAGCAGGTAGAATAAAAATAAGAGAAAAAATAATATTAAAAATATGACAAAAATGTACATCAAATAGTCAAAAGATATGTGATGTATTCATTATAACAGATCAACAAAAGTCAACATGCATTTGTAATTTAGTCACCCTTTAAGTACCAAGCTAAGAACAATTAAGCCCGATATCTTACAGTCAAACGTGTGCTTAATTGGAGCAACAACGGATATTTGGTGAACCGACCCAATAGAAACAACTATCATTCGAAACTATTAGATGTTCCATGCTAAATGTTTTAATTGATATCTGATTCGATGTACCGGTAGATTACGCAGCCTTCAGAAAGAGAAGAAATGAATTTGAAGAAATAAGTTGCCGTTTCACTTTTCCCTTCATTCAAGGGTGTTCAATACGCGAGAAATGAACTTTTATAACCCAGTATGTAAGGTAGACCGTATAAACACTCAAGTTCATTTATTTCATACTTGGAGGGGATCGTCGGTGGCAGCCAGGATTATGGAAAAACACAAGCAAGGTACAGCTCAAGAAAGTGTCTGTCTTTTTGTTTTTCATCTCTTCTGTATTTATTGGAAATTAATTCAATTTGTACAAACTCATTTCTTGTTACTTTGAAATATTATAAGCTTGCCTCTGGTTTCTTTGAAATATTTTAAGCATGCCTCATTAAAGCTATAAGGTATTGTATTTTACTTCGCCGATGCACTTGAAATGTAATACGAATATTTCCTATTCTTTCAGGTTATAGCTTGAATTAAATGTTTGATGTACTTTCAATTCAAATGATTTATGAACTTCGTCGAGGATTGGCTCCTTCCACATTCATCAGCAACATGTCTTGTACATGACATGTGACCTGGTTTGCGTTGAACCTACAATGATTATAAATTCATGAAAGTAACCTGTTGGTAGCTGCTATTGTAATTTGTAAGTATTTTGTTTAATTCGTAAAGCACAATTTCTAGTTATTTTTTTCATTTTTATCGCACAAATATGTGCTGATGATAAGAGAAAGGGATAATAACATTATTTTGAAAACATTTATTGAAAAATGTATAGACATTATTTCGCGGTCGGGTAAAGTAATGGTGTAACCAGTTTCTAACAACTGCATTTATTGTATCATAGTAATTAATCAAATGAGATAAATAGTAATTAGAAAATATTATTAATTTTGATTTATCCTAGATATTTGCTTTCATGGATAATGTACAAGTTCACATTTTGAACTCAAACTTGAAAGATTGTATTCAAGAAAAGATCTACAGATTGCAGAGAGAGATATTTTCTGCGTTTCAACAATCAGATTTGTGCATTTAGAACATTTGATCTGACTCACAATTGATGTTATCCCTTTCTGCCACAGGGCCTTTTGTCTGGTTGAAAAAATGTGGTATCATTAGAACATCAATGCAAGTGCCACGATGTCATTTGTCTGGATTTCTATTGTATGGGGATTAGCAGGTCTATTTAACTGTGGTAAGCCAGGGTGTGAATAGGCTCTAATCCTGACTTTGAATAGGCATTTTTCATACATAATACACCCATATAATTCTTGGACATGGGTGCAGGTCTAAAATAATTAAATTTTACATGAAATTTCCAAACTTAAAACATGGCTGTAGAAAAAACAAGAAATAATAAATCTCCAATTCTTTCATATATTGTAGAACTTATTTCAAACCAAGATTTGAGCCAAAACAATTCTCAAAATTATTTGACCCACGAGGTAAAACGGAAGGTCAAAGACTAAGGTCAAAGGTTATCGTATCCAAACTCGCTCATGCATGATGAAAACAAATTGCATAAATGGATTGCATATAACATCCCCAGTCCAATGACATCATTACAAAATAATTTGACCCAACGGTTAATGGACAATGGCCAGCTGAAAAATGCATTTTAATGTAAGTTTAATTTTGTATTTTTGTTTTGAAAATATTTTATTTTGTTTAATAATTTTTTCTGAATTTTGTGTGAGTATAAGGACTGAAAAACAGCCTGACGGCTGATATCGATTTTTTTTGTTCATGTTTAAATAAATAAAACAAACACAACAAATTGAAGGTTACACACCTAAACACGCATCGGTGGTGTAGCAACAGGGGAAGGTGCAAGAGGCCACCCCCCACCCCCCCCCCCCCCCCACTGATCAGTCCAACAACGCTACGCTGCTGATATGATTTCATAATGTTTAGCAAAACTGTAGTTCTATACCTTAAGTGTATCATGCGTCTGATGATTTCATCTTTTGTATACTGGATAGGCAGGTACCCTTCGTTGTCTGGTATATCAAGTCTAGCGCCATGCTCGAGGAGGTAGCAGACCAAAGCTTTGTCCGGAGATAAGACGCTTCGGTGGATGCCTTCTGACTTCTAGAAATAAGAAAATAATATGGAAATGGATATACGCATAATCTGTTCGTTGTTACATAATTTAATACCAATAAATATATATCTTGCCTCTTCATACTATTTTTAATTTATAGCCATCGATAGAATAGGTACCCTATTATTCTGATAGTTATTAAATAGTGTGTTTCAATCATTGTAGCATCATTGATTATCTAACAGGGCCCCGTTGTAGATAGAGCTGCAATCGATTGTAAAGTTGTAATTAAATGCAAGTCAGTAGATGTAACAAAACAGGCCCGTAGCCAGGGGGCAGCGTTAAGTGCGAACGCACCCCCCCCCCCCTAAAAAAGGTATACAAATACAACAAATCTGAAAGGTCCACTTTGTATAGGTCTCGGCAATCTAAGCCGGTGTTCACCCCCCCCCCCCCCCCCCCCTCCTCTCTCTCTCTCTCTATCCCTGCTCACACGACTCAACCAGAGTTCTCGGTCTCGGCCCCGGTCGATCTCGCTCACGTTTTTGTAAATTACGCACCCCCCCCCCCCCTTTGAAAAATCCTAACTAAATGCATCTATCGGATTGGTTCAAATGTGCACATCTTCATAGTCGATAGTATGTAACTCGTTTTGCAATATGACCAAGATAACGCCTTTACCTCTGGGTTCCAAGTTACTGTCCTTGTTTTTCTTTTATTCCTGTCACAGTTTATGATGGCGATATGCAGACACGTTTGTCCCTCATCTGATTTAAGGTTTGGATCAGCGCCGTGAAGTATTAACGCGTCAATTGTAGCTATATGTCCCAACTGCGTTGCGAGGTGAAGGGCAGTGAAACCACATGTGTCTTGTTGGTTGAGAAATGTTAATACCTTTGTCATAAGTAATGACCAAAAGAAAAACGAAACTTAATTAAAACATTCATTACGCTTTTGATTGTTTGAGTACTTCGATTGCTACCAATACAATATTTAACAGTTGCTGACATATTACATATTGTTATTTAACGCATTTGCATGTAGATAGGAAACATTTGCTAGTCTCATTCTTAAATTTATATGCATATTCACATTGCAATAGACGAACGAGACTAATAAGTATCTCTCCATAAACAAAATTAAAGATAACTAATCAGAAACCAAAAATTACATGCACATATTTATTTATTGTGTTTTGTTGTTATTGAAGGGATTTCGTAGAATTGTCAACGTTCACAAAGACGTACTTAAAACTCGAGTGGTTTTCTCATATCGCATTGTATTTGTATTACCAATAGAATCATTGAACATGTTTTATTTTTTTGGCATTTCCCTTTCGTTAAAAATATATTGACTGAAATATTAGGATGTTTGATTATCCACTGGAAAGTTATTACTGTGTACAAAGTCGGTACAATGAGTTAGATAACATATCTTTGCACTGTAGCTTATTGCTCGGGCATATAATTCCCATGTAAGGTGAATTTCAGTGCCAAATGAAAATGTCAGAGGTAAAAATGTCAGAGGAAAACTTGGCAGAATTCATCTGAAATGTGTACCTGTATCATTATTACCTCTGACATTATAACCTACAGTATGTCATTATTACCTCTAACATTTTTACCTCTGACATTTTTACCTCTGATATTATTACCTCTGACAGTTTTACCTCTGACAATTCATCACTTTTTGCAAACATCAAGACATTTAATACATCCCTTTAAAAGAATCTAGTAACTTTGTTGACATGTGCCAAATGATGAGTGGTTGATACAATATTATACAAATATTATCTGATATATCCACTGGGTGTTGTGTGAAAATTTCAAGTTAAATGGACGTTATATGGCCGAGTAATGAGTACAAATGTGAAGTGATATTCACTTAATCATTGCACTCACTTTGTACACGGTTTTGACGACCCAATGGATAATTTAACATATGAACACTTCAATCGTAAATATCTTTTTAACAAAAGGGAAATGTGAAAAAACAAAACCTGTCCCCTGCTTTTATTGTTAATTCGAATACAACAAGGTGTGAGGGAACCGCTATAATTCGAAGTGGATTTTGAGGATTTGGACAATGTTACTAAGTCCCTTTAACGTTGATTTATTATACTGATATAAAAATAGGCTTATATGAATACTAATACAGTAAACAATTCTTCAGGTATCGCATCCATACACACCTTCTTTGTATCACTCCTTTCCGTTCCATGGCGTTTCTGCAAGGATTTTCCTGTGTCTTTGCTTATTAGATATATCACGATATCGACGTGACCGTTCTGCGATGCATTATGCAGGGCCGTGCGTCCATCAGAATCTGTCAGCTTCAAGTCCGCTTCTTTACCCACGAGATATTTTACAACCTCAAGTTGACCCTCTGATGTTGCTGTGTGTAAAGCAGTCGATCCACCTGTAACACGGCAATTGATGTTCGCGCCTTCATCGATAAGCATCTTTATGACTTGTAGTTGACCTTTCCCGGAAGCATCGAACAAAGCCTTTGTAGATTCACTTGGCTGGTCTAAATTGATCGAAGTTGCACCTTTATGTGCAATAAACTTTGCCACATCCAAAAATCCTGACGACAATGCGTAATGAAGAGGTGTTTTTCCGACGGCATTTATGGCAAACAATTTGGATCCGTGATTTATCAGAAGCTCTACAGTGCGGAGATCACCTGCCATTGCTGCATGATGCAGGGCCGTGCGTCCATCAATATCCTTCACCTTCAAGTCCGCTCCTTGGCCCAAGAGGTATTCAACAATATCAAGCTGACTCTTTGATGCCACTGCATGCAGGGCTGTCTTTCCATCATTATCTCCCTTGTTTACATCAGCGCCTTGACTTAGCAGATATTCAACTGTATCGATATGACCTCCCTGTGATGCTGCATGAAGTACTGTCGATCCACAAGTATCTCCTTTGTTCACATCAGCGCCTTGACTTAGCAGATATTCAACTGTATCGATATGACCTCCCTGAGATGCTTCATGCAGGGCTGTTCTTCCATTAATGAGTCCTTTGTTCACATCACCGCCTCGACTTATCAGATATTCAACTGTATCGATATGACCTCCGTGTGATGCTTTATGCAGGGGTGTCCATCCATTAGTCGTTCCTTTGTTCACATCCGCGCCTTGACTTATCAGATATTTCACTGTATCGATATGACCTCCCTGTGATGCTTTATGCAGGGGTGTCGATCCATTAGTCGTTCCTTTGTTCACATCCGCGCCATGACTTATCAGATATTCAACTGTATCGATATGACCTCCGTGTGATGCTTTATGCAGGGGTGTCCATCCATTAGTCGTTCCTTTGTTCACATCCGCGCCTTGACTTATCAGATATTTCACTGTATCGATATGACCTCCCTGCGATGCTTCATGCAGGGCTGTTCCTTCATTAATGTGTCCTTTGTTCACATCCGCGCCTTGACTTATCAGATATTTCACTGTATCGATATGACCTCCCTGTGATGCTTTATGCAGGGGTGTCGATCCATTAGTCGTTCCTTTGTTCACATCCGCGCCATGACTTATCAGATATTCAACTGTATCGATATGATCTCCGTGTGATGCTTTATGCAGGGGTGTCCGTCCATTAGTCGTTCCCTTGTTCACATCCGCGCCTTGACTTATCAGATATTCAACTGTATCGATATGACCTCCCTGTGATGCTTTATGCAGGGGTGTCGATCCACTAGTCGTTCTTTTGTTCACATCCGCGCCTTGACTTATCAGATATTTTACTCTATCGATATGACCTCCCTGCGATGCTTCATGCAGGGCTGTTCCTTCATTAATGTGTCCTATGTTCACATCCGCGCCTTGACTTATCAGATATTCAACTGTATCGTTATGACCTCCCTGTGATGCTTTATGCAGGGGTGTCGAACCACTAGTCGTTCTTTTGTTCACATCCGCGCCTTGACTTATCAGATATATTACTGTATCGATATGACCTCCCTGCGATGCTTCATGCAGGGCTGTTCCTTCATTAATGTGTCCTTTGTTCACATCCGCGCCATGACTTATCAGATATTCAACTGTATCGATATGACCTCCCTGCGATGCTTTATGCAGGGGTGTCGATCCACTAGTCGTTCTTTTGTTCACATCCGCGCCTTGACTTATCAAATATTTTACTCTATCGATATGACCTCCCTGCGATGCTTCATGCAGGGCTGTTCCTTCATTAATGTGTCCTTTGTTCACATCCGCGCCATGACTTATCAGATATTCAACTGTATCGATATGACCTCCCTGTGATGCTTTATGCAGGGGTGTCGATCCACTAGTCGTTCTTTTGTTCACATCCGCGCCTTGACTTATCAGATATTTTACTGTATCGATATGACCTCCCTGCGATGCTTCATGCAGGGCTGTTCCTTCATTAATGTGTCCTTTGTTCACATCCGCGCCATGACTTATCAGACATTTCACTGTATCGATATGACCTCCATGTGATGCTGAATGCAGGGCTGTCCATCCATCATTATCTCCCTTGTTCACATCAGCGCCTTGATTTATCAGATATTTCACTGTATCGATATGACCTCCCTGCGATGCTTCATGCAGGGCTGTTCCTTCATTAATGTGTCCTTTGTTCACATCCGCGCCTTGACTTATCAGATATTCAACTGTATCGATATGACCTCCGTGTTTTGCTTTATGCAGGGGTGTCCATCCATTAGTCGTTCCTTTGTTCACATCCGCGCCTTGACTTATCAGATATTTCACTGTATCGATATGACCCCCCTGCGATGCTTCATGCAGGGCTGTTCCTTCATTAATGTGTCCTTTGTTCACATCCGCGCCTTGACTTATCAGATATTCAACTGTATCGATATGACCTCCCTGTGATGCTTTATGCAGGGGTGTCGATCCACTAGTCGTTCTTTTGTTCACATCCGCGCCTTGACTTATCAGATATTTTACTGTATCGATATGACCTCCCTGCGATGCTTCATGCAGGGCTGTTCCTTCATTAATGTGTCCTTTGTTCACATCCGCGCCTTGACTTATCAGATATTCAACTGTATCGATATGACCTCCCTGTGATGCTTTATGCAGGGGTGTCAATCCACTAGTCGTTCTTTTGTTCACATCCGCGCCTTGACTTATCAGATATTTTACTGTATCGATATGACCTCCCTGCGATGCTTCATGCAGGGCTGTTCCTTCATTAATGTGTCCTTTGTTCACATCCGCGCCATGACTTATCAGATATTCAACTGTATCGATATGACCTCCCTGTGATGCTTTATGCAGGGGTGTCGATCCACTAGTCGTTCTTTTGTTCACATCCGCGCCTTGACTTATCAGATATTTTACTGTATCGATATGACCTCCCTGCGATGCTTCATGCAGGGCTGTTCCTTCATTAATGTGTCCTTTGTTCACATCCGCGCCATGACTTATCAGACATTTCACTGTATCGATATGACCTCCATGTGATGCTGAATGCAGGGCTGTCCATCCATCATTATCTCCCTTGTTCACATCAGCGCCTTGATTTATCAGATATTTCACTGTATCGATATGACCTCCCTGCGATGCTTCATGCAGGGCTGTTCCTTCATTAATGTGTCCTTTGTTCACATCCGCGCCTTGACTTATCAGATATTCAACTGTATCGATATGACCTCCGTGTTTTGCTTTATGCAGGGGTGTCCATCCATTAGTCGTTCCTTTGTTCACATCCGCGCCTTGACTTATCAGATATTTCACTGTATCGATATGACCTCCCTGCGATGCTTCATGCAGGGCTGTTCCTTCATTAATGTGTCCTTTGTTCACATCCGCGCCTTGACTTATCAGATATTCAACTGTATCGATATGACCTCCCTGTGATGCTTTATGCAGGGGTGTCGATCCACTAGTCGTTCTTTTGTTCACATCCGCGCCTTGACTTATCATATATTTTACTGTATCGATATGACCTCCCTGCGATGCTTCATGCAGGGCTGTTCCTTCATTAATGTGTCCTTTGTTCACATCCGCGCCTTGACTTATCAGATATTCAACTGTATCGATATGACCTCCCTGTGATGCTTTATGCAGGGGTGTCAATCCACTAGTCGTTCTTTTGTTCACATCCGCGCCTTGACTTATCAGATATTTTACTGTATCGATATGACCTCCCTGCGATGCTTCATGCAGGGCTGTTCCTTCATTAATGTGTCCTTTGTTCACATCCGCGCCATGACTTATCAGATATTCAACTGTATCGATATGACCTCCCTGTGATGCTTTATGCAGGGGTGTCGATCCACTAGTCGTTCTTTTGTTCACATCCGCGCCTTGACTTATCAGATATTTTACTGTATCGATATGACCTCCCTGCGATGCTTCATGCAGGGCTGTTCCTTCATTAATGTGTCCTTTGTTCACATCCGCGCCATGACTTATCAGACATTTCACTGTATCGATATGACCTCCATGTGATGCTGAATGCAGGGCTGTCCATCCATCATTATCTCCCTTGTTCACATCAGCGCCTTGATTTATCAGATATTTCACTGTATCGATATGACCTCCCTGCGATGCTTCATGCAGGGCTGTTCCTTCATTAATGTGTCCTTTGTTCACATCCGCGCCTTGACTTATCAGATATTCAACTGTATCGATATGACCTCCGTGTTTTGCTTTATGCAGGGGTGTCCATCCATTAGTCGTTCCTTTGTTCACATCCGCGCCTTGACTTATCAGATATTTCACTGTATCGATATGACCTCCCTGCGATGCTTCATGCAGGGCTGTTCCTTCATTAATGTGTCCTTTGTTCACATCCGCGCCTTGACTTATCAGATATTCAACTGTATCGATATGACCTCCCTGTGATGCTTTATGCAGGGGTGTCGATCCACTAGTCGTTCTTTTGTTCACATCCGCGCCTTGACTTATCAGATATTTTACTGTATCGATATGACCTCCCTGCGATGCTTCATGCAGGGCTGTTCCTTCATTAATGTGTCCTTTGTTCACATCCGCGCCTTGACTTATCAGATATTCAACTGTATCGATATGACCTCCCTGTGATGCTTTATGCAGGGGTGTCGATCCACTAGTCGTTCTTTTGTTCACATCCGCGCCTTGACTTATCAGATATTTTACTGTATCGATATGACCTCCCTGCGATGCTTCATGCAGGGCTGTTCCTTCATTAATGTGTCCTTTGTTCACATCCGCGCCATGACTTATCAGACATTTCACTGTATCGATATGACCTCCATGTGATGCTGAATGCAGGGCTGTCCATCCATCATTATCTCCCTTGTTCACATCAGCGCCTTGATTTATCAGATATTTCACTGTATCGATATGACCTCCCTGCGATGCTTCATGCAGGGCTGTTCCTTCATTAATGTGTCCTTTGTTCACATCCGCGCCTTGACTTATCAGATATTCAACTGTATCGATATGACCTCCGTGTGATGCTTTATGCAGGGGTGTCCATCCATTAGTCGTTCCTTTGTTCACATCCGCGCCTTGACTTATCAGATATTTCACTGTATCGATATGGCCTCCCTGAGATGCTTCATGCAGGGCTGTTCTTCCATGAATGTGTCCTTTGTTCAAATCACCGCCTTGACTTATCAGATATTTTATTGTATCGAAATGACCTCTCTGAGATGCAATATGCAGGGCTGTTTCTCCATTAATGTGTCCTTTGTTCACATCACCGCCTTGACTTATCAGATATTTTACTGTATCGATATGACCTCCCTGTGATGCTTTATGCAGGGGTGTCGATCCATTAGTCGTTCTTTTGTTCACATCCGCGCCTTGACTTATCAGATATTCAACTGTATCGATATGACCTCTCTGTGATGCCGTATGCAAGGCTGTCCATCCATCATTATCTCCTTTATTCACATCAGCGCCTTGACTTATCTGATATTTCACTATTTCGAGATGACCTCTCTGTGATGCTGCGTAAAGGGCTATCCATCCATCATTTTCTCCCATGACGGCATCAGCCCCTTGACCGATCCTATATTTTAATGGCACAAGATGACCTCTCAGTAATGCTGAGTGTAGGGCTGTCGTTCCATCATTATTTGCGTTGTTCGTGTCAGCTCCTTGACTTGTCAGATATTCCACTGCATCAAGAGGGCCATTACGTAAAGTCCTCAGTGTATATAATTCGATTTCCTTTCTTTGTTTATTTCTCTTCGTTTCTCTTTATATATGAACTAACTGCAAATGGAGTGGCGTATTGATATAATTTTCTCAGCAATGTTAGTTTTAAATAACAGCAGGAATCGATGGGCCTTGGTCCTGGCAATTGTTAACTTTATCGTGAGTCATATATGCAGATCGTGTAAACCTCGAGTTATTGTAAATTTTAATAAAGGCTGGTAGAATTTGCTTTTCACATCATAACAATTTTGTAGGAAATGTTCGCCAAGGAATTGCATTGAACATATCTCTCTCCGTCTCTTTCCTTTTGTTTCACTTTTATCTTCTGGAAAGTTTTTAACAAAACAAATACTATACCATGTCCTGCTAATTGTATATAACTCGGAACAGTAACAAATTTCAACAGACTTGGACTTGAAGTGGCGCAGTTCCTCTTCTCGCAGCAAATGTGCTATTCAATATTATTGTCTTCCTGTTTTCACAATGCCCCCGTTTGATTACAAGTCACAATTTCCGTCTCTGATATGTCTGGTGCCTCTGTTTCTTTATTGTGATGAATGGTCATGCGGCTACTAAGAAGTGCATCATAGATTGTCACGCTAAACTGCAGCCAGTCAGTAACATAAGGTAAACAACAAAGCGATGGCAATGCATGAGTTTAAGATTATTCAGCTTCCGCCCATTACTTTGAATTCATACTAACTATCCTTGTTACTAAAACACGATTCATGCAGTACGATTGGTCTATTGACAAACACCGCACTACTGCCTTTGCGACTTATTATGTGATCAGAATAAAATCATGTACGTATCATAAATCTGTTTTAGAACTCGAGTAACATAATGAATAAACATCGACGCAATTCTTTCAACTAGAGCGGCAGACCGAGGAAGCGGTGTATTCATTGCACCCATATATAAATGAACGTGACTTGTGCTTTATAATTATGCGCATTATATTTCTTTACAACAAATTGCATATCCAATAGGCAAATCGGTAGGATAGTAGCTGGGCTTGGTCAATATTTAAGTAGTAATTTGATTGTGTTAATTCCTTTACTGTACAATAAATGTAGCACATATAATTATATGTTATACATTCATAACTGTCAACTATTGAAACATGTTTGAGGTCAGTGTTGATGCGCATGCACACTGTACATCTCTCTATCTCTGTATATGTTGATGGGTCATGCATGTATGTCATGTGTGTGTTGTCGTGTATTACATCGTTCCGCGAGGAATACAACCAAATTACAATTTATTCGAAAATAGTTCCTGTTCCTCAAACTCAGATCTGGAGCGGTGACCCGTGCAATATTCACAATCAAATATAAATGAACCCTACCGATGAGGCGATGCTCTAGTGCACCTTAAAGGAGAACACGTTAGATTAAAGGCTTTAATTTTTTGTTGATTGTCGAAGCATTTGAGTCCTTAACGTAGCAGCCTAGACAAAATCCCGTGAAAAGGGAACATAAAGACAGGTTTGATTATATTAACCAAGATCAGCAGTATAATTAGATGATGTCACGAAAATATCGCGACTTGGGACTGCCTGATTACAATAAGGCAGGTAGAAACAAACATGTTGTTGCAATGTTGGTGTCATTTCCATGGAATGGATGATAAAACCATCTTTCGGCTTTTGTGGAATTGTGTCAGTTATAATTACCCCAACTTGTTTTGATGAAGTGGGAGTATAAAAGATTCATTACTTATCTGGTTATACGTAGTTGGCATGTGGGTTAAAGGTGCACCTGTAAAGTGTTTATGTCCACAAAAGTTACTTTGAGCTTCCACATTTCTCTTCTACCGTGTTGTTAGATCTTTTCAAATGCCCCTTTAGTATAAAGATATATATAATTGATAATCATTCAGCTCAAGAGTGTCTACAGATGGTTATAAGCGTCATAAGCGTCAAACTGTAATTATATAGTTGTAAAAGCAAATGCTCGCTTTATTAGCCAGGAAAGCAGTGTTCCTTTTCAATGAAACTTTCAGACATCTTACAATGATTTTGGTAAAGGATTGAAGTTTCAAATGTCATTTTGGGCAATATATCTGACACTTTACAGGTGCACCTTTAAAAGGGTAATTCAGTTTTGGTTAAGAGGGCGCATTAATACATTTTTTTGAGGTAACGAAAACTATGTGTACATTTTAAAAAGCACACAATTTCAAGGACAGAATCAATTTTGTTTGATCACAAACGGTTAAGAAATGGCTGAACTATCCATAAATATATATGTGATTGGAATAATGTTCGGGACCAACTTTTATTCAATACATTAAGAAAATGTAAAGTAAGGGCAAGCAGGCCATTGATACATGTTTTTTCACAAAGTAGGGGAACAGTTATGTACGATATGTAGGATAGTAAACGCTGACAAGGAATTCACGTAGCAATAGTTTGATTGATATAAATCATGATGAAAATGCAATATAATAACTGAAAACTGTATCAAGAAATGATTGAGTTTCAAATTAATAGTTTTACATTATCTTATGTATAGTATACTCAAATACAAACACAAACACACATACACCCACAAACGCACACAAACGCTTTTATGTTTGATTTCAAAAAGTAAACTTACAAAGCATTATACACATTAATCAATCTATTGAAGTTATTTTTGTTATATAAGGAAATAAACCCTACCACATGCAACCACCCTACACACACACATGCACACACACGCAGAAATGAATACATGCGATGCATACATGCTAATTATTCAGATAATACTTACAGGTCCACACATTAACCTTAACCCTAATCCCACTGGGGGGGGGGGGGGGGGGGCCTTTTTGGGCCCCCCCCCCCCCCCCCCCTGTCGTTTTTTTCGACGTGCATCTAGACCGTTTGGAATTTCACGTTCAAACTTCATGACTATTTTCTCTCAAGTCGGTCTCTCCCGGTCGGACCTTTAGAACTGATTTTAGAGGTCGATAATTGCTCGTCCGTCACAAAAAAATGTAATTTTTGTACAGGTTTCTATGTAATTCCCATATCCGATGCCATGCAAACTACAAATCTGTTATAATTGTTACTTTGAATTATAATTTGTATTATTTCTTTGTTATTAGTTGAATTCATACACTTCAGAGATAAATTCTTCTTTAAAAAAAATAATAAAAAAACAATAAAATACATAAGAATGAAAACAATGTGGATAAATCCGGGAATACTAATTTGCATATTTATGCAAATTAGTGATATATTTTATCACCATAAAAAACATGGATATGATGAATAACATCATTTGAAAGTATTTTTACAGAAAACCTGAAGAAATCCTGTAATTTCTTTTGATTTTAGATGAAAATCCCAATTTTTTCCCAAATTCGTCAAAAATTTGCATATTCAAAATTTTAATTAATTATTAAAAAAAAAATAATGGTCCAATTTATCTTTTTGATATTCTTATTCTACTTGACTTGTTTTACATGTGTGCCAATTTTCAAGTCGATCGATCCATTCGTTGCCGAGATTTGAGGGGGGGGGGCAAAACAGACCCCCCCCCCCCCCCCCCCCCCCAGTGGACTCAAGTGACCAAATTAACCCAGTGGGATTAGGGTTAAGAAACAAAAAGAAAAACATTACTCAAGCACAAACACGATCAAAAAAGCAACATCAATGATTCAAACACAATGATGAAAATAACACGTCTACACAATTATAAATTACTGTCATAACGACAAACAATGAGATAATCTCTTTATTACATAGATATTTCATTGTAAGAAGGAGCATTGGCCTAATGATAACCAGACGATTCAGTCTCATTACAATCAGAGTTACAATGGTTCAATTATTACAGGGAGTATTATTATTCTAACCAACCATAATACTCTGTATGGATTATAATATGTTTTCAATTATTACAGGGATTATTATTATTCTAACAATAGTAATCAGTAGGGAGGACATTATAGTACTATGAGCCACAATTACATATGACTTTAAAAGACTTTAAAGCATCAAATTTCCTGACAAAATTGTCAAAGGTCATAGTCATTTACGAAAACAAATAATTCAATAATACATCATCATCATAAATCATGATTTATTTTAATTTCCCTACATTAGTAAATGTGACCCAGATAATGTAAATTATAAATAAACAAAGTCAAAATTAAATTTGACAGACCATCTCACAAAAAATTATTAGATTTAGGTATATGTCCACTGTGCATTTACCATGGCAACAACTAATGCATCATGTTGATTGGCTGTTGACAAAGTAGTTACAGTAACTGAAATTTACAAAATGTTGTAAAGTTTGATTAAATTGAGCCCTATAGATGCTTTTGATTGAAAAAGTGTTGCTTAATAGTTCAACATATTCAGATTTTAATGCTGAAGATAAATTGTGTGATAAGTTTGGTAACAAACGTGTATTCTACATGTGCCTATTAATGGAATACAGCTGCAGTGGGTATTGTTTGTAACATAATCAGAATTTTCTCAATGAAAAACCAAATAACATTCATTCATATAAAGACGGGAACATAAATATCATGAACACATATTGAACAATAAAATGAATGATTTTGATAATAAACATTTAATTCAATACAATAAGGACTCAAATCCAAATACTAATACACATATCATTAGAATCTCAAGTATACAAAAACAATCTAAATGGTACCATATTAACAGTTGTCAGTAAAATAGTGTGGCTTGGCATGTTTTTTACATCCCTAGCCAGGCCATTAATGGGGGTTGGTGATTTATTATTTTTGTAATGATGTATCAATTTTGTATCATTATTTACGCCTGGGACCCCTCGTTTACTGTCACCATCCGAAATGTATGTTTGTGTTTAGTGAAACACCTGATCTAAAACAATGTTTGAACGCCTAAAGAAAATTTGTGATATATTTACTGACTTACTGACTTAGGTGCACAGGACGGTGTGTCCCTTCGCTCCCCTACGAGAGATTCTGTTCCACTCAGGTCTGTTCTGGGCTATGAGCTCTGCCTCGTGTAAAGGTAGTCCCACGTCGCTCTGGGCTTGGTCTCTCCATCTCGTAGGAGGGCGTCCCGGGGGTCTACGTGCGTCAAAGTCATATATTTAAGTCAGTTGAAAATGATCACATATATGTTCGTGTGTCTCCCATCCAATAATACATCAAGTTATACATTCAAATGCATCCCAATGGTATACATAATTATGTGTAGTAAAGAACCAGAGTTTTTACATTGCATAACAGCTTTAAATCAATGTGTTCTATCATTATATGTTACAGCTTTTATACACGGAAATATTATTGAAGCATTGATCTTAGTGATCTTCATGTTTAAATTTGATATTAAAACCTGAATAAAATAGCAGAACTTAAATGAATTGAAATACATCTGATTGGATTGAATGGACTTGAATGGCATAAAGTGTACAAAGAAATTGAGAAATTGAAGTTATATTACACTACTGTTAATTTTCCGATAACCCCATACAAACGACCCCAATTTTACTGTGTAGAATTGAATGACACCTTTGATAGGTTTACATCAGCATTCCAATATGTAATTAGTACACCAGAGAATAAGGTTATATATATAATGTATATTCATAGTTATATACACACATATTGCCACTAATAATTTCATAAATAATCTCTAATACATTCTCTTTTTTTTCTCTCTCACAATAAATTTTACTCAATTTGTTAAATGTTTAATTTCACGCTTTGTATAAAGTTCCATCATGGCCATAATATACATGTACATACCCAAAACTTTGAATGCATAACTCTTGACATTGAAATGATGACCATATAATGCAAATATAAATTACAAAACCAAATGAACATGATTGCAAATGAACAAGCTACTGCATAATGAACACGACATGAAACATATCACATTTAATATAATTTACATTTTCACATTATCACTCCAGGAGCATGCATTGGTACATTTATAGTAACGATGATTACTTTATATATACATTATACAACAATCTTACATATACATCATATAATGTTTATAACTAACATCCAATGTTGATATACATACTGTTACTCTATCATACAAAATCGCACTAGGTAGTTCTATTTCATAATCGTAACTGTTTTACTTGTACAAAAATAGCACAAAGACAAATAAACCTAAATGACTGGACGTTGATATATCATTTTATTGAAATCATGACTTCAGTTTACACTCTCAAACCTGTCTATAGAGGCCTCGCAAGGGAAACAAAGGTTAAGCCTATGTGGACAAGTGACATTCACATACAAATGCAAATAGAGAAGATGACGCATTTCAGACTGGTGGCCTTTATATACAGGTGGTCACTACTAAAAGCAAATTTCTTGTACAAGTTATTACGTTCAATTATGAACATATTGTATATGACATTAGATTTACCATTGAATAACAAAGCACTACACAACATAACATAAGAATAACATGGACATTTATACAGCGCTTTTCTAAATGTTACAAAGCCCAAGTAGAAGAGACATGATTTATTCTAAGCAAGACAAAATCTTCGCTATACATTTAGACAACAAATTATTTGCTCGTATTCCACACATAAATTATTTTAAACTTGCAAACATCAACATTAGGATTGCAGTGTCAATACCCGATACAATACAACGTTGTATTGACAAAGGAAATTAGCAGTTGTGTTTAACTTCTTCTTTTTTTAATCACACAAACATGATAGATATGAATAAAATGAATACTATAGATCATGCCGAGAGAAACACAAACCGGTATATTTTGACAATGTTATTTTTGTATTTTTTTTGAATACAGGAGGTAAAAGACTTATCATCAAATCAATGATCTAAATAGTATAATATATTGTGTAATAGACAGTGAAAATATGAAGCAAACTGAATACAAAGAAAGTGAATAAATTAATTGTTCAAATGTTTTTGTAACGACCTGCATAATTAATGTTTATATTATGTTTGTATACTGTATCCCAGGGCCCCATGGGAGATCAACTTATGGTTGAATGGGCCACCCTGGTGAAATATATTGAAATAAAAAACAAATATGAAAACTAAATTGCCACAGTCTTAGTCAGCCTTTTATGATATTACTAGCACACGAGGGAGGCAAACCCGTTTGACAATCATGTGAATTAATGCACACATTGCATTGGCAGACATGCATTTTTCTGAAGGCTTTTTAAAGTAGCTTGTCCCAGTAACAATTATCCTTCTTTGCTTATTTTTCTGAAAAATAACTGGAATTCTACCAAGGCTGGATCAATTTTGCCCTAAAATAAGCCGATTTGTCCCCCAAAATGAAGCAATATTGCCCAAAATGATGCGTTATCTGCCAAAATAATCCAATTTGAGCCCAAAACATGAGCTTATTATGCAATTTCAAAACTCTTGAGGGGCTCAATCCCCTTAGCCTTACAAAACATGTATGTTGCCGGGATGAAATATTTTGGCAGGGGTTATTTGAGCTAATCACAAAACAAAATAGTTTGAGACCGTAGACCATAATACATATTAGGATAGGTGGGATGTAACAAATTCAATTTGAACCTACAGAAGTGCCTGTTTTTTCTGGAATGTTAAGTAATATGTGTCACAGAAGAAAGACATGCATAAATATAACATAGCACAGATGTGTATAGAAGATGCTTTCTACATTGCTATGATACAGGTATAACTTTGCTTTCTATCGATGCCTTACAGTAATGAAAATATTCAGAAAATGAATTACTAAATGAATAGTACTATATAGTAGTACTATAGTACTAAGGAAAAATACAATGATGAATTTTCTCCAAATGAAATAAAAATGAAAATCCACAGAAAATGATTTACTAAATGAATAGTACTATATTATGAAGGAATAATACAATAACAATGTACTTTGTTTTGGTGGAAAGATGAAAGATAAAAGAGGAATGTATATTAAATGAATGATAAACTTTCTCTGAATTCTGGTTAAATATCTCAGCAGTATCCCATAAAGGTGAATACAAAGCTAGTACACGGTACACATTGCCCATTCTACTTAGTACTGGTATTTACATGAATGTCATATTGCACATAATCGATGTCAATAATGATGACCAATACATATCGAAGATATGTCTGACTGAAATCCCAACCAGGGGGATGTTTCATAAAGATCCCAACTCTAAGTTAATACTCAGTTGGACTAAAAACAAATATGGCAGCCATTTGGAGCTTTGGAATGAACATAGTCAAGAGACCAAAATATAAATATTTGAAACTTTTATCAAAATTATGTGAATATTATGAAACTTAAAAAAAAAAACTCTCTTTAATCAATGTCTCTTTAATAAAAGAAAATGTTAATGATTTGTATTAAAATTGTAGGCCAGTTTAAAGAACCTGTTTAGCAATTGAAGAATCGAATTGGTTTCCATAATGTTTAAGTCCAACTTAAGTGTTAAGTTAGACTTTGGATCTTTGTGAAACACTCCACAGGATGCTTTAGGTAAGTGGTTAATGTTTACTGTGATTATATTGGGAACAGAATATACAAGTACTGTTTGGTATACATAAATGCTTTGAAGGAAAAAAAACAATGAAAGGAAATATCCCTTACTGTTTCGAAATTCATTACCCATTTAGGACATTTCCCAGAAATACTTGGGGGGACTGATGGAAAATACATGTTATACCAAAATATTGTACAGGCTTGAATTGGTTAACCAGCTAATACTAATATACTGTCAGTCCATAGACCGATTACACTACACATTTAAATGGGTTTTAAACAGGTTACAAAGTACAGAGTCACATCGAGTCACAAAGCTTGAAAGCAAGTGTATGATATTGATATACAAAATCATATACACAATGATGTAAATGTAAATTTGTATGGCAGACACAACTCTTTCAACTAGTGCGTCAAACCGAGAAAACGGTGCATTCCTTGCACTCATATGCAAATGAACTTAACCGGTGTGCCGTGATTAATGCAGAGACAACGCTGTTTCGCTGGCCCAGCCAGTTGTTGATTGTTGAAAAGACATAGAGCTTATTACAAACCATACGAAAAGTTTTATTTTGCAGACAAGGAAATGAACATTGTATTGTGTCATTTGGAGAATCAAAACGTTATTAGATTAAATAAGTAATAATTTAGAAATAAATGCATGCTTTACTGATTGTTACTGGCATTTTCCCCCTCTAATACATCTCGATAATGAAAATAGGTGTTTTTTGTGTGTGTGTGTGTGTGTAAGACTGTACATGTCTTCATTATTATTTAATTGTATTATTTTGTTATCTTTATTACAATTAAGTAAGCGTATTGTGCGAATTCTTGAGTTAACAGGATTCAAATCTGGTAACTTCCCCGTTATGGCCATACAAATGAGGAAATCTATTTTTCCACACACTTACATGATAACTGAATAATTTTAAGGAACCTATATTTGCTCGTTTAAACTTGTATGCACTTTCTTTGACAATGAATAGCACACACAAATCTAAAATTGTATATATTGGTGTCATCATTTCGTCCTGCCATGCCATATGTATACAATTATTAATTGCAGGTTGTACATTGTGATAAGCCAACAAAAACATAGAGTTGATGGGGTGTGAGCAGCAGTTAATTCCGAGTACAGAAGAAGGCAAAGTTGGATTGGGCAAAATAACATAGCAAATAAATCAGCCTCATCTCCTTTATTTAAAAAAAAATATGTATATGCATATGATTTTTTTTTAATATCAAAGTGTGCATTATATTAGTTTTGTTGACAGGAAATTACATTACCTAGGACAAGTCAGTAGGATGGTTTCATAATTGTCAAATATTTAAACATGTTTGAGGTCAGTGTTGATGAGCATGCACTGTGTATAGTTCTCTCTGTATCCTTCTGTTTTGATGGGTAATATACGTGTATGTGTTTATTACATCGTTCCACAAGTAATACAACCAAATAACAATTTATTCCAAATAAGTTCCTGAAACTCAGATCTGGTGCGATGACCCGTGCAATATTCACAATCGAATATGAATGAACCCTACCGATGAGGCGATGCTCTAGTGCACCTCATAGCATAAAGAGAACACGTTAGAGTAAAGGCTCTATATTTATGTTGATTGTCGAAGCATTTCAGTCCTTATCGCAGTAGCCTAGAAAAATATCACGTGAAAAGGGAACATTAAAACAAGTTTTATGAAATAAATAAACTTATCCTAGATCAGCCTTGTTAGTTGATGTTTCGAGACTTCCCGATTAAAATGAAGCAGGCGGTATTTTTGTAGTGTTTTGTGGGTGCGATTTCCACGGAAAATAAGATACCACCATATTTCGATTTAAAAAGGTTAGGTTTAGGTTAAAAAGATAATTCAGTTTCTAGACATTTTTGTGAGAAAACTAAAAACTAAGTGTAAATTTGAACAAGCACACAATGTCAAAAGAATCAACTTTGTTTTATCACAAACGGTTAAGGAATGTCTGATCTGTCCATAAATATATATCTGTTTGGAAACAACATGTTGGGGACCAATTTTATTCAATATTGTAAGCAAGGTAAGGACAAGCAAGCCGTTGGAACATCATTTTGGTTTTATAGGGAAACAGTGCATTAGGTAAGATAATATGCACGCTAACAACGAATTCGTGTATCGCAATAAAGTTTGATTCATATAAGTTATGATGGAAATAGGATAATTGAAAAACTGTATCAAGAAATTATTGAGTTTAAAATTAATAGTTGTTCATTGTCTTATTGATAGTATACATAAACACAAACATACGCACACACACACACACGCATACACACAAACACTTGTTTTATGTTCGATTCCAAAAAGCAAACTGACAAAGCATTATACACATTAATCAATCTATTGAGGTTATTTTATCATAAAAGGAAAGAAACCCAACAGTCATGCAACCACCCTGCACATCACACACATATACAAATAGACACACATTCACACACACAATCACACATACTGCGGACCCACAATCCCATCCCTACACGCAAAGACCCTGCATACACACATACACGCACACACACACACAAACGTTCGGACCCACACTCACCACACTGTACTCACACGCACACCTCACCTACACACCAACACACACACAATGCATATATGCTTATTATTCACATAATACACACATGTCCACACATTAACTTTAACACACAAAGAGAAAAACATTACTCAAGCACAAACACAATCATAAAAGCAACATCGATGATTCGAACACAATAATAAAAAACATGTCTACCCAATTATAATTTACTGTCATAACGACAAACAATGAGATAATCTCTTTATCACATGGATATTTCATTGTAAGAAGGAGCATTGGCCTAATGATAACCAGACGATTCAGTCTCATTACAATCAGAGTTACAACGGTTCAATAATTACAGGTAGTATTATTATTCTAACCAACGATAATACTCTGTATGGATTATAGTATGTTTTCAATTATTACAGGGATTATTATTATTCTAACAATATTAATCGGTAGGGAGGACATTATAGTACTATGAGCCACAATTACATATGACTTTAAAAGAATTTAAAGCATCAAATTTCCTGACAAAATTGACAAAGGTCATAGTCATTTACGAAAACAAATAATTCAATAATACATCATCATCATAATATATCATGATTTCTTTTAATTTCCCTACATTAGTAAATGTGACACAGATAATGTCAATTATAAATAAACAAAATTAAAATCAAATTTGACAGACCTCACAAAACAGATCTCACGAAGCTTATTGGATGTTGGTATATGTCCACTTTGTGCATTTACCATGGCAACAACTAATGCACCATGCTGATTGGCTGTTGACAAAGTAGTTACAGTAACTAAACATTTACAACATTGTGTAAAGTTTGATTAAATTGAGCCCCATAGATGCTTTTGATTCAACATATTCAGATTTTAATGTTGAAGATAAATTGTGTGAGGAATTTGGTAATCTAAATTTGGTATCTAAATGGTACCATATTAAAGGGATAGTTGAGTTTTGGTAGAGAGGGCGCTAGACTACTTATTTTTGTTGTGAGGTAATGAAAAACTGAGTGTAAAATTTGAAAGAGCATAATATTTAAATAATAAAATCATCTTTGTTTGATCAAAATCGGTTCAGAGACGGCTGAAATATCCATAAATATAACAATTTGTAATAAACCTGGGGCCCCAGGTTTATTAGAGAATTTTGAACCAGCCGTTACAAATAATTAAAAAATGCTTCCTCTTTTCAAAAAGTTACAAAATAGGTATTTAAATAGTTGTTGGTTATTTCTCTATCTAATCACTATTTCAACAAAGCATCACATGCACAATATTTTATTCAAAATGGTTGAAACCGATGAGTGTTTAGATTGCGCCCTCTTATGTTTAAACGGCTCTTTTTGAATGATAACATGATCTTTACTACGTCATTTGTAATCTTGTGTTCCTTTCTAGTTATAACTATTAGTTTGTAATGTAATGATGCAGGTTTTGGTTACTAAAATTCAGTTTCACCAAAACTGTACTCTCCTTACCAGAACTCAACTATCCCTTTAACAGTTGTCAGTAAAATAGTGTGGCTTGGCATGTTTGTTACATCCCTAGCCAGGCCATTAATGGGGGTTGGTGATTTATTATTTTTGTAATGATATATTCATTTTGTATCATTATTTACACCTGGGACCCCTCTTTTACTGTCACAATCCAAGAGAGACACTGTTTAAGTTCATTACTGGACTGAGGTATGCATAGAGCTCTGACTGCTAGAAGTGTTGTGTTACATGTACGTCAGTTGAAATGATCATAATATATATATGTTTGTGTGTCTCCCATCTAATAATACATCAGGTTATACATTACAATGCATTCCAATGGTATACATAATTATGTGTAGTAACGAACCAGAATGCATACATTGCATAACAGCTGTAAATCAATGTGTTCTATCACTATATGTTACAGCTTTTATAAATGGAATTATTATTTAAGCATTGATCTTAGTGATCTTCATGTTTGAATTCTATATTAAAACCTGAATAAAATAGCAGAATTGAAATGAACTGAAATACATCTGATCGGATTGAAGCGACTTGAATGGCATAAGTGTACAAAGATATTTGAGAAATTTAAGTTATAATTACACTACTATTAATTTCAGATAACCCCATACAAACAACCCCAATTTTACTGTGTAGAATTGAACGATAACTTTGAAAGATTTACATCTGTATTCCAATATGTAATTAGTACACCAAAGAATAGGTTATATATATAATATATATTCATAGTTATATACACCCATATTGCCACTAGTTCATAACAAATCTCTAATACATTCTCTTTTTTTTCTCTCTCAAAATAAATTTCACTAAATTTTGTAAACGTTTAATTTTACACTTTGTATAAAGTTCCATCATGGCCATAATATACATGTACATACCCAAACATTGAATGCATAACTCTGACATTGAAATAATTACCATACAATGCAAATATAAATTACAAAACCAAATGAACACGATTGCAAATGAACAAGCTACTGCATAATGAACACGACATGAAACATATTACATTTAATATAAATTACATTTTCACATTATCACTCCAGGAGCATGCATTGGAATATTTATATTAACAATGATTACTTTATATATACAGTATACAACAATATTACATATACATCATATAATGTTTATAACTAACATCCAATGTTGATATACATACTGTTACTCTTTCATACGAAATTGTACTAGAAAGTTCTATTTCAGAATCGTAACTGTTTTACTTGTACAAAAATAGCACAAAGACAAATAAACCTAAATGACTGGACGTTTATATATCATTATATTGAAATCATGATTTCAGTTTACACTCTCAAACCTGTCTATAGAGACCCTGCAAGGGGAACAAAGGTTAAGCCTATGTGGACAAGTGACCTTTACAGACAGGTGCATTCACGTGCAAATGCAAATAGAGAAGATAACGCATTACAGACTGGTGACCTTTATATACAGGTGGTCACTACTATTTAAAAGCAGATTTCCTGCTTTTGCTTTTCTACGTGTTACACAGCCCAAGTAGTAGAGACATGATTTGTTCTAATAAGGGGAGGGCCAAAGTCGAAAAAGTGACTTTAGGTTGCCAGATCTCCACAACAAGTTAAACCGATTTTATTATTGTTATTTATAATCGAGGAGCTGCATATTTGTATACTGTCTTCTCTCAAATTACAATGTAAGCGGAATTTTTCAAATTCACATATATAACGACAGGGTTCTGGTAACCTTACCGTTATGGCCATAAACAATTTGAAATCGCTACTATTTTCCACAAACATGCATTAAAATCGACGAATTTTAAAGGGATAGTTGAGTTTTGGTAGAGAGGGCGCTAGACTACTTATTTTTTTTTGTGAGGTAATGAAAAACTGCATTACGTTTCACCCAAGTTAGAAAATAACCGCTTCTCAGGCCTGAGGAGAGGATGAGAGATTCGTGCCTCTAGTAGAATTGTATCACCGTTTACACCGTTCTTATCGGTTTACTGCGTGTAACCGGAGGAGATTATCCCTAATACCACTAGGTCTCGGGGGGCAGTTAACAGGGCATGGAATGTTGACGAAAGCTATTAAAATGGTTGAGTTGATTTCCACCGTGGTGGAGATCACGGCTAACTTAGTGAAACGTAATGGAGTGTAAAATTTGAAAGGCATAATATTAAAATAATAAAATCATCTTTGTTTGATCAAAATCGGTTCAGAGACGGCTGAAATATCCATAAATATAACAATCTGTAATAAACCTGGGGCCCCAGGTTTATTAGAGAATTTTGAACCAGCCGTTACAAATTCAAAAAAATGCTTCCTCTTTTCAAAAAGTTACAAAATAGGTATTTAAATAGTTGTTGGTTATTTCTCTATCTAATCACTATTTCAACAAAGCATCACATGCACAATATTTTATTCAAAATGGTTGAAACCGATGAGTGTTTAGAGAGCGCCCTCTTACGTTGTAATGGCTCTTTTTGAATGATAACATGATTTTTACTACGTCATTTGTAATTTTGTGTTCCTTTCTAGTTATAACTATTAGTTTGTAATGTAATGATGCAGGTTTTGGTTATTAAAATTCAGTTTCACCAAAACTGTTTTCTCCTTACCAGAACTCAATTATGCATATTGGCGCACACTTGTCTAAACATGTGCCATAAATTTGTCGCGGTGTATTTATATAAATATGTATTACAGGTTGTGCATTGTGATGAAACAACATACAACACAATAGTTATTGGGGGTGTGAACAGTGGAGTCAAATTTGGGGAAGCGAGCAAAGTTGAAGTGGGCGAAATAACATGGCAATACATCTGCACAATCTTCTTTATAAAGAATAACGAATATGCATAGGAAGGTATCAAAGTCTGCATTATATTTGCTGACAACCCATTGTATAACCTAGGTCAAGTCGGTAGGATACCTGGGCTTTGTCAATATTTAACTAGTATTATTTTTTTCTTCAATTTACTGTACAATAGATGTAGCATATCATTGAATGTAATACATTCATAATATTTTTGAGGTAGAATGTTGATATGCACATACACCATGTATATTTCGCTATGTTTTTACGGGTAATACATATGTTTGTTGTCGTGCACTACTTACTCTCTCAAGTAATACAACCAAATAACAATTCAATTTAAAATTGATCCTGATCAATGGATCAGGTGCGATGACCCGTGCAATATTCCCATTCAAATATAAGTGAACCCTACCGATGAGGCGATGCACTAGGTCACCTTGTAGCATAAAGGAATACTGCACGTTAGAGAACAGGCTCTATAATATGTATGTTGATTGGCGCAGCATTTCATAGTCGTTATCGTTGTAGCCCAGAAAATATCCCATACAAAGGGAACATAAAGACATGTTTTACTTAATAAAACAAACTTAACCAAGATCAGCAATTTTTCTTATGATGTCACGAAAAGATTGCGAATTGGGACTGTCTAATAAAAAAGGCATGTGGAAAAAAAAACTTTTTGTTATAACTTGGGTGCCATTATCATGGAGAAAAGGATACCACCATCTTTAAATTATTGTGACTTTGGGTCAGTTATAAATATCCCAATTGTTTTGATGTAGTGGCCGGAGTATTGATTATTCATTACTAATCTGGTTATACGTAGTTGGCATTTGGGTTAAAATGATAATTCAGTTTTGGTTTTTGTGAGGAAACGATAAAATGAGTGTAATTGAACAAGCACACAAGTTCAAAGACAGAATGAACTTTGTTTCATCCCAAATGGTCAAGAAATGGCTGAACTATCCATAAATATATATCCGATTGGAATAAATCTTGGGGACCAACTTTTATTCAATACATTAGGAAAATGTAAAGTAAGGACAGGCAGGCCATTGATACATGTTTTTGTTCTACTAAGTAGGGGAACAGTACGATATGAGGATAGTAAACGCGGACAACGAATTCACATAGCAATAGTTTGATTAATAAAAGTTGTGATGAGAATACAATAAGCTAACTTAAAACTGCGTCAGGAAATAATGACTTTCAAATTAACAGTTGTATATTGTATAATTGAGAGTGTACACAAACACACATACACACACACAAAAGTCACTTACACACAAACACACACACACAATGCATACATGCTAATTATTCACATAATACGCACATGTACACACATTAACTTTAATAAACACAAATAAAAACATTACTCAAGCACAAACACGATCAAAAAGCAACATCAATGATTTAAACAATGATGAAAAACACATGTCTGCCCAATTATAATTTACTGTCATAAGACAAACAATGAGATAATCTCTTTATTACATGGATGTTTCATTGTAAGAAGGAGCATTGGCCTAATGATAACCAAACGATTCAGTCTCATTACAATCAGAGTTACAACGGTTCAATTATTACAGGGAGTATTATTATTCAAACCAACCATAATACTCTGTATGGACTACAGATAATAGTATGTTTTCAATTATTACAGGGAGTATTAGTATTCTAACCATATTAATCAGTAGGGAGTATATTATAGTACTATGAGTCACAATTACATATGACTTTAAATGATTTTAAAGCATTTAATTTCCTGACAAAATTGACAAAGGTCTTCATAGTCATTTACCAAAGCAAATAATTCAATAATTAAAGGGAATATATCATGATTTCTATATATATATATAAGTGAATGTGACACAAAATATTGTCTTTTATAAAATAATAAACAAAATCAAATTTAATTTTACAGACCTTCTCACAAAACTTGTTTGATTTTGTTATTTGTCCACTACGTGTATTTACAATGGCAGTAACGCATGCAACCATGCCGGTTGGCTGTTGACAAAGTAGTTACAATAACTGGACATTTACAACATTTGATTAAACTAGTTTGATTAGATGTATTGACTGAAAATGAGGAAAATGCTGCAAAATAGTATAACATATTTCGCTTTTAATGTTGAGCTATTTTTGATAAGTTTGGTAACGGTCTACATTTGCCTATCAGTGGAATACAGCTGCAGAGTGTATTGTTTGTAACATAATCATAATTTTCTCAATGAAAAACCAAATAACATTTATTCATGTAAAGAAGGGAACATAAATATCATGAACACATATTGAACAATAACATGATGAATGATTTTGATAATAAACATTTAATTCAATATAATAAGGACTCAAATCCGAATAATAATACAAATATCATTAGAATCTCAAGTATACAAAAACAATCTAAATGGTACCATATTAACAGTTGTCAGTAAAATAGTGTGGCTTGGCATGTTTGTTACATCCCTAGCCAGGCCATTAATGGGGGTTGGTGATTTATTATTTTTGTAATGATATATTCATTTTGTATCATCATTTACACCTGGGACCCCTCTTTTACTGTCACCGTCCAAGAGACACAGTTTATGTTCATTACTGGACTGATGTATGCATATAGCTCTGACTGCTAGAAGTTTTGTGTTACACGCAAGTCAGTTGAAAATGGTCATATATACGTTTGTGTGTCTCCCATCTAATAATACCCCAGGTTATACATTCAAATGCATTCCAATGGTATACATAATTATGTGTAGTACAGAACCAGAGTTTTTACATTGCATAACAGCTTTAAATCAATGTGTTCTATCAGAGGTTACAGCTTTAATACACAGAAATATTATTGAAGCATTGCTCTTAGTGATCTTCATGTTTAAATTTGATATTAAAACCTGAAAGAATAGCAGAATTTAAATGAATTGAAATACATCTGATTGGATTGAATCGACTTGAATGGCATAAAGTGTACAAACAAATTTAAGAAATTGAAGTTATAATTACACTACTGTTAATTTTCCGATGACACCATACAAACAATCCCAATTTGACTGTGTAGAATTGAATGACACAGTTGATAAAGTACATCTGTGTTCCAAAATGTAATTAGTACAGCAGAGAACAGGTTATATATATAATATACATTCATAGTTATATACACACATATTGCCACTAATTCATAAATAATCTCTAATACACTCTCTTTTTTTCTCTCTCAAAATAAATTTTACTCAATTTTGTAAACGCTTAATTTTACACTTTGTATAAAGTTCCATCATGCCATAATATACATGTACATACCCAAACATTGAATGCTTAACTCTGACATTGAAATAATGACCAAACAATGTAAATATTAATTACAAAACCAAATCAAGATAATTGCAAATGAACAAGCTACTGCATAATGAACACGACATGAAACATATTACATTTAATATAATTTACATTTTCACATTATCCTTCCAGGAGCATGCATTGGTATATTTTTAGTAACAATTTATAACTAACATCCAATGTTGATATACATACTATTACTCTTTCATACAATATCATAATAGAAAGTTCTATTTCATAATCGTAACTCTTTTACTTGTACAAAAATAGCACAAAGACAAATAAACCTAAATGACTGGACGTTATTATGCAATCATGACTTTAGTTTACACTCTCAAATGCAGCAGTCAAACCTGTCTATATAGACCTCGCTAGGGAAACTAAGGTTAGGTCTTTTTGGATAGGTAACCTTTACGGACAGGTTCATTCACATGCAAATGTCTCACTCCTGAATAGAGACGAGGGCTCATTGCAAGCTGGTGGTCTTTATATACAGGTGGTCACTATGGAAAGAAGATTTCTTGTACAAGTTATTAAGTTCAGTTATGAAAATATTGTACATGATGACATTAAATGTACCATCAAATAACATAGCATTTCTAAACATAACATAACAGATAGCATGGACATTCATAGAGTGCTTTTCTTAGTGTTACAGAGCGCAAGTAGTAGAGACATGATTTATTCCAAGCAAGACAAATCTTCGCTATACATTTAGACAACAATTATGTGCTCGTATTTCACTGACACATAGGTTCCTTTTAACTTGCAAACATCAACATTATGAGTACAGTGTAAAAACCTCATAGAATATGAAATGTTCTTGACAAAGGAATTTATCTCTTGTGTTCCAACTTAAAAAAAACACAGAAACATGACAAATATGAATAGAATTTATATACTATAGATGAGGCTAGTATTTTATATTAAAATATTACATTTTCTTGACCAAGGAAATTATCTACTGTGTAGCACATATGATTTAATGTGATACATTCATAAATTGTCAAGTATTAAACCATGTTTGAGGTCAGTGTTGATGCACAAACACTATGTGTATTTCGTTATGTACATGTGTTGATGAGTAATACATCTTTGTCATGTTTGTGTTGTCGTGTATTACATCGTTCCGAAAGGAATACAACCAAATTACAATTTATTCGAAAAATAGTTCCTGATCAATTGATCAGGTGCGATGACCCGTGCAATATTTCCATTCAAATATAAGTGAACCCTACCGATGAGGCGATGCTCTAGTGCACCTTGTAGCATAAAGGAGAACACGTTAGAGTAAAGGCTCTATATTTATGTTGATTGTCGAAGCATTTCAGTCCTTATCGTAGTAGCTTAGAAAATATCACGTGAAAAGGGAACATTGAAACAAGTTTAATGACATAAACAAACTTATCCAAGATCAGCAATGTTAGTTGATGTCTCGGGACTTCCCGATTAAAATGAAGCAGGCGGTATTTTTTGTTTTGTTATGTGGGTGCGATTTCCACGGAAAAAAAAATACCACCATATTTCGATTTAAAAAGGTTAGGTTTAGGTTAAAAAGATAATTCAGTTTCAAGACATTTTTTTGAGGTAACAAAAAACTAAGTGTAAATTTGAGCAAGCACACAATGTGAAAAGAATCAACTTTGTTTTATCACAAACGGTTACGGAATGTCTGTTCTATCCATAAATATATATCTGTTTGGAAACAAAATGTTGGGGACCAATTTTATTCAATATTGTAAGCAAGGTAAGGACAAGCAAGCCGTTGGAACATCATTTTGGTTTATAGGGAAACAGTGCATTGTGTAAGATAATTATGCACGCTAACAACGAATTCGTGTATCGCAATAAAGTTTGATTCATATAAGTTATGATGGAAATAGGATAATTGAAAACTCTATCAAGAAATGATTGAGTTTGAAATTAATAGTTTTTCATTGTCTTATTGATAGTATACATAAACACAAACATACGCACACACACACACACAAACACTTGTTTTATGTTCGATTCAAAAAAACAAACTGACAAAGCATTATACACATTAATTCAATCTATTGAGGTTATTTTATCATAAAAGGAAAGAAAATAGACACACACATTCACACACACAAATCACACATACTGCAGACCCACACTCCCATCCCTACACGCAAATACCCTGCATACACACACACACACACACACATACACACACAAACGTTCGGACCCACACTCACCACACTGTACTCACACGCACACCTCACCTACACACCAACACACACACAATGCATATATGCTTATTATTCACATAATACACACATGTCCACACAAAGAAAAAACATTACTCAAGCACAAACACGATCAAAAAAGCAACATCAATGATTCAAACCACGATGAAAAAAACATGTCTATCCAATTATAATTTACTGTCATAACGACAAACAATGAGATAATCTCTTTATTACATGGATATTTCATTGTAAGAAGGAGCATTGGCCTAATGATAACCAGACGATTCAGTCTCATTACAATCAGAGTTACAACGGTTCAATAATTACAGGTAGTATTATTATTCTAACCAACCATAATACTTTGTATGGATTATAATATGTTTTCAATTATTACAGGGATTATTATTATTCTAACAATAGTAATCAGTAGGGAGGACATTATAGTACTATGAGCCACAATTACATATGACTTTAAAATACTTTAAAGCATCAAATTTCTTGACAAAATTGTCAAAGGTCATAGTCATTTACGAAAACAAATAATTCAATAATACATCATCATCATAATATATCATGATTTCTTTTAATTTCTCTACATTAGTAAATGTGACACAGATAATGTCAATTATAAATAAACAAAATCAAACTAAAATTTTACAGACCATCTCACAAAACTTATTGGATTTTGGTATATGTCCACTTTGTGCATTTACCATGGCAACAACTAATGCACATGCTGATTGGTTGTTCACAAAGTAGTTACAGTAACTGAACATTTACTAAATTTTGTAAAGTTTGATTCAATTGAGCCCTATAGATGCTTTTGATTGAAAAAGTGTTGCTTAATAGTTCAACATATTCAGATTTTAATGCTGAAGATAAATTGTGTGATAAGTTTGGTAACAAACGTGTATTCTACATTTGCCTATTAATGGAATACAGCTGCAGTGGGTATTGTTTGTAACATAATCAGAATTTTCTCAATGAAAAACCAAATAACATTTATTCATGTAAAGAAGGGAACATAAATATCATGAACACATATTGAGCAATAAAATGATGAATGATTTTGATAATAAACATTTAATTCAATACAATAAGGACTCAAATCCAAATACTAATACACATTTCATTAGAATCTCAAGTATACAAAAACAATCCAAATGGTACCATATGAACAGTTGTCAGTAAAATAGTGTGGCTTGACATGTTTGTCACATCCCTAGCCATTAAGGGGGTTGGTGATTTGTTTTTTAATTTTATGATGTATTCATTTTTTTTTTTTATGATGTATTCATTTTTAAATAATTATTTACGCCTGGGACCCCTCTTTAACTGTCACCATCCAAGAGACAAAATGTACGTTCATTACAGGACCTTTGTATGCATAGAGCTCTGACTGCTAGACCAGTAGGGTGTTTAGCATCTTTTTTTAAGATAATCGTGCTATTCGACCGATGTTAAAATTTAGTTTAGTGTTTAGTGAAACACCTGGGGGGTGTTTCACTAAGCTTAAGTCATGCGTAAAGTCATGCGTAAAGTCATGCGTAAGTCCCTAAGTCCTGCGTAACTAAGTGTGACTCTAAGTGCATCTTACAAAGGCATGAGTCATGCGTAACTGCCTCGAGTCATGCGTAAAGTTACGCATGGTCCAGACCATGCGTAAGTACCATAGAAGTAATGTGTGTACTGCTAAGTCCAACTTAGAGCCAACTTAGAGCCATTTATATGCATGTAATGCATGTAATGTACATATATGTAATGCATGTAATGTACATATATGTAATGCATGTAATGCACACATATGTTACATATGAATGAATTGTAAATAAATTATGAATATAAATATATCATATTAATCAATTCTACCATCCGAGTCTCTACGTAATTTTTAAGTTTGTAATATTCACTAATTAAACAAAATATTTTGTTCAAACTACATTTTAACTACAGACACTAAGTACAGTGAAACCTCTTCATAATGAGATCATTTAAGAGTTACCTAATATAGTGAGGTAATGTCACAGGTCAAGGTTTTATGTATTTTATTATTTCTAAGCCCTGATAAAACAAGAAATCTGATAAAAAAGGGTAAATTCAATTGGCTCAAGGTGCTCGTTATAATGAGGTTTCACTGTACACAAGTGGTAATGTTGCAGTCACACCGCCAAACTGACAAGAGACCAATTAATTCGGGGACGTTTCGGGGACATCCGGGGTGCTAGCGGTTTGGGGTCGGAGTGGTATCGGAATTGTCGGTCTCTTTTGTTGTAACTGCTAACCCGTTCGGGCTCGTCGGTGCCCGATAAAGTGGAAGTTCGGTCTGGTTTCGGTTTGGCGGTGTGACTGCTACATAAGCTGTTTACTCTGATGTACAGATACAAGCACTGCATGACAAGGATAATAATACAATACATACATTTTGTTTTAAGCTGTCCTCTAGTTCTCATAGAGCCAATGATTTATTTAAATAAATTATTTACATATATTCATTATTCAGAAATAACTTTAAATACTTTAATTCACAATATATTATTTCAAGAATAAGTACATTAATATTTAATCAATGACAACAAATGCATTTAAATTAGTGTAATAACAGGATATAGGATTGCACCCATCAATCATGGAGGAGCGCAAGCAAAAAGAGTGGGAGAACTCTGGAATGGTAATGAGAGCTGCAGGGGTTGCCAGAGGGACTGGCAGGAAGTGTTCCAAAGTAGCAGGAGACCAAGACCAAGGCGTTGGCCTACAGAGATAAAAAGGCTGTGGATATATTGTATTATTCCTCACACATATTATAATTATCATCATATAATTCAATATATTGTCATAAATACATCTAAAATGTGTTAATGAAAGTTGAACAAATCTAACAATGGATATGCTTGGCATAAAAGAAACAATGCAGAAGTCTGATCTCTAAAAATACAAACTTCTGGAGAAAATTTCCTACAGTCGGTATGCAGCATATATGGTGGAACGGAACAAAAGTACAATGAGCTATACAATGGGAAGGCAAGATTTAGGCTAGATTTAAATCGCCAATTGATAACATAGGCATTATGAAATATCAGCATAGACAAATGAATAAGAATAATGTTAGATTTATACAAATAAGACTTAAAGTTTTGTATTCAATCGTGTGACAAATATAAAAATAATAATGGGCTAGTACATAAATTACAACAATATGCTGATGTACATAAGTGGGGTAGTATTTGAGATGTCAAAATGGAACTTAATGGCCAAATTTCTCAATCATGGCGCAACTCCAGTCCAGGCTAAAAAGACAGAAATTAACAATAACTGTTATTTATACACTTGTAAAATTGACTAGCATTTTGTATTAATTATAGGTGCAAATCCCTAGTTAGAAAATCATCCAGACAAAGTGTAAGTTGACATTCTAGTCATAGTAAAAACCTGTCACTAGTAATTTTACGTCCGGGATCACCCAGGAGAGTATATCACTGATGATTGGTTATACTATGACTAGAATGTCAATCGGCCCCTCATCTGGATGTTTGAGCAGAACTAGATCTGGATAGATTGGATAATGAAAAGAAATACTGAGAACATATCTGGTGGCCCATGATGACCATGCATGGGCTAGTGAAATTTGACGGGTGTGAAATATTTTAACTGGTTACTGGTAAATTATATCATTTTAGCACTGACTATAGTTGTGCTACTGATGAGAATTGTGGCCAATGTTTAAAGGAATAGTTGAGTTCTGGTAAAGAGAGTACAGTTTGATAAAACTGAATTTTCGTAACCAAAACCTGCACCCATTACATTACAAACTAATAGTTATGAACTCCACCTTGCTCGAAAGGAATACAAAATTACAAACGACGACTTAGTAAAAAGCCTGTTATCATTCAAAAAGGGCTGTTAAAACTCAAGAAGGTGCTCTCTAAAAACTTATTGGTTTCAACCATTTTAGATAGAATATTGTGCATGTGATGGTTTGATATCAGAGAGAGATAAATCAACAACTATTACAAAACTTATTTTGAAAGTTTTTGAAAAGAGGAAGCATTTAAACAAAAAAGTTAACGGTTTCAAAATTATGGAATAATTATGTGGCCCCACATTTATTACAAATGGTTACGTTTATGGATATTTCAGCCGTTAAAAAAAAAACGATTTTGGACATTTTCTCCAGAATAAGCCAGTTCGTAGTTACAATCTGCGCATGCGCAATACAAAGGTCAATCGTACCAATGCGGCATTCATCGAATTGAAAGGACTGGATAAGGTTCTTTACTTGTTATTCTTGAGTACATCGATTGGAAATTCCTTGTTGCGTAGGTTGATCAATTGTTCTCATGAAAGTAACAAAGGATATCCCATGACAACCATCTGCCACTCTGAACATGACTGCACAGAGTAAAAGCTTTATATCCTACCCATGATTGTAGAATTCAATGGTCAAGGGGTCAAACGACCCATATCCGGGTCCCATATGCTATCTACGAACTGGTCTATGGGTTGGTGCCCAGAAAGCTGGTGTGGAGGAACAAACAAATTGGTGGCTCTCACCCCTCCACTGGGACATGCCTCCACACCAGCTTCCTGGATTGCTGCTGTCAACAAATCCATCGTCTCCTTTACACTAGCATGGGTCGACTGGCTGTCCTGTAAAAAGAAAAACAAAAATACAACAATTATATTATATTGTCTATATTTGTGTTAAATTGAAACCTGTCTGGAGTTTGTTAAAAAAGAATACTTAATTTAAACGTATTATTCCTGGCACAAACTTACATTACTTCAGAGAACATATAGGGGAAATCAAGTTGTTTATTTTTGTTTTACTTAAAGGTACAGTTGGTTAATTTTAATTCTATTTGAAAGTTCATTGACAAAAAAACATGTCAAATGAGAATCATTTCTTTTCAAATGCTCTAATAGAACTTTGTCAAACTTGATTTCAAGATATTTCATTCATAAGTCTACCAGCCAGGGATCATTTTGACTTTTTTTTTTAAAATAAAAAAACTGCTTATTAGACTATTTTGAAAAAAATATTTAAAAAAATTATCATTTAAAAGAAAATACAGCTTAAGAAAAAATTACTAAAATGTTACCCGTCTGTCTCTGCTTCACCCTGTAGGCCAACGCCAAAGTTTTCGTCTCTTGCCATTTCTTCCTGACCTCTGTCATGTCCCTCAGGCTCCCCCCTCCACTCCTCCTCTTTCTCCCGCATGCCTCCTTCCGCTGTTGCTGGCGCTCCTCCATCTTGGAAAATTAGAATTGTTACAATTGGTAAATTTAATAATACAGAATCTATCAAATCATTCAAAATATTTTATCAACTCGGTTGACTATTGTATGACAGTATACATTCTAGAATTAGTGTTACAAGATAAAAGAGAAGAAATTATGTACATGGGAAATGATGTTAATCCATTACTAACATAGCCTTCAGATGTATATTTTTAATTTAAATGTTTGAAATATTTACAAACTTTAAAAGTGACAGGAAATATATTCATGATTATGATAATTAAAATAATAAATTAAATTTGTGTAGCGCATTACAATACAAAATGCATTCCCTATGGTATGGTCAAGTGGCCACATAATGAGCTCGCCCAGGTCGAGTAGTGACCGCATCAGTGTACTAGATCTACTGAAAGGATTCAATGGCGATCCTTACAAAATAGAATACTATGACTATGAGCAGTGTCAGCTATACAGGACATTCGCTCTAGGCTTGTCTATAGGATCCACTTTGATGTCCATAGTAGATGCTACCTAGAAAGATCATCTTACTACACTAATTACAAACACATTCAAAAGACTTACCCTCTTCCCACAAAATCCAGTCCTGCCAAAGAGTGTGTTCATGTCGTCCCCCCACATAGTCGATCATAGTTGTTCATAGTTGTTATCTCGTTCTGTGTAACGTATGCCTTTCTCACTCGTTTCTACAAAGAATACAAATTGTAAATTCACGTATTAAATTGACAGGTTGATATAATAGTATTTTAGTGTTGCTCAAATAAATTAAGAAATAGTAGGTTGTTACAACTAGTTGAAATCTTAATTATGAAGGAGTCCACACAAAATATATGCACAGTGACAGAGTCAGTGCAACTTGCTTTCTCTCTTTCTACCACAATCACATTCTTTTTCAACTTGTCTTTAGAAATAATTATTGAATGATGGAGCTCCTTCATTGAACAGTGCTGTCTTCCTGTACCTTAAATCATGTAAAAACAAGTGCATTTTTATTTCCAAGTGACATCCAGGTACAAAGCTGAATAAGGACACATCTGCAATGTAAATTATGAACAGGTTACAGTATACAATGATCATGTATAAATGTTCAATTATATGTCAATTTAGGCACACCAAATAAATTTTCTTGTAAATCCTTCCAAAGATAAAAAAGAAGCCTATTTCAAAATCAAATTCAACATAATATGTCTACACCTAGCCCTTGGCTAGTAGGAATTTCATGGTGATCATTATTTACCTTCTAGCCTTAGCCGGCTTGGAGGAGCAGCTTGAACATGGCTCGCTGTCTGTCATGTTGTCAGCTAGGTACATGCAGATGTCAGAGCTAGAAGTAGAAAAGTAAAAAATGTACTTTAAAAATAATTTAAACCCTAATGTGATACTAAAAGTAAAGAACAAATTATACAACTCTTAGTCTTTTAAAACTTGCGTGATGTTGTGTAGAAGCTGCGCTGCCTCATATACGCAAGAAGAAGAAATCAATACTGCGTTGACGTTGTGCATAGATCAACCTCTTCCGCCTGCTGCACTATCCAACAACACAAAAAAAATTTGTCGGACAATTCCTCCCTCCAGCTCCATTTATGATAGGATTTCATTTAGTATTTACCAGCAAATGAAAAAAATGTACATGCGATTCTGAGCTCCACTTACACTTACACTTATATTTAACTCGGTCAGCGATCAGACTCGGACAGTACTCACTTCATGCTTCACTCAGTGAGTCAGTCTCACTCTCATGTCTCTCACTCTCACTTCTCAGACTCAGTCACTCACTCATCACTCACTCTGCTCAGTCACTCTCAGTCAACATATGAAGTATACTAACTAGACATTCATCTGAATTAACTTTGCATTAGGTCTATATGCAACATTGTGTACTTCAATAGTCCGATACACTCTAGGTCGGACGTTTCAATTTGGATAAATGATATTGTAATATTCGTTCAAACTGTCATTTGTCAAAGTCAAGCAAGTACTAAGTAGCCAACACACATATATATCTACATGTGGGACTGGACAACGAGCTAGGACGTGAAACCGTTTTTGAAATGACGTTATAGTTGCCTATAACTTTCACATTAAGAAAACATGCAATCTGATTCGAAGAGTAACGATTCAAAGCAGCACAAATAAGACAGTTGGAAGAAGATATGAAATTATTTACTTCAGGAAAACATACATTTATTACGAGAACTTACCGAGTAATTTGTTGCACAGGCGAACGCAGACGACACGAGATCGGCGAAGAGAAAATGTTTCGTGTTTATAGCATTATGCTAATTACTTATTCATGCATATTCATGATTCAGGCTCGTACTAGAAGATTAAAATATTTTGAGTCGCACTTAGCCTAAGAGCGACTTTGTGAGACGCACGTAACTTTCCCGTTCAAGTCGCTCTTAGCCTAAGTTGATCTTAGCGATTTTGCCGCTAAGTGCGACTCGTAAGTGCGACTTTTAGTGAAACACCCCCCTGATCTAAAACAATGTTTGAACGCCTAAAGAAGTTTTGTGTTACATGTAAGTCAGTTGAAAATGTTCCTATATAGGTTCGTGTGTCTCCCATCCAATAATACATAAAGTTATACATTCAAATGCATTCCAATGGTATACATAATTATGTGTAGTAATGAATCAGAATGCATAAATTGCATAACAGCTTTAAATCAATGTGTTCTATCATTATAATTATGTTACAGCTATTATACACGGAAATAATATTGAAGCATTGATCTTAGTGATCTTCAAGTTTAAATTTGATATTGAAACCTGAATAAAATAGCAGAACTTAAATGAATTGAAATACATCTGATTGGATTGAATGGACTTGAATGGGATAAAGTGTACAAAGAAATTTGAGATATTGAAGTTATATTACACTACTGTTAATTTTCTGATAACCCCATACAAACAACCCCAATTTTACTGTGTATAATTGAATGACACCTTTGATAGATTTACATCAGCATTCCAATATTTAATACGTACACCAGAGAATAAGGTTATATATATAATATATATTCATAGATATATACACACATATTGCCACTAATAATTTCATAAATAATCTCTAATACATTCTCTTTTTTTTCTCTCTCAAAATAAATTTCACTCAATTTGTTAAATGTTTAATTTTCACGCTTTGTATAAAGGACCATCATGGCCATACTATACATGTACATACCCAAACATTGAATGCATAACTCCGACATTGAAATAATGACCATACAATGCAAATATAAATTACAAAACCAAATCAACATACATGTAATTGCAAATGAACAAGCTACTGCATAATGAACACGACATGAAACATATTACATTTAATATAATTTACATTTTCACATTATCACTCCAGGAGTATGCATTGGAATATTTATATTAACAATTTATAACTAACATGCAATGTTGATATACATACTATTACTCTTTCATACAATATCATAATATAAAGTTCTATTTCATAATCGTAACTCTTTTACTTGTACAAAAATAGCACAAAGACAAATAAACCTAAATGACTGGACGTTATTATGCAATCATGACTTCAGTTTACACTCTCAAATGCAGCAACAGGCAAACATCAACATTAGGATTACAGTGTCAAAACCTTATAGAATATAAAATGTTCTTGACAAAGGAAATTATCTCTTGTGTTCCAACTTTAAAACAACACAGAAACATGACAAATATGAATAGAATTGGTGTACTATAGATGAGGCTAGTATTTTATATTAGGTTATAACATTTTCTTGACAAAGGAAATTATCTCCTATGTATCACATATGATGTAATGTGATACATTCATGAACTGTCAAGTATTAAACCATGTTTGAGGTCAGTGTTGATGCACATACACTATGTGTATTTCGTTATGTACATGTGTTGATGAGTAATACATCTATGTGTTGTCGTGTATTACATCGTTCCGAAAGGAATGCAACCAAATTACAATTTATTCGAAAATAGTTCCTGATCAATTGATCAGGTGCGATGACCCGTGCAATATTCCCATTCAAATATAAGTGAACCCTATCGATGAGGCGATGCTCTAGTGCACCTCATAGCATAAAGGGAAACACGTTAGAGTATTCCAGTGCTTATCGTAGTAGCCGAGAAAAAAATAACGCGAAAAGGGAACATTAAAAACTTAACCAGGATCAGCAATGTTAGTTGATGTCTCGGGACTTCCCGATTAAAATAAAGCAGTCGGTATTTTGTTTTGTTATGTGGGTGCGATTACTATGGAAAAAAAGATACCACCATATTTTGATTAAAAGGGTTAGATTTCAGTTTCAAGAAATTTGTGTGAGGTAACGAAAATCTAAGTGTCAATTTGAACAAGCACACAATGTCAAAAGAATCAACTTTATTCTATCACAAACGGTTAAGGAATTTCTGATCTATCCATACATATAAACCAAACACAAAAAGTAGCTACCCCCCTAAACAACTGCTCATAATTTCATAACCGATAATTGTTTCAATATGTTGTCTTACCACAATATTGGTACAGGTTTTATGTTCGATATGTGTGAAAATCATAGATATTCATCACTTTATGGCTGAATTAGCACAGATTAAAGACAAAATTGCCCAATTCAAAAGTCACAAGGCATTGCGCTTGTCTGTAAATTGTTGTGAAACAGCACATGTGGCTGAATGCATTGATTATGGTTTATGAAACAATGCTGTTCGATATTCCATTCATTTTGATTTGTGTATGGCACATGTGGTAAAATGCATTAATCGCAATTGTAAAACAGTGTATTTTAAAATTTTCCAATACTCAATAATTTGTGATGATAATACTTTTGCGAATTTTGAAATATGACTATTTTCTCTGTAATGTGTGCGCACTCAACCATAAATGAATGGTTACCTCTTATTTGTACACATTGTTTCCCTTACTACTACCATAGGGATATTTTGGCAAGACAAAATCTTGAAACGATTCTCGGTTATGAAATTATGGGCAATTGTTTAAGGGGGTAGTTACTTTTTGTGTTTTGGAAAACAAATTTGTGGACCAATTTTTATTCAATATTGTAAGTAAGGTAAGGCCAAGCAAGCCGTTGAAACATCATTTTTTGTTGTATTAGGGAAACAGTACGATGTGTAAGATAATAATGCACGCTAACAACGAATTCGTGTATCGCAATAAAGTTTGATTCATATAAGTTATGATGGAAATAGGATTATTGAAAACTGTCTCAAGAAATGAATGATTTTAAAATTAATAGTTGTTCATTGTCTTATTGATAGTATACATAAACACAAACATACGCACACACACACACACACGCATACACACAAACACTTGTTTTATGTTCGATTCCAAAAAGCAAACTGACAAAGCATTATACACATTAATTCAATCTATTGAGGTTATTTTATCATAACAGGAAAGAAAATAGACACACACATTCACACACACAATCACACATACTGCAGACCCACACTCCCATCCCTACACGCAAAGACCCTGCATACACACACACACACACACACATACACACACAAACGTTCGGACCCACACTCACCACACTGTACTCACACGCACACCTCACCTACACACCAACACACACACAATGCATATATGCTTATTATTCACATAATACACACATGTCCACACAAAGAAAAAACATTACTCAAGCACAAACATGATCAAAAAAGCAACATCAATGATTCAAACCATGATGAAAAAAACATGTCTACCCAATTATAATTTACTGTCATAACGACAAACAATGAGATAATCTCTTTATTACATGGATATTTCATTGTAAGAAGGAGCATTGGCCTAATGATAACCAGACGATTCAGTCTCATTACAATCAGAGTTACAACGGTTCAATAATTACAGGTAGTATTATTATTCTAACCAACCATAATACTCTGTATGGATTATAATATTTTTTCAATTATTACAGGGATTATTATTATTCTAACAATAGTAATCAGTAGGGAGGACATTATAGTACTATGAGCCACAATTACATATGACTTTAAAAGACTTTAAAGCATCAAATTTCCTGACAAAATTTTCAAAGGTCATAGTCATTTACGAAAACAAATAATTCAATAATACATCATCATCATAATATATCATGATTTCTTTTAATTTCCCTACATTAGTAAATGTGACACAGATAATGTCAATTATAAATAAACAAAATCAAACTTAATTTTTACAGACCATCTCACAAAACTTATTGGATTTTGGTATATGTCCACTTTGTGCATTTACCATGGCAACAACTAATGCACATGCTGATTGGCTGTTCACAAAGTAGTTACAGTAACTGAACATTTACTAAATTTTGTAAAGTTTGATTAAATTGAGCCCTATAGATGCTTTTGATTGAAAAAGTGTTGCTTAATAGTTCAACATATTCAGATTTTAATGCTGAAGATAAATTGTGTGATAAGTTTGGTAACAAACGTGTATTCTACATTTGCCTATTAATGGAATACAGCTGCAGTGGGTATTGTTTGTAACATAATCAGAATTTTCTCAATGAAAAACCAAATAACATTTATTCATGTAAAGAAGGGAACATAAATATCATGAACACATATTGAGCAATAAAATGATGAATTATTTTGATAATAAACATTTAATTCAATACAATAAGGACTCAAATCCAAATACTAATACACATTTCATTAGAATCTCAAGTATACAAAAACAATCTAAATGGTACCATATGAACAGTTGTCAGTAAAATAGTGTGGCTTGACATGTTTGTCACATCCCTAGCCATTAAGGGGGTTGGTGATTTGTTTTTTAATTTTATGATGTATTCATTTATTTATTTTTATGATGTATTCATTTTTTAATAATTATTTACGCCTGGGACCCCTCTTTAACTGTCACCATCCAAGAGACAAAATGTACGTTCATTACAGGACCTTTGTATGCATAGAGCTCTGACTGCTAGACCAGGTAGGGTGTTTCACTAACACAAAAATCGATTTTAGCATCTTTTTTTAAGATAATCGTGCTATTCGACCGATGCTAAAATTTAGTTTAGTGTTTAGTGAAACACCTGATCTAAAACAATGTTTGAACGCCTAAAGAAGTTTTGTGTTACATGTAAGTCAGTTGAAAATGGTCCTATATAATTATGTTCGTGTGTCTCCCATCCAATAATATATCAAGTTATACATTCAAATGCATTCCAATGGTATACATAATTATGTGTAGTAAAGACCCAGAGTTTATACATTGCATAACAGCTTTAAATCAATGTGTTCTATCATTATATGTTACAGCTTTTATACACGGAAATATTTTTGAAGCATTGATCTTGGTGATCTTCAAGTTTAAATTTGATATTGAAACCTGAATAAAATAGCAGAACTTAAATTAATTGAAATACATCTGATTGGATTGAATGGACTTGAATGGGATAAAGTGTACAAAGAAATTTGAGATATTGAAGTTATATTACACTACTGTTAATTTTCTGATAACCCCATACAAACAACCCCAATTTTACTGTGTATAATCGAATGACACCTTTGATAGATTTACATCAGCATTCCAATATTTAATACGTACACCAGAGAATAAGGTTATATATATAATATATATTCATAGATATATACACACATATTGCCACTAATAATTTCATAAATAATCTCTAATACATTCTCTATTTTTTCTCTCTCAAAATAAATTTCACTCAATTTGTTAAATGTTTAATTTCACGCTTTGTATAAAGTTCCATCATGGCCATACTATACATGTACATACCCAAACATTGAATGCATAACTCTGACATTGAAATAATGACCATACAATGCAAATATAAATTACAAAACCAAATCAACATACATGTAATTGCAAATGAACAAGCTACTGCATAATGAACACGACATGAAACATATTACATTTAATATAATTTACATTTTCACATTATCACTCCAAGAGTATGCATTGGAATATTTATATTAACAATTTATAACTAACATGCAATGTTGATATACATACTATTACTCTTTCATACAATATCATAATATAAAGTTCTATTTCATAATCGTAACTCTTTTACTTGTACAAAAATAGCACAAAGACAAATAAACCTAAATGACTGGACGTTATTATGCAATCATGACTTCAGTTTACACTCTCAAATGCAGCAACAGTCAAACCTGTCTATAGAGACAAGGGAAACAAAGATTAGGTCTTTTTGGACAGGTGACCTTTACAGACAGGTTCATTCACATGCAAATTTCTCACTAGCGAATAGAGACGAGGGCTCATTGCAAGCTGGTGGTCTTTATATACAGGTGGTCACTATGGGAAGAAGATTTCTTGTACAAGTTATTAAGTTCAGTTATGAACATATTGTACATGATGACATTAAATGTACCATCATATAACATAGCATTTCTAAACATAACATAACAGATAACATGGACATTTATAGAGTGCTTTTCTAAGTGTTACAGAGCCCAAGTAGTAGAGACATGATTTATTCTAAGAAATACAAATCTTCGCTATACATTTAGACAACAATTATGTGCTCGTAATTCACCGACACATAGATTACTTTTAACTTGCAAACATCAACATTAGGATTACAGTGTCAAAACCTTATAGAATATTAAATGTTCTTGACAAAGGAAATTATTTCTTGTGTTCCGACTTTAAAACAACACAGAAACATGACAAATATGAATAGAATTGGTATACTATAGATGAGGCTAGCATTTTATAGTAGAATATAAAATTGTCTTGACAAAGGAAATTATCTCCTATGTAGCACATATGATTTAATGTGATACATTCATTAACTGTCAAGTATTAAACCATGTTTGAGGTCAGTGTTGATGCACAAACACTATGTGTATTTCGTTATGTACATGTGTTGATGAGTAATACATCTATGTGTTGTCGTGTATTACATCGTTCGGAAAGGAATACAACCAAATTACAATTTATTCGAAAATAGTTCCTGATCAATTGATCAGGTGCGATGACCCGTGCAATATTCCCATTCAAATATAAGTGAACCCTATCGATGAGGCGATGCTCTAGTGCACCTCGTAGCATAAAGGGAAACACGTTAGAGTACAGGCTCTATATTTAGGTTGATTGTCGAAGCATTTCAGTGCTTATCGTAGTAGCCGAGAAAAAAATAACGCGAAAAGGGAACATTAAAAACTTAACCAGGATCAGCAATGTTAGTTGATGTCTCGGGACTTCCCGATTAAAATAAAGCAGTCGGTATTTTGTTTTGTTATGTGGGTGCGATTACTATGGAAAAAAAGATACCACCATATTTCTATTAAAAGGGTTAGATTTCAGTTTCAAGACATTTTTGTGAGGTAACGAAAATCTAAGTGTCAATTTGAACAAGCACACAATGTCAAAAGAATCAACTTTATGGTATCACAAACGGTTAAGGAATTTCTGATCTATCCATACATATAAACCAAACACAAAAAGTAACTACCCCCCTAAACATCTGCTCATAATTTCATAACCGATAATTGTTTCAAGATGTTATCTTACCACAATATTGGTACAGGTGTTATGTTCGATATGTGTGAAAATCATAGATATTCATCACTTTATGGCTGAATTAGCACAGATTAAAGACAAAATTGCCCAATTCAAAAGTCACAAGGCATTGCGCTTGTCTGTAAATTGTTGTGAAACAGCACATGTGGCTGAATGCATTGATTATGGTTTATGAAACAATGCTGTTCGATATTCCATTCATTTTGATTTGTGTATATGGCACATGTGGTAAAATGCATTAATCGCAATTGTAAAACAGTGTATTTTAAAAGTTTCCAATACTCAATAACTTGTGATGATGATACTTTTGCGAATTTTGAAATATGACTATTTTCTCTGTAATGTGTGCGCACTCAACCATAAATGAATGGTTACCTCTTATTTGTACACATTGTTTCCCTAACTATCATAGGGATATTTTGGCAAGACGAAATGTTGAAACGATTCTCGGTTATGAAATTATGGGCAATTGTTTTTAGCGGGGTAGTTACTTTTTGTGTTTTGGAAAACAAATTTGGGGTCCAATTTGTATTCAATATTGTAGTAAGATAAGGCCAAGCAAGCCATTGAAACATAATTTTGTTTTTGCATTAGGGAAACAGTGCGATGTGTAAGATAATAATGCACGCTGACAATGAATTCGTGTATCGCAATAAAGTTTGATTTATATAAGTTATGATGGAAATAGGATAATTGAAAACTGTCTCAAGAAATGATTGAGTTTACATGCTCATTATTCAGATAATACAAACAGGTCCACACATTAAAGGGATAGTTGAGTTTTGGTAGAGAGGGCGCTAGACTACTTTTTGTTTGTGAGGTAATGAAAAACTGAGTGTAAAATTTGAAAGAGCATAATATTTAAATAATAAAATCATCTTTATTTGATAAAAATCGGTTCAGAGACGGCTGAAATATCCATAAATATAACAATTTGAAACCTGGGGCCCCCCTTACGAAATAGGTATTTAAATAGTGGTTGGTTATTTCTCTATCTAATCACTATTTCACCAAAGCATCACATGCACAATATTTTATTCAAAATGGATGAAAACGATGAGTGTTTAGAAAACGCCATCTTACGTTGTAACGGCTCTTTTTGAATGATAACATGATTTTTACTACGTCATTTTTTAATTTTGTGTTCCTTTCTAGTTATAACTATTAGTTTGTAATGTAATGATGCAGGCTTTGGTTACTAAAATTCAGTTTCACCAAAACTGTACTCTCCTTACCAGAACTCAACTATCCCTTTAACTTTAAGAAACAAAATAAAAACATTACTCATAAACAAACACGATCAAAAAAGCAACATCAATGATTCGAACAATGATGAAAATAACATGTCCACACAATCATAATTTACTGTCATATTGACAACAATGAGATAATCTCTTTATTACATGGATATTTCATTGTAAGAAGGAGCATTGGCCTAATGATAACCAGACGATTCAGTCTCATTACAATCAGAGTTAAAACGGTTCAATTATTACAGAAAGTATGATTATTCTAACCAACGATAATACTCTGTACGGATTATAGTATGTTTTCAATTATGACAGGGATTATTATTATTCTAACCATAATAATCAGTAGGGAGGACATTATAGTACTATGAGCCAAAATTACATATGACTTTAGATTACTTTAAAGCATTGAATTCCTGACAACATTGACAAAGGTCTTCATAGTCATTTACAGAAACAAAATAATTCAATAATTAAAGGGAATGTATATCATGACTTCTTTTAATTTCCCTACATTAGTAAATGTGACACAGATAATGTCAATTATAAAGAAACAAAATCAAAATTAAATTTGACAGACCATCTCACAAAACTTATTGGATTTTGGTATATGTCCACTTTGTGCATTTACCATGGCAACAACTAATGCACATGCTGATTGGCTGTTCACAAAGTAGTTACAGTAACTGAACATTTACAAAATGTTGTAAAGTTTGATTAAATTGAGCCCTATAGATGCTTTTGATTGAAAAAGTGTTGCTTAATAGTTCAACATATTCAGATTTTAATGCTGAAGATAAATTGTGTGATAAGTTTGGTAACAAACGTGTATTCTACATTTGCCTATTAATGGAATACAGCTGCAGTGGGTATTGTTTGTAACATAATCAGAATTTTCTCAATGAAAAACCAAATAACATTTATTCATGTAAAGAAGGGAACATAACTATCATAAACACATATTGAACAATAACATGATGAATGATTTTGATAATAAACATTTAATTCAATACAATAAGGACTCAAATCCAAATACTAATACACATTTCTTAGAATCTCAAGTATACAAAAACAATCTAAAGGGTACCCTATCAAACAGTTGTCTATGAAATACTATGGCTTGTCATGTTTGTTACATCCCTAGCCATTAATGGGGGTTGGTGATTTATTATTTTTGTAATGATGACTTCATTTCTTTTATCATTATTGCCTGGGACCCTCTTTTACTGTCACCGTCCAAGACACAGTTTAAGTTCATTACTGGACTGATGTATGCATAGAGCTCTGACTGCTAGAAGTTTTGTGTTACATGTACATGTAAGTCAGTTGAAAATGATCATAATTTATATATGTTTGTGTGTCTCCCATCCAATAATACATCAGGTTATACATTCAAATGCATCCCAATGGTATACATAATTATGTGTAGTAAAGACCTAGAGTTTATACATTGCATAACAGCTTTAAATCAATGTGTTCTATCATTATATGTTACAGCTTTTGTACACATAAATATTATTGAAGCATTGATCTTAGTGATTTTCAAGTTTAAATTTGATATTAAAACCTGAATAAAATAGCAGAATTTAAATGAATTGAAATACATCTGATTGGACTTGAATAAAGTGTACAAAGAAATTTGAGAAATTGAAGTTATATAACACTACTGTTAATTTTCCGATAACCCCATACAAACAACCCCAATTTTATTGTGTAGAATTGACTGACACATTTGATAAATTACATCTGCGTTCCAATATGTAGTTAGTACAGCAGAGAACAGGTTATATATATAATATATATTCATAGTTATATACACACATATTGCCACTAATTCATAAATAATCTATAATACACTCTCTTTTTTTACACTACTAACTGTTAAGTTTCTCTTTTTTTTCTCTCTCAAAATAAATTTCACTACATTTTTTAAACGTTTAATTTTACACTTTGTATAAAATACGGTACCTTTTCGATGTGACACGCATGTGTAATTAACCCTATAAACACATTTTACATTATACGAAACTGAATCATGAATAACGGTAACTTATTAAAGACTTTTTTACAAAATAGTATATGAATATATATCTGTCTCGTATGTACAATACAGGATACATGTGGATACATGTGGATACATGTGGATTTTTTTTTTAATCATTAATTGTTCAATGTGTAAAACTTGCATAAACATTATTATGTCAACATATCAAAAGGTTTGAAATTCAGATATCCCAAATACAAGTCATGGGCGTTGTCTTTACGCGATATTAGTGATATGAATCATGATAATAATAATAATAATAATATTGAATATTTATAAAGCGCAATATCCACCTAATAAGGTGCTCAAAGCGCTGGTTATTATCCCTGGTCATTTGGTACAGTTCAGACCCGCACAATTATCTTGTACACATTCTCAACTCCCCGGGGAGCATACTAGCATGATAACGATAATAATAATACTTGCAGCTTATATAGCGCATTATAACCTTACTGGTTCCGTATGCGCTTTACATTAGTATTTACAACAATATTCAAAAGTACATGTATATACATACAGTTATACAAGAACAACACACACGACACTAATAGCTCTCAATCTTACATATTCATACTGGTAAATACATGTACACAAGTTTTGTTTATATTAATATTAATAACTTCTCTATTGTACATTCTAGAAAACATCACATTGAAGGAAAAGATTTGATAGATTCGAGTGTCTGAGGATAGCGCCATCTTGTGTTAACGGCTGCTATATAATGTAAACATCGTTGTCAATCATGTCAATATAGATGTCTTTCTATCATATACGTTTTGTAGAATGATATAATAAAACGTACAAGTTTCAGCGACTTAAAATAAGTTATATATATAATATATATTCATAGTTATATACACACATATTGCCACTAATTCATAAATAATCTATAATACACTCTCTTTTTTTACACTACTAACTGTTAAGTTTCTCTTTTTTTTCTCTCTCAAAATAAATTTCACTACATTTTTTAAACGTTTAATTTTACACTTTGTATAAAATACGGTACCTTTTCGATGTGACACGCATGTGTAATTAACCCTATAAACACATTTTACATTATACGAAACTGAATCATGAATAACGGTAACTTATTAAAGACTTTTTTACAAAATAGTATATGAATATATATCTGTCTCGTATGTACAATACAGGATACATGTGGATACATGTGGATACATGTGGATTTTTTTTTTAATCATTAATTGTTCAATGTGTAAAACTTGCATAAACATTATTATGTCAACATATCAAAAGGTTTGAAATTCAGATATCCCAAATACAAGTCATGGGCGTTGTCTTTACGCGATATTAGTGATATGAATCATGATAATAATAATAATAATAATATTGAATATTTATAAAGCGCAATATCCACCTAATAAGGTGCTCAAAGCGCTGGTTATTATCCCTGGTCATTTGGTACAGTTCAGACCCGCACAATTATCTTGTACACATTCTCAACTCCCCGGGGAGCATACTAGCATGATAACGATAATAATAATACTTGCAGCTTATATAGCGCATTATAACCTTACTGGTTCCGTATGCGCTTTACATTAGTATTTACAACAATATTCAAAAGTACATGTATATACATACAGTTATACAAGAACAACACACACGACACTAATAGCTCTCAATCTTACATATTCATACTGGTAAATACATGTACACAAGTTTTGTTTATATTAATATTAATAACTTCTCTATTGTACATTCTAGAAAACATCACATTGAAGGAAAAGATTTGATAGATTCGAGTGTCTGAGGATAGCGCCATCTTGTGTTAACGGCTGCTATATAATGTAAACATCGTTGTCAATCATGTCAATATAGATGTCTTTCTATCATATACGTTTTGTAGAATGATATAATAAAACGTACAAGTTTCAGCGACTTAAAATAAGTTTGACAAGTACTTTCTTTCCTTACACATCAGTAAAAACACACCACTCTGTTAAATTCAGCGATTAGGAAAAAGAACATGATCGTTATGGACCTAAATGTTATCTTTTTCATACAAAAACACAACATATACCCTAGTTGATTCCAATAGAAAATTACATATGGTCTTAGTTTAGATAGATGAGTTGGCACAATACTGATCAGTGCAAAACAAATTTATTTTATTTATGAAGCTTATAAGAAGGACTGGTTGCTGGCAATGCACTGCGTGTGGCATGTAAACAAAATCGTCAACACTAAAAACAAAACATTCTTTAAAAATGCTTAGCTACTACTAGACTGTACTTCCACAAAACATCATTACGTCAACGTATCAAACTTGCTTAAAACACACATAATACATGAAAACCGAAGGAATAACAAACTATACAGCGTCGAAGCTACAAATTAAAGAATATAAGATCATTCTTTCAGAAACAAAAATATTCAGACAATACACAGTTGAGCATAAATACGTAAGATAAAGATGTGAAATACGAACAACTAGAATCTCCCTGGTTCAGTATTATGAAGTCCGCCCAAACGAGCGTAGTTACAAATCTTCGGGCAGGTTCGGACCACATACTGTACTTTGTAAATGGCCATACTATAGTAAGACCATTTACACGAAAACACGCAATAACATCAGAGCAAACGGTGTATCCTTAATAAAAGAGTGGCGGGCTTTCGATTATCGGCACCTGTGCATTGTCAATACAATGCAGAGCGCATAATACATTATTGTAATGTCTGTATGAGTGGTTTGGGTCACTCTTAACATTTTAAGGACATTTTACATTTATATTTCGTGTATTCTTGAAAAAAATAATATACATTACATACAGTCATGAATGTTTATACATGTACAGATGCGAATAGGAAAAAAAAACTTAAATGCAACACAAAAAGTAATGGTTATAATGTTATAGCACATAGAAATGTTCAAGAAATCAATTAAGCGGAACGATATTGCTACTAGTGCGTTTATACCTTATGAACAAATCAATCTTTTTACAATATATTTGGTGGAATTCGCTCCAAGATGAAAGTTATGATGTCCAGCAAATTCTGGCTATGATATCGAGCAAATTGTATACAATTCTTTACACGTAACCCATCATTGATAACGCAAATTAAAAATAGTTCTGTTAAGATATGATACACATTTGTAACACTATAAAACAATTCTTTAATTAAGGAAAGTACATTATGATAAGGCTTAATTATTTGCACATAGTGGACTTTCCTCATAACCGAGCCTGACAGTATACTTCAGTCTTTAAACAAATCCTTATTTAAAAAAAAAAGAATATCAATATACATGTCTCATATTTACAATACATGATACATGTGAAGTTACTGTGAAAACTGAGAGTGTAAAACTTACATGAAACATCATATAGTGTCAATATATCAACATCATTAAAATGCATATATCAAAAACAGAATTGAAAAACATGCATAACATATCAAATGTCAATAAACAAAGCAAAATACAGCGTATGCATCAGATAATTTATATGTTAATACACTGTCATCGTTGCAATTGCATGTAAAGTTAGTGTGAAAACATGCATTTTCAATGTGTAAAACTTGTATAAACATCATGTCAACATGTACAAATTATTTAAATGAATATACATGTATCTCTAACAGGATTGAATGAAAAGCATGAATGCTATATAACATATCAATGAACAAAGCAGAATACAGCGTAAGTATCAGATAACTATGTTAATACACTATCATCGTTACAATTGCATGTAAAGTTATTATGATAACATGCATTTTCAATGTGCAAAACTTGTTTAAACATCGTTATGTTAACATATAGAAATTATTAAAATGCATAAATCTCTAACAGATTTGAAAAGCATGAATGATATATCAAATATCAATTAACAAAGCAAAGTACAGGGTAAGCATTGGATAACTTATATGACAAAACATTATCATTGTTGCCATTGTACCCCCCCCCCCCCCCCCCGGGTTACCTGCCTGGTCAAGATGTTAGTCATTTACTTCAATATCCGGAATGGTTTAGTGCTTCTGTTCAAATAGAATGGTATCTTTTGAAATGGAATAAATGGATCCACTGTTATATTGGGATTGTGTATGTTTTTGTGAAATTCCTTGAGTTTCTGTATCGATTTCCTAAATATACAATTATAACTTGGTTTGTTTGTGTTTGCATTTTCTAACGTACAAACATGAACATTCAATATATTTCCACGGATAATGATTACATAACATTAATCGCATTGGAACATTTTCACTTTTAAAAAATGTGTACATTTCAGAGGTTTTCTATTGGAAGCTAAGATTTAATATTGACTAGAAAGAGAGGAAGACGTCAAATGCATAGTGATCGTATTTTCACTTGATGACCACTGTTTATGTACTTTAAATAACAAATTACGAGTTGACTTGATGATAATATTTGTAATTAACTACGGTAAAATCGTTCTTGTGCTACATGAATACTTTTAATAATCACCAGACAACTATATGTGACGCTCATTAACAGAACCATGCGAAGCTTATGCCGTTAAAAAGAATATACACATGAATAAGTCAAATTGAAATGTATTAACACATTCAATCCGATCATAATGAGCAGCATATTAAATCATAAATCATTACATAGATTTTCATTTACCTCACATTTTATTTCTTTACAAAAGCGAGTCGAATTGATAACAAAGATGCCAGGTAATGTTTACAGAAGTATATACATTAGACTATGTTATGTTGGATATTGTACATTGTCATGAAATTTATTGAGTTTCTGCGCCGATCTCCTGAACATACACATATAACGTGCCTTATATCTGTTTACATATTCGAAAGTATATGCATGCACTTTAAACATAAATCCATGAAAAATAACAGAACATTAATCACATTTGAAAATTTTCAATTTTGAAAACAGTAACGTCATTAAAAATAATGTGTGCATTCCAAAGGTTGTAAAATGAATGCTAAGATCAAATATAGAATAGGAAGAGAGGAAGACGTCAATTGCATAGTTATCGTATTTCACTCCATGACTACTATTTATGTACTTAAAAATCAATATTATGAGTTGATGATACGAATACTTCTTGATCATTACGGTGAAATCCTTCATATACATATAGTTCGAATCACCAGACACTTATAGCATGCGACACTCATTAATAAATCCATGCAAGCTCATGCCGTAAAATGGAATATACATATGAATAGTCAAATTAAAATATATTAATACATTCAATCCGATCCCAATAGGCATGATACTTAACTATACATTATTGCACTGATTTTCATTTATTTCTTTACAAAAGTTAGTAAATCTGGTATCAAAGAAGTTAGGTAATATCTACAGAAGCATATACATTATACTAGAGTGGCATTTGATACGTTTGTTCCAAATCTTTATACAGATCGATGATATACTTATACCACAACAGCTTTAATACTCTTGAATTATATTGTAATGTATGTAAATGCATGTATATTCAAATTTACCATGGCTTAAATGCATGCAAAAACATCGTTTATTACTATTATATGAATTTAACTTCGCTCAGTCTTTGTCAAGATGTTGTATTTCATTGTAAGTTTATCAACGAATTGGTCTTTTATATTGCTTTAATAAGTAACACGCACATTAGTAAGCGTATGTCAAACATAATGCACACATAACAATCTACGAACATTGAGATTGTTGGTATACAGCATAAAAGATATAATACATAACATTTTATAGTACATGTATTTAAGTTGCGCAATATACAATTGGGGACAGCCAGTTAGACAGAATCCAATGGGCGAATACTCCACAAAGGAATACATTGTTTCGTTAGACTTATATCACAATCGGGGCGGATTAATGGACGTAAGGGAAGACAAATAGCAACATTTAACATAAATGTACGCAATTAAATGGACAGCCAATGCGAAGAATACATGACAGAGGACATGTGATCAATTATATGAGCTGCGAGAAAACAAACTTATTAGTAATATTAAACGAATCTACGAATTTAAGGATTTCTCTTCTCGATACATTCATTATCTTTTTGTCAGGGTCAAGCGAGGATGTCGCTCTCGAATTAATGCAAGGGAGAATCCAGTCTCCTCGGTAGCTTGACGTCATAGGGTCAAAAGTTAAGTACACAATTCTGAGTAATGGAATATAAATAAAACATGATCAGTTTTAGTAAATGTGCCTTTTATACAATTCCTATCATTTGCTCATGTGTGCAGAACCTATCAAGAATCAACATTTGCTGTCGTTGTCGTTATCATCTTGATGGCGATGCAACTTATCACAATTTGTCGTGACGTATGTGTCGCAACCTGTCACTAGTACGGCAAATGAGGAACATTCAACAGAAGGGGTACGATAATGCACACTGATTGAAGATGAACATACTGTTTTACGAGAAAAAATAGTTATAATGCAACAGACTGGAAAATGTGGATTAAATCAATGAAAGTTTTTACGAAATAATTATGATTTTTTTTCCCCGATGCGACATGGACGATATCCACGCATAGACATGCGTAGTATTGTTCAGAGCCTTCTCACCCATGCATTGCCTATGTAGGCTGTGCTTTCCATTGTAGTTATAGAGAACTGTTCATATTCGGCCATAAAATGGCATTAATATGTTATAAAAATTATATAAGATAGTGAGCAGATTGAGGGTGGATTTGTTGGTAAACCGGCAACTATAGGACAACAAGCAAATTTAGGTTTTTTCTGAAAGTATGGATCCTGAATATATCGCACATAAAATTTATCCAGAATTCTCTTTGGGGAACATGCTCAAATGACGCCATAAACATGGCGGCCATTTTGTTCTATTTTGTGTATAGTACATACTAAATATAACATTTTGTTTGATATTTCCTGTGATTTGAGTAAAACAATCATGCTAGTGGGCTTATATCTGTAATTTAAGGGTGCTGATTCCGAATAAATTGGTTTTAGCTTTGATCGACTACAATTACGGCCGCCGTTTTAAATTTCAAAGTGGCCACCGTTTGTTGAGGGCTTATTTTGGACCATTAACATTGAGATTTTAATTGTACATAATGTGAAACGAGGTATTAAATATTACTTTTGATGTCATCTGAAAGGGCCACTCCCGAGTATTTGGCCTAGCTACCAAGTTTCATTTGAATTCTCAGTCGGGAACATGTCCAATTGACGTCAAGATTGCGGTCATTTCAAGCAATTTTCCCTTTTCCCCCATTTCCCAATGTGTAATGTGTATAAAACAGATTTTTTTGCGCGCATAGGTAAGTGTTTTATAGTTAAAGCTAAAGACCACCTGACCTTGTTTTTTGACGTATACAACGTTTTTGTATTGTTTTTTGCCAATTCAGGGGTGCAGATTCCAAATCTGCTGATTGAAAGACACAAAACCTTGAACGTTTTCATTTTAAGTGTGAAAATCCAAAATGGCCGCCAAAACGTGGAAATATGCCTCTTTTAGCCCCCCTTCCGAATGATATAATGTATACTTTAAGGCCATTCTACACAATTAAATCAAATTTAAAAAAAATTCCCTTGACTTAACTAACAATTACAAGAAACTAAACATGTGCTAAAATCTCCTATTTATTGTGTTTAGGACACAATTAAAATCCAAAATGACCGCCAAATCCATTTTGTGTACAATATGCTGATGGGCATATTGGTCTTTCAATTTACAAATGGAATCGTAATGAAAACTAGGCCCAATTTTCCTCCATATGGAGGAATAAATTGTATTATTCATTTATTTTATATGTTTTCACGAAATCACGAAACCTTGATTTTTTTCTTAAAAATGCAAAAATCAAAAATGGCCGCCAAAACAGGGAAATTTGCCTCTTTTTGCCCCCCAGAATGATGTAACCTAAATGTTAAAGACATTTAACGGTATAATTATTGAGTTTGATTTTGTTTCTCTAGTTAATTAGTATTCAACTGTTTGCTAACAAGCTGTTTATTATTGTGTAAAGGGCACAGTCTAAATTCAAAATGGCCGCCAAACACACATTTATGTACAGTATAAACTTGTGCTTATAAACATTAAACACGCAGAATCAGTAGTAGAAAAAATAGGCAAAGTCAGTCTCTCTATCGTGGAGTAAATATGCATTTCTATTGATATAAGATTATTTTGTTATGCTGATTCTAAAACTGGAGAGTGCTAATCACAACATTTATTATGTTTTTGTCAATTTCAAAAATCTAAAATGGCCGCTACAACTACAAAATGTCACATTTGTGGACCCCAACATCATATGATTCTTCATTTTAAGAAAAATTTACTAGGATACAACGGAAACTTGTTCTTTGACAAATTCAACGACTATTGGTAGTTTGGAAGATCCATGATATTCCTTATGTTTTCTATTGTTTTGATACATTTCTGATGTATTTCTTTGTTTTTTTAACTTATATATTTTATTGTTTTTGTTTCATTTTATTTCTTACTTTAATTCAACTATTTTGACACCCACAACAAATTTCTAAATAGTAAACAAGACCAACTAACCAATGGTATATCTCTTTTCAGGAAAACTAATATTTACAAATGTTTTGTACACAAATCACGAAAATTAGCAATTTTTGGGCTGACATGCAGTGACAAAAGGTCATGTGACTTTGTAACGAAAGGTCCCATTTTCGAAAAAATTGTTTTGAAAGATGCGCAAGATTCGAAAAAAAGTCACCAAGCGGCGGGGCGTCATCCTTACGCGTTTCCGAGCAATCGGAAAGATTCCAGATGGGGGGGGGCATCATTGCCCCCGGCCTTATTAGGGTTAAGTTAACTACCTTGCAAATGAAATTAAATGTGTGCTAAAACTGTTTTTCTTTGATTTTATGGCAAAATTTACATTCAAAAATGGCCGCCAAACCCATTTTGTATGTAAAATATAAATTGGCATTTTAATACACATGTGGAATAGTTAATCATAAAAAGGCCACATTTTCTCCAGTTGGTGGAAAATTAAAACCTTTAATTGATTTTAGATTAATATATCGCGCTGATTCTCATTCTGAAGAGTGCCAATTATCAAATGTGTCAGTGAAATAAACTCCCCTAAATGGCCAAAACATCACACAACCTCCTGGTAATGGCGGGCAAAACTGAGTACTACGTCTTGGACTCTGCCAGATCTTCGAACAGGGATCGTATAGGAGAAGGGTGTGCTTCAAAACAGGGATCGTATAGGAGCGGGGTGTGCTTCAAAGTCTTAGGGGCGGGGTGGGCCTCAAAACAGGGGTCTTAGGAGAGGGGTGTGCTTCAAAACAGGGGTCTTAGGATTGTGGTGTGCTTTAAAACCTAGATCTCGCGTGTGCCTCAGCAAACTTCAAAACGCGAGTCTAAGGAGCGAGGTTTATCTCAAACGGGGGTCTTAAGAGCGGGGTGTGCTTCAAAACAGGGGTCTTATAGGAGCGGGGTGTGCTTTAAAACGGGAGTCTTAAGAGAAGGGGTGTGCCTCTAAACAGAGGTCTTAGGAGCGGGGGTGTGCTCTTAACACCCGGCCTTAAAGGGTACCACCACCCAAACATAATATTCTTGTAAATAAAAGGTAACATCTTGCGTAGTCCATTCCATCAAGAAGTTCTTTAAAAATATGTTTCCAGAAAAATACATAATTGGAAAACGCATCGCTATTCTAAGGCATGCTTTCATGGTTCTGCATGTACGTAGACTACTATGTCCAGAGCGAACGAATCGTCCGGGATTCTATTGTCTCCATACGTACGCGTGAATGGCATTGGCGCACTCGCAAATGTTTGGCCCGTGCGGAACCAGGAAATAATAGTGGTTTCGTAAGTGGTGGTAATTTATTGCTTTGTTTATGAATTTACACATCCCTTTGCAAAATATTGGGTATCTATTTGATATCACAAAACGGTATCAAAACATATAATTATGTATTGTTCTTTGCCTGGTGGTTCCCTCTAAGAGCGGGCCATAAGAGCGACCTTTTCTATGAAAATGAGACCCTTAGGAGCGGCCCTTTATATGAAAATGCTACTCTTTTGGGCGGGATAGGGCGGCGATCTGCCTTTTTGGTAAAAATGGGACCCTTAGTAGCGGCGGTTGATGAAAATGACGGCCGGCTTGGCTCTGAAAAAGGGGGTAATTGGAGCGGCACATGCCTTTATTGCTAAAACACGAGTACACCCCCCCCCCCCCCCCCCCCCAAGGGCTGAGGGCCTTGGCCGCACTTACGCTCTGCTGCACCTTTGATGTATCCCCATTTCGATATGTTGGATATGAATCTTCTCATGCCTGTCCGAAGCCGTTTCAGGGTACGCCAATTAGTTGGTTGAATCCTGGTGGCAGTTTCTCTAATAGCTGTATAGCAATACACATGTCTTCCGGCATGTCCCCCATTCTCCCTTCTTGAAGACACACTGCAGTCAAGGAGTCAACATATGAAATGAAGCGTTAAGAAGGCGCCGAGGATGCAGTGGATGGTCAGCATTCAAGATGACACATGTTGGAGCAGATTTTGTTTGCATGGAAATGGTCAATATTCAAATGTCTAACAGTCAGTAAGTCACTAATATCTAATATGACCCCTGACCCCTGATGGGGCCAACACTGACACGGGTCAGAGCTTAATATCGCAGAATGCTGTCATCGAGCTTGTTGGCGCTGTCATTGAGCTTGATGACGCTGGCGAAGGACTGCTCGTCCAACTCTTTGGTCAGAGCCCGAACTAAATATGGTTGAGTATGGAGAAGGTTGCCTCTGCCATTGATGGCTCGGGCTAGGACATCCCAGGCATACTCAAAAGGGCTCGTATCAGGGTAAGGAGCAGGCCATGGTTACTGCCGCTACCCTCTAACTCAAGCTGCCCTCTGGGATAAAGCGTTGTCGTCTTGCAGCCAGAAATGGTTTATCGTGGGGCCTTCTTGCGTGTGGGAGACACTAGTATTACAGAATTTACAGGTGGACGATGGCGTTGACCATACCACAATTGGGCCGTCACAACCTAAATTCGTTTTGTAAATGCAGCAATCTTGGATCTTCTCGCCATGTAATCGACAAATACTTTGTCTTCAATCTGTTCGGACAAGGATGTTATGGCTCTTATACATTAAGATGACATATTACTAGTGTCCAAACGGCGATCTTCTGTACGCCCTAGTTCAGTGACGTCCGTTAAACCTGTGTTGTATGGTGTTACTTGGTAGTTTGTCTTGCTCGGCGACCATGTGAGAGCGATCTCCAATGTACAGTTTGGAAGACGGCGTTGATTCCATAATGTTTATTCATAAACGGCGAAGGCTCGTTTGTGGCATTTCCTTTTTCGACGGCACAGGCTGTGCAATTTCCGACCATCTATCCTGGTGGTCAATCAAGGACGTCCTAGAGATTTAATTGACGATGACATTTTAGGATTTTACAGACCGTAACCTGCGATGTTCCAACGAAATAGTGGACATTGCTTGCTGACATCCCTTCCTGTTGGAGCACAAGCATCGTTTGGCATGTAGCCAATGGCGTTGGACGGAGTATGCCCCAGAGAGCCTCTGTGCTAATTTTAGTTGAAATGTTTACAGTTAACTCTGGGAAATGTGCCATAACGATGACTTGTTGGACATACACTTTGGAGAGGGAAAGGGACCGATCATCAAAGGTCCTGCCTTTTTAAAGCTCCAAACAAAAGGCTAAATTACTTAATGTAGATGTATGCAACACCTCATTGTACCTTGGTACTTTGGACACATTATATTATTATTACGGTTCTGCTTTAGGTATAATTTTACCTCAAATGTTCAGATTTGAAATCATCATGACTAATTATTTGTAATAACCAATCAAACTATCGTGCTCACTCCGTCATATGGAGGAAACTGTGCCGTATGTAATATTTATTCATTATTAACAGAATACCGTAGAGTTAGCCAATTATATTGTACGTACTTGGTTTTGCTGCCATTTTTAATTGTGATGGAAACACAATAAATAAACACCTTTCAGTCTAGATGCATTTATTTTATTGAAAGCTAACTCGGGGAACTAGATCGCTTTATATGTATTTATGTAAATTGTCATGAATTGATATTATGTAATGGCACTATTTTGGGCGATAAAGAGAAAAAACACCAATGTTTTTTAAACGGCACCCATCAAAGTGGAAATCAGCACTTAGCGTCTCATTGACAATTAACCGTTACAAATTTAAATTTGTCTTAAAATGTAAAGATGCACATTTTGGGGCTTAAGTAACTATCCAGTTTTATTATTGACGTGGCCATTTTGGGCGATTTATTTCGCATTCTTCAGATTAAAATCGGCACGACATTATAATCTAAAATCAATTAAATGCACTACTTTTTTCTACCAAATGGAGAAAATGTAGCTGATTTGCATTAAAATACCAATTCATATTTTACATGAAAAATGAGTTTGGCAGCCGTTTTGAACGTAATTTGTGCCCTAAAATCAATAAAAACAGTTTTAGTACACATTTAGTTTCATTTACAAGGTAGTTAACTCTATTTATTCATGAACAATTTCACTGACATTTATGTTATACCATTTTGGGGGATAAGAGAAGCAAATTTCCTTGATTCGTTTTGGATTTTTTCATTTAAAAAACACCCTCAAGGATTCTTAACTGGTACTTGGAAGAGTTGGAATCAACATTTCCAAATTGACTAGAAACCACCTAAAGCGTTGTACAGTGTGTTCCAGATAAAACGAAACCGGATTTCATGGCAGAAATTTTCTGTCATAAAGAATAATTTCTTTGATGAAATATGCATGAATTGAAAGCTCCGTTTCTCTTCTATCATTTGATGTACAACTTATGGCACATAATTCACGCATGACTGAATTACAACAATGGAAATGGGTGTTACCAAAATTCCACTTTTTGCACTTTTTTGCCATTTTCTACTCACATATATGATTATCTCCGATTTTTACAAAAAAGAGTAAGTTGAGTCACCCAGGCATTCTGAACCTTCTACATGTAGATGAAGATCGAATGGTGATGCGAAGATGGCACGATTACGTAACGTGATGATGACCGGCTCATCGGACACGAGGTCATTTGACTGGCGGGACGGCAGTTTGGCCTGAAGCTGAAGAGATATGTCTTGCCTTCGGTCGAGAGCACCAGCGGGAAAGGTCATACTGACGTCATAACCCGGCAGTGAAAGATCTCCTCCCTCACTGCCAATGGTTCGTCTGGAAGTAGTATAGAAACGTCCTGATGAGGTTGATGCCATTCCTACGGAACGAAATTGATTGTTAAAGATGTATAAAGTATGATAAGCCTTCGTTTAGCAATCAGCTAAGAGAAATACGGAAAGTGCCTACTGTAAACAGACGACCTCTATCATGTCTATAGAGTACAGAAGCTGTGACGTCATAAAATCTACTTTTAGAATTTTCAAATTTGAATTTCATTTTCCGAAAGAACATCAAAAATAATGTCTAAATACCGACAATCAATTGAATATGTTTAGTATTGCCTGAGATATGCCCATCCGAATGAATTTTACTTCAATGGACAATCAGTGTTATAGTGCTCTGGTTCATAACTTTATTAACCAGAGCACTATAACAGTGCCTAATGCCAAGCAAATTCATTCGGATGGGCATATATCAGCCGATACTTAACATATTCAATTAATTTTCGGTAATTGGACATTATTTTTAATGTTCTTTCGGAAAATGAATTTCAAATTTGAAAATTCTAAAAATGGATTTTTGACGTCACACTTTGACGTCACACTTCACCACTCTATAGACAGGTTCCATAACATTAATTGATTCTGTAAGGGATCACTTTTGTTGGCCACGATAGACCAGCAGTTTGACTGCTATAGACATGTGGTCGATAAGACAGACCAGATTGTATATCTAACGTGTGTTCTCAGATTTAAAGGGTCTAAATCTGCTATGATAATGGGCGCTAAAACTAAAGAGGCACGCCTAATAATCCATGCAAAGATTGGGTTTAACCTCAGGCAAATTTGATACATCATAGAAAAATTTACTTGGTCAAATTCAACTAAAATCCCCTTGAGCTTTGGTACCTCTCATGTACCTCATTAAAGGGATAGTTGAGTTTTGGTAGAGAGGGCGCTACACAAAATATGTTTGGGGGGAGATAATGAAAAACTGAGTGTCACATTTGAAAGAGCATACCATTTTAATGGCAGAATAAACTTTATTTGATACAAATCGGTTCAGAAACGGCTTAAATATCCATAAACATAACCATTTGTGATAAATGTGGGGCCCCACAAGTATTCGATAATTTTGAATTAGCCGTTATAATTCGTTTTAAAATGCTATACCTCTTTTCAGAAATGTTCAAAAGAGGTTTTTAGATAGTTGTTGATTATCTCTCTATCCAATCACTATTTAAACAAAACATCGCATGCAAAATATGTTATTTAAAATGGTTTAAACCAATGCATTTTTCGAAAGCGCCCTCTTTAGTTTAAACAGCTCTTTTTTTTTAATGATAACAGGCTTTTTATTTAGTCGTTTGTAATTGTTGTATTCCTTTTGAGCAGGGTGGAGTTATAATTATTAGTTTGTAATGTAATGGTGCATGTTTTGGTTACTAAAATTCAGTTTGACTAAAACTGTAATCTCTTTACCAGAACTCAACTATCCCTTTAACAATACAATGGGTTTAGATTCGATAATGCCTTTCTAATCACACTACATCACATACCATGGTAAAATCTTAACATTAACGATTTGTAATAGTTGATTCAGTGTGAAACAATGGTAACTAATGACAATGCGATGGAATTGAACAACATACACTTACCAACAAATACTAAGCTAATGATATAGTTTCACAATCGTATTATGATATTTCTGGTATATTACCTGAATAATATTGTATTATTACTTTCAATTACGTTTACAACATAACTATAGTTATATTACAACCATTTATGACAAGCAGGTCCTAATGATTTTTTACGGATACGTAGCCATCAATCTACAGAGCATTATGGATGTCCAAAATCTTTGCTATGATAAACAGAATACTTAACGAACAAAAAAGCCAGGGATGTGTATACTACACGCATGGTCAAGTTATTCATACAAGTACATACATTTAAAAAGTGGAGTAGAACGGATAAAATAACCCCCAAAACGCCTGTTAAGCCCATTTTCAGCTTGAGAGCATTATACCCTAGTGCAGGTTCCTTTCGATGCGTAATGTGGCATATGACTGAGTTACCTGGCAGAAGTTTTAAAAGAAATATTAACGGCCTCAAAAAAACATTGTAGCGAGACATGTGGTCAACACATATAGTAGGCTTGTTAAGACCCCAAAATATGGGTGTTCACTGCAATTTGGGTTACGATTGTTTACCTTGGCATACATATTCCTTGAATCAAAAGAGGAAAATTCATCTAAAGAGACACTCTGTACATCTATGCAAATTAGGCTTAATTTCCATAATTTATGCAAATTTATTCATGGGAATGAGATACTCTCTGAAAATGGAGGTATTATTGAGATATTTGAGAAAGACCATATTCCTTGGATCAAAAGAATAAAATTCGTCCAAAAAGGCACTCTGTATTTATGCAAATTAGGCCTAATTTCCATAACTTATGCAAATGTATTCATGAGAATGTGTTCTTTCCAATATCTTTATAAAAAGACCATTGTCATAGATAATAAATAAATAATAGATGAATAAATTTGTATACATTATGAAAATTAGGCCTAATTTGCATAGATACAGAGTGTCTCTTTTAACGAATTTTCTTCTTTCGATCCAAGGAATATGCTCTCTTTCAAGTATGTCAATAAAAACACCATTTTCATGGAATATCCCATTTTCATGAATAAATTTGCATAAATTATGGAAATTATGCCTAATTTGAATAGATACAAAGTGTCTCTTTGGATGAATATTCTTCTTTTGATCCAAGGAATATGTGTGCTTAGTAAAAGAATCGTACCCCAAAATGCATTGCCGGACCTTCTTAACAAGCCTACAAAATTTATAGTGACATAGATCCATATGAAGCTGTGAAGATAGGTCAATGGGTTCTATGTTTTCTCAATTACCTGTAGACTCTGACGGAGTGGACTCTTTGGAACCGTTTTCTTGGACATCGATGTTCAATCTTTGCAGTGCTGTAATTTAAGGTAAAACAAGAATGACACTTTCATGATGATCTATATTATTGCTATATACATATGAGTGGATAATTCAGCCGTTTCCAAACGGATTTTGAACCAAACAAAATATATCAAACATCGTTTATTTCGAAATGTACGATCTTTTGCAATTACAATCATGTCTACACTAATTATCCTCTACCCCACAATAAAATAACTTTTAGGCGCCCTCTTAACCAAGTATTCAGTTGTCTTCAAACTAGGGCTGAGTCCAAACGGATATCTGTCCGATATCCGACCGATTTTTTTAAATTTTTTTTTTTATCCCCAATTTATAGATTCGGTCAGAAAATGGCACGTTAAACCCCATAGCCAAGGTATTTTACATATCTCACAAATGATCAAAACAAATAAACAAATGGTAAGAGGATGAAGAGATTAGTGGTATAGTGAGAGCCAAATTTAGAAGAATCAATGATGAGATATCCTAAGTCTTTCATCTTGACAGCGGTTTGTTGACTAACATCGCACTGTCCTGCCGATTCCAATTGAAAAAACGGACGGATATCGGATATATCCGAAATGTAAAAAAAAAAAAACTAACTTCAAACTCTTAAATACGAAGGGTCATCTATAATCATATATATGAGATATTTATTCTCACCTCCCTCGAGCCATTGAGCTAGTGATACCATGTTGTTGTTCTTGAGAATGTCTCGGAGCTTGAGGACGCCATCCTTTCCTGCGCCATATTTGATTCGGAATTTCTGGAGTAACTCGGAGTAGGCATTCGTCAAATTGTTCTGGTGTAGACCCTTGATCATTGCACGATTTCCTGCTGATATTCCCAGCCTTAGATATAAGCTGAATTTTGGACAAGATACTAGACTGGGGTTTATTTTTTCCGATAGATCAATGATAAGCCTGTCACTGAAAACATCTTCAGCTTCATCTGCAAATGGAAAGGACATACCAACAAATGAATAAATTAAGTAAATCCACTTTTGTTAGCTTCCGTTCTACACAGCATCACCCACTTCTTACATGAATTAGCGAACCTCACATTGCACTAGGTGAAGAAATCTGGGCCTACGCATGGATACTATATGTAATCAAGGAGGTACTTTCTAACACCTATAATAATTTCCGATACCTCTTTGATGCAATAATTATGATTGAAAATAAGCAAAGAAAAATAAGCTTCGCCGGGAATCAAACCCAAGACCTCCGGATTGCTGGACCGGTGCTCAACTCATCAAGCCACGAAGACTTTTGAATGGGGGGCGTTCCCATGAAACCCTTTTCAATGCTTGATTAGTCAGAAGCTATAAAAAAAAAACGGGCACAATCCCAAGGATAATTAAATCAAATTTTCAAGAGAAAGGCGCGGGATCACGCGAAGTGATGCAGCTTTTTATTAATTAAATTCAAAAATAGAGGAAACTGACTAGAAATATTTGAAATGATTGAAAATGAGCAAAGAAAAATAAGCTTCACCGGGAATCGAACCCGAGACCTCCGGATGAAGAATCGGTGGATATAATACAAAAGACGGGAATAAATTATTTAATCTAGCGTCAAATTAGCCGTTTTTTAATTTGGAAAACTCTGCAGATGTCGATTTTGAAGACTCTACAGACTCTGCAGATGTCGCATAACAGCTTAACAGGAAGATTATAACGTATGGCAGTTTCATTTCGGTTACAGAAAAAGACAGTTTTGAAATATGATGGGCAATTTAATGTTTTCTAAAAACACACATGAAGGAAACATCAGTTAAAAGTTTTATAGAAAAACATAGAACACTGATACAGAATCATACAATTAATCATTAGTATATCTTTCAATTATGTCAACAAGCGTTAAAAGTAGTAAATAAAAGTAATTATAAATGGGTACAACCAGAAGCTTCCAATGTGGTTAACCCCTTTAACTAACCCATTCAAGGGTCCAAGCTATCAAAACGCTGTCAATGTGCGCTACATAAAAACAATTTTTTGTAAGAATAATATAAATTATAGACTTTGTATTTCTACATACATCTTGACAGTTATAAACTTCTAACAAACCCATTAGCTTATGGGGTTCGGCCCCCTAGACCACCTGCTAGGGTGTCACCCGGTTGAAAACTGTGTTATACCCCCCCCCCCCTTCCCCCATTTCAAATTCAGATTGTGCAACCGTGGGGCTTTTAGTTCTCCCACGGATGACTCCGGAAAATTTCGCCTCCCCCGATCAACAAAAACGGATCGACGCCGCTGCTATCTTGATCATGCAAATGTCCGCCGAGCACACACGCAATTCAAATTACGTCTTCACTTAAATCCCAACCTCATGGGCTGCATGGTAAAGACCAGACGGATCTACAACGTGTACAAGATGCTGCCGCCCTCCTTTAATGTTGTGTTTCCGGCGCTCTTATCATATGACAGAAACATTTCGCAATATTCCTTTCAACTTTCGTATCATCTACGAAATTGTTGTCCTTCCTTCCAAGGCTTATCATGGACACGCATACAAGCGCTTAGAAACGCTTTGAATTTTGCGCTCTATAATTTCATTAGAAGTAGTAGTAGTAGTAGTAGTAGTAGTAGTAGTAGTTTCATTGTCATATCATACCTTCTTCCTCTCGTGTTTGAGCAGCAGACGTTACTGAATTACAAATCTCTTGAGCAATTTGCGCAGCTTTTTCGCCACGTTGCTGCGATTCTTTCCACGAAGACAGCATTTGAACAGCAGCTTCTTTCGTGTTCACCATATTCCGACATTCTAGGTTTTGCAGTTCTTTTTTTTGCAGGCCGAGTTTCGTTCCTGTATCATAGAATTGTTCAGGCTTCATGGTGCGAGCAATTGCAGCTACAGTTTGATTATCCAATTCTCTGAAAATAAATAGAGTTAGATGTAAATCAATGTTCATATACCAGTGAAAATAAACCTAATCATACATTTCAATAACGGGATGATCACACGAACCTTTCTATAAACCTTTCTAATTTACAACAATGTTGTAAATTAAAGGGAAAGTTGAGTTTTGGTAGAGAGGGCGCTAGACTACTTAATTGGTTTGTGAGGTAATGAAAAACTGAGTGTAAAATTTGAAAGAGCATAATATTTAAATAATAAAATCATCTTTGTTTGATCAAAATCGGTTCAGAAACGGCTGAAATATCCATAAATATAACAATTTGTAATAAACCCGGGGCCCCGGGTTTATTAGAGAATTTTGAACCAGCCGTTAAAAATTTAAAAAAATGCTTCCTCTTTTCAAAAAGTTACAAAATAGGTATTTAAATAGTTCTTGGTTATTTCTCTATCTAATCAATATTTCAACAAAGCATCACATGCACAATATTTTATTCAAAATGTTTGAAACCGATGAGTGTTTAGAGAGCGCCCTCTTACGTTTTAACGGCTCTTTTTGAATGATAACATGATCTTTACTACGTCATTTGTAATTTTGTGTTCCTTTCTAGTTATAACTATTAGTTTGTAATGTAATGATGCAGGTTTTGGTTACTAAAATTCAGTTTCACTAAAACTGTACTCTCCTTACCAGAACTCAACTATCCCTTTAAGTTATTTTATTTTGAAGAGATTATTTCCAAAACGTGCCAAATTCACTTTGCATACAAATTGAGGTAAAGATATGAGTACATAAATAATCTACGTAGCTATCTAGAAATCTAACATTTAGGACAAAGTTAACATCAGAATATGTAACGTGCCTTTTTTATATTTCAATATCCATGTGTACAAAGCTATGCACAGAAACCCTTTTTCTCGAAAGTTGAAAAAAGTTGATTTAGCGCCTTTTGAAATAAAGCTCTTCATTAATAAGTGAGATATAGCTTATCCAACATTTAAATGAAAGAACATGTTTATAATATGTCATTGTGGTATTTCAATACGATTTTAAATTGCTTCGAAAAAAAAGGGAATTTATATCGTAACGTTTAGTATTAATTATTTAAAAATAAATCATGTACATCTTACCCTTGACCGCCTATGAATGAAATACAAATCCCGCGAAGAACATGTAAAATAAAGGAAAATATACAAACAAAAACGGATGATCTATAACATTTTTAACTCACTGCACTAATACAGTTATAATTCACCCTATAGAGAATTTCAAATCAAAAGACTTATCATAAATATCTTTTCAACGAAAACAAAATTCGGAAAACCAAACCCTGCTCCATGTGTCTACTAGTTATACAATTGCAATGAGGTATGTGAGTTTTACAGTGACTGCTACAGTTTTAGGCATGCCTAGGATTTCTGTATTTTGACAATGTAACTAGATCCCGTAAAGTATAAGAACATCCGTTGGTTTCGCATCTGGCATCTCATACAATAAACCAACATTAGCCTAGAAAGACAGATTAAATATAAATTGTTAGGATTGTCTGTTCACCATTTTGTTCACGGTCCAGCTGCGTTTCTGTAGCATATTCGAGTAGTCCTACACCCACTAGAGCTTCCTTGGCATTCACGTTATGGGGGAGTCTCCTTTTCCACTCAAGCAACATATCAATGCTTAGCTGTTCATTTCTTTTCTGATTAAGTTGAGGAATTGTGAAACCCAGAGCAACTCCAAGCTCATAGTACTGGTCCACACTGATGTCGTTTGCTATTTCGGATAACTCAGGATCAGACGTGCAGTCCATACGATCGATATAACTGCTTCAGGAAAATGGAAGGTGGAAAACAGATTTTGGCAAATGTGACATTCGATAACAATAAGGCAAATCTAACTCAAAAGGATTTAAAGAAAACTATTCCGGGTATTCCGGGTAATAATTGAGTGTGTAAACAAATAAATAAATGAGTGTGTAAGATACGTGACGTGATTCGTATCTCTCTGTACCTCTCTATTTCAACGTCAATTATTGTGTGATTTCACCACCGAGAGATATCTGTAACTACTATGGACTAACCTTTTGTTAATCACCTTTTAACCACTGGAGATATTCATATTTTACTTGGCCTAAAATCGGATATTTACACCTGCACTAAACTAATTTATCGAGGTACGTTCACAATAGTTCCACATGATAATTTCACTGTGCCGTCTGGTAAACCATCCTACTCGTTTACCCGTAACTTATTGATATTCTGGTGAATTGATCGAGGGACTCTGCCTGTTATTGTCCTGTTACGTAACTGCTCTTTGTGTTCGTCCCACCACCGCCCGTAATGCTACGGTCACAACTCAGAGCGGCGACCGACCGATTTGTAGCCTGCTCGGTCGCCGCTGGAATGTAGGCATCGCCCAACAATTTTTGGAGAAGTCGAGCAGGCTGTAGAGCCCCAGCGATGCCTGGGCGGTGACCTGTCGGTGTCCCGTCGGTCACCGGACGATTTTAGGTCAAAACTGGGCGAAATCGGAGAGTTTATCCGCGCGGTGTGCCGGCAGTGGCCGACCGATGACCCACCGATTCCCGGGCAGTCTCCCACCGGCCACCGGCTGATTTTTAAGAAATCGCCCGGCGGCCGGACGGTGATCGGCTGTCACAATAAAGCCTCATTATATACCTTTCAAACGATGCATTATGTGTAGTGATTATGCAATTGGGGCAATTGCAGTAGCCCAGAGAATAGGGGGAGGCAGGAAGTGAAATCTCGCAAAATGGCCCCAATGCATTCAATTTACGAGTGCAAGACTGTGTTGACCAGTTTTCTAAAGGTTAACATTCTATTGAATGCTGCCACCCTTTCCATTCATCAGAATTGTTGAATTTGATACCATTTTAATGGAAATTATCTCTTCCTTACGATGGCATATTAATCGTAAGGATTATGCAAATGGGGTGTGTGCAGCGAACCGGAATATGGAGATGGGTCGAGTGTGAAATCAGACAAAAAGATATGGAGTTGACAACAAATCAGAGCGTTGCATTTTTTTCGAGCTTTTGGGAGGATTTTTTAGCATTTCAAATAAAATATTCATGATTTAAATTGATATCAACGGAAAGCCCAAAAACTCTTCTGTATGAAAATGTGACATTTATAATGATTTTTGTAAAGGGCGGCTGCAGGGAGATGAATGTGGGGGAGGCTCAAAAGTGACCCATTTCAAAACGCTCTGATTTGGTGACGGTATCTGTATACCATTGTGTAGAGGATGTAATGCGACTTGAATGAGTTGGTCATGAATGAGAGGAATTCAATTGAAAACGCATGAATAGTGCCTTGAAATCAGAGCGTTTCAAAATGGGTCACTTTTGAGGCTCCCTCCCATTCATCTCCCTGCAGCCGCCCTTTACAAAAATCATTATAAATTTCACATTTTCGTACAGAAGAGTTGTTGGGCTTTCCGTTGATATCATATTTGATCATGAATATTTTATTTGAAATGCTAAAAAATCCTCCCAAAAGCTCGAAAAAAATGCAACGCTCTGATTTTTTGTCAACTCCATATCTTTTTGTCTGATTTCAAACTCGACCCATCTCCATATTCCGGTTCGCTGCACACACTTCATTTTCATAATCCTTACGATTAATATGCCATCGTAAGGAAGAGATAATTTCCATTAAAATGGTATCAAATTTAACAATTCTGATGAATGGAAAGGGTGGCAGCATTCAATAGAATGTTAACCTTTAGAAAACTGGTCAACACAGTCTTGCACTCGTAAATTGAATGCATTGGGGCCATTTTGCGAGATTTCACTTCCTGCCTCCCCCTATTCTCTGGGCTACTGCAATCGCCCCAATTGCATAATCACTACACATAATGCACCGTTTGAAAGGTATATAATGAGGCTTTATTGTGACACCGATTTCGAGTATTCTTATTAAAAAATACGAGAGATATGATCGATCAAACTTGAGTTTCCGAACTTTTTTTGAGGGGTTTAGTTTGAATATTTGTTTAGATCGAATTTCATACCTTTTCCTGTTTTTTGCGCATAATGAATAATTTTAGACTACAAATAATGATTATAATAATATTTCAAAACTACCAATGTACAATAAATAGTTGCATTAATTTGCATAAATAAATGTAGCCCTTTGTTTTGAGCTTTGAAAGGCAGGACCTTTAATGATTGGCCCCTTTTCCTCTCCAAAGCGTATGATCAACAAGTTATGATTATGTGTATTTTCTCAGAGTTGGCTGTAAAATGTTCAACCAAAATTGGCACGAAGGCTCTCTAGGCCATATTCCATCCAACGCCGTTGGCTACACGCCATACGATGTCTGTGCTTTACCAGGAAGGGGTGTCAACAAGCAATGTCCACTACTTCGTTGGAACATTGCAGGTTACGGTCTGTAAAATCATCAGACCTCATCAAGAGGAGGGTCAATTAAAGCTACAGGAATCTCTAGGACGTCCACGATTGACCACCTGGATAGATGATTGCAATTTGCAAATGGCTTACCTTGTGCCGTAGAAACCGGAAATGCCAAAAAGGAGCCTTCACCGTCTATGATGAAGACACTATGGAATCGACGCCTTACGCCAAACTGTACATCAAAGATCGCTCTAACATGGTCACCGAGCAAGACAAACTACCAAGTGTCCACTCCAAACCTTTCAACCGAGATTTACCGGACGTCCCTCGACTAGGGAGCCCATAAGATTGCCGCCTGGAAACTAGTGATATGTCATCTAACTGGGTAAGAGCCATAGCATCCTTGACCGAACAGATGGAAGACAAAGGGTTCGTCGATTACATGGCGAGAAGCTCCAAGATGTATGCATTTACCAAACGACTTGAGGTTCTGACGGCCAAACGGTGGAATGGCTCGTACCCATCATGATGACATATCACAAGTGGCTACGTGGGAATCTTCTGTACTCCCTAGTCCAGGGACGTCCGGTTAATCTTGGTTGCATGTTATGGGGTCTGCTAGTTTGTCTTGCTCGGTGACCATGTTAGAGCGGTGGAAGGCGTTGATTCCACAGTGTTTTCTTCATAGACGACGAAGATTCCTTTTTGGCATTTCCGGTTTCTACGGCACAGGTTAAGCAATTTCCGATAATCTATCCCGGTGGTCAATCGTGGACGTCCTAGAGAGTCAGTGGATTTAATTTACCCTCATGTCGATGACGTATGAGTATTTTATAGACCGTATAGACCGTGCGATGTTCCAACGAACTAGTGGACATTGTTTGTTGACACCCTTTCCTGGTGGAGCACACGGATCGTTTGGTGTGTAGCCAATGACGTTGGACGAAGTATGGCCTAGAGAGCCTCTGTGTCAATTTTGTTTGAACATTTTACAGCCAACTCTGAGAAACGACCCATAACGATGACTTGTTGGACGTATGCTTTAGAGAGGGAAAGTGGCCAATCATCGAATGTCCTGCCTTTCAAAGCTCAAAGCAAAATGCTGACTTATTTAATACAAATTCATGCAACTATTTATTGTACATTGGTAGTTTGGAAACCTTATATAATCATTTTTTTTTTTTGTCTAAAATTATTCAATAGGCGCACAAAACAAGAAAAAGAATGAAGTTCGATCTAAAAAAAAAATTTCCAACTTTATGAGCGACAGTGTGACCAAACATTGATCGGGCAGACGCCGCGGTCAATCGAGCGGGTGCTGCCCGGACGCCAACCAATATTGAACTCGCCGCTCGGCGACCGACAGATCTCCCAGCGGCGACCGCTCGGCAGCCTTTGACCTATTTTTGACCTAAATCGCTCGACGGCGACCGCTCGATTAGGTCAGTGCCTGGGCGGCGACCGGCCGGGCACCGAGCGTATTTTGGGCGGCGAGTGAAAAGTGAGTAGGCGCCCCCCAAATTTTAACTCCGCGCTAAAACTTCAGCGGCGACCGAGCGATGCATAAAAACCAGCGGTGCCTGGGCGGCCGCCGCTCGGTGACCGGGCGGAATTGGCTAAAAACTCGCCGCCCGGCCGCCGAGCAGGCTACTTTTTGGGGTTGTGACCATAGCATAACATTCCTGATTCATCAAAGAAACCCAGCCTCCGTCCCGGGCACAACTCTGATGCTGCTTCTACACATGACAAGTACTCCACGTCTCCACCCTCTTCATCGTCATCGTCTGCTAATCTCAATCACATTGATTCCGTTGTGCAGAAGGCGGTCGCCGTAGCCATGGAACGTGAACGCAAAATACTACGCAGTGATATTGAGGAACGTGAAAATAAACTACAAGAAATCTAGATGAGAAGCTGGCATCTCTCCACGACATAGAGGCTTCGATTGACACGAAGCTAAGTCAACTGTTTGACCTCAGTTTAACAGTTAGAGTCAACACATCGAAGGTCAACGAACTCGCAAACCGACTGGACCACATCGAGCAATACTCTCGCCGCAACAATATCCAGCTCCTAGGGCCTAGGGGTAAAAACGAGGACACCGACAAGATCGTCTGCGATATCGCACGGCAAGTCGGCGTGGACATTAGCCCGAACGACATAGATTGCTCCAATCGTTTGCCAAACCGTTAATCAGCTGATCACGATTCCAATGAGTCGTACACGAATGCCGCAGCCCGAAACAACAGAGCACCACCCCGCCAATCATAGTAAAGTTCATGTCACACAAGACCAAATTACAAATGATGTAAAACAGAAGAAAGCTGAAAGGATCTGGAACCGTCATAGTCCTGACAAAGAAAAATGTAAACTTGCTTGCCAAGACATCCAGAAGGCCCAGCGTAAAAGCATCATGGACCTCAGATGCCGCAGGTTCCTGGGAACGATTTTTTTCAGGGGGGGGGGGGGTGCTGAGATATATATATGTATATATATATATATACACTCAGCAAAAAAAAGAAAGTAAACACTTTTTCAAGTTCATATTTTTCATATAAGCTTTTATGAAAAACAAATAAATTATATATCAAATTAAAGGATATTCAATTGTTTTTCAACCTGGTAGGTGAATACAAATTGAAACTTTACACATGAGTGAACATATTCATTTGTCTGTTCCAAGGTGCAAAAGTAAAAATTGCAAAATTGGACCAAAAATATAAAAAGTCATATTGCACAGAAAAGTAAAAAAAAAAAAACACGATAAAGGTTTGCATGGTTCATTGCACTTGAAAAGAAAATTATTAAAAAGAGTAATCTTTGTTTGTTTAGAGTCAGTATCTTTCTTTCTTTGCAGTGTTTCTTTCTTTCTTTCTTTCTTTAATGTCAATACCTTGTTGGGCCACCATAACTGTTAAACAGGTCATTTCATCGACGGTGCATGCTGGATATCACTCTGTGTACTCTCTTCTGTGGTAGGTTTATCCACTCCTCGGTCAGGTACCGACCCAGGTCTTGAAGGGTGTCACCAGGCCGGATGCGCCCATCTACGGCCTTCCCTAGTTGGTCCCATATGGCTTCGATAGGGTTCATATAGGGCAAGCAGGCTGGCCAGGGATCCATTCGCTCGATGTTGTACACCTCCAAAAACTGATGGACAACTCGAGCGCGATGAGGACGTGCGTTTTCGTCAATGAAGATGGTGTTCGGATTCCTCTCCACGAATGGCACTACAACGGGTTGGAGAACGTCATTGATATACCGTTCCGCATTCAAGTTGCTGTTGAGGATGACCATCTCTGTACGGTCCTCATCCGTGATGTCTCATACCATGATACTCCCTCCGTGTCCTTGCTGCACTTCCTTGACACAGGCATCCTTGAAGCGCTCATTCCTCCTCCTCCTCCAAACACGAATTCTGCCGTTGTTGTGTTGCAGACAGAAACGGGACTCATCTGTGAAGAGTACCCGGCGCCATTCAACCCTTGTCCATCTCGCATGGTTCATTGCCCACTGTAGTCTTGCTTTTCTGTGTGCAAGTGTGAAAGCGTGTTTTTTTTTGCTGCTTTTCTTGATTTGATTCCTTGATCATGGTGTCGATTTCTTATGGTTTGTGTTGACACAGGGCGAGCACCTTGATCTCTGGTTCAAGTGCAATGAACCATGCAAACATTTATCGTGTTTTGTTTAACTTTTCTGTGCAATATGATTTTTTTATTTTTTTTTGTGCAATTTTTACTTTTGCACCTTGGAACAGACAAATGAATGTGTTCACTCAGGCGTAACGTTTCACTTTGTATTCACCTACCAGGTTGAAAAGCAATTAAATAGCTTAAAATATCCTTTAATTTGATATATAATTTATTTGTTTTTTATCAAATCTTATATGAAAAATATGAACTTGAAAAAGTGTTTACTTTCTTTTTTTGCTGAGTGTATATATATTCTTCTTCTTCTTTTTCTAAGGGTTGGGGGGGGGGGGGGGGGTGGTTTGACCCAATGACGATGTCTACTAGCGAAGCTGCGAAATTTGTTTGCTATTTCGGTCCCCCCTAAGTGATTTTTTTAAACTGTTAGCATTGATAGCCGGAAAGCGGCGATTTTTTTTTTTCTATTTTGAACCCCCGTAAGTGATTTGTTTTCAATTTTTTCACTGATAGCCGATTTTTTTTGTGGCTATTTTGAAACCCCATAAGTGATTTTTGTTCACTTTGTTCACTGATAGGGGAGAAGCGGCGAATTTTGTTGCTATTTTGAACCCCCGTAAGTGATTTTTGTTCACTCTTTTCAGTGATACCCGCGAAGCGGTGATTTTCTTTGCTATTTTGAACCCCCGGAAGTGATTTTTTTTCACTTTTTTCAGTGATAGCCGCGAAGTGGCGTTTTTTTGTTGTTGCTATTTTGAACCTCCGTAAGTGACTTTTGTTCACCTTTTCAGTGATAGCGGCGAAGCGGCGATTTTCTTTGCTATTTTGAACCCCCGGAAGTGATTTTTGTTCACTTTTTTCAGTGATAGCCGCGAAGTGGCGGTTTTTTTTTTGCTATTTTGAACCACCGTCAGTGATTTTTGTTCACTTTTTTCACTGATAGACCCCTAATAATCCCCCCCCCCCCCCCCCCCCGTAGATCCGCCACTGATTATGTCAAGGTGCATTTTCCCGTCTGGTGCTAATATGTTCGTCTGAGTGATTCATCTTTGTGAAGATTAAATAGTTTACAGAAGTTGTAGCAAGCTGACCTTCCTGCCCAATATCGTCTAACCATAATTTGCATATATCCAAATTATCCCATTTATGGTTTCCTTGGCAATTTAAGAAATTTATTTTTTCTACATCTATTAGCTTAAAGGTAACCTTGAGTATTGGTAATTTCCAAAGTGCCCCCCCCCCCAAAAAAAAAAAATAATAATAATAATAATTGTAACGGATTTGGTTGATTTCAATGTCATATGAAAGATCATCGAAAAAAACATGGGAAATAATAATAATTCCCATTAAAATGCTCTCATTGTTGTGAAATTTGCTTTCAAAATATTATTTAAAAGTGGTTGACGTCCGGGTATCACTTTTTAGAGAACGCTAGCGCGAGGCGCTATCGTTCTAGGTCTTCTTAATAGAGGACTGAAACGAAATATTTTTCTGCACGCTAATTGTGCTTAAAACTATACATATGATACGGTACTTACCAGCAATTCACTCTCCAATCTCTCCAATATGTGATCCAACTATCGGGTGGATTAAGATTATGATTTCTCCCTCCATTCCGCAAAAAAAATCAGTGATATATGCGCCTCATGGACTTCTCTCCGTGTGTTAGCGCGACTCCGAACGAAAGGCGAACGAACGGGACTTGCAATACACATGAATATGCGCGGTACTATTACCATGACAATCCTGCATTCAGCATCACTGGGAGGTGATATCGATACAGTGAAATATCTGATAAGTCAAGGCGCTGATGTAAACAATGGAGAAATTTAATGGAATGACAATCCTGCATTCAGCAGCAGCAGCATCACTGGGAGTGATAGCGATTCAGTGAAATATCTGATCGATCAAGGCGCTGATGTAAACAATGGAGATAATAATGGAATGACAATCCTGCATTCAGCATCACAGGGAGGTCATATCGATACAGTCAAATATCTGATTAATCAAGGGGCTGATGTAAACAAGGGATATAATAATGGATCTACAGCCCTTTATGCAGCATCACAGGGAGGTCATATCGATACAGTGAAATATCTGATAAGTCAAGGCGCTGATGTGAACAAAGGAAAGACTAATGGATGGACAGCCCTGCATTCAGCATCACAGGGAGGTCATATCGATGCAATTAAATATCTGATCGATCAAGGCGCTGATGTAAACAATGGAGATAATGATAGATGGACAGCCCTTCATTCAGCATCACAGGGAGGTCATATCGATACAGTGAAATATCTGGTAAGTCAAGGCGCTGATGTAAACAATGGAGATAATGATGAATGGACAGAACTGCATTCAGCATCACAGGGAGGTCATATCGATGCAATTAAATATCTGATCGATCAAGGCGCTGATGTAAACAATGGAGATAATGATAGATGGACAGCCCTGCATTCAGCATCACAGGGAGCTCATATCGATACAGTGAAATATCTGATAAATCAAGGGGCTGATGTAAACAAGGGAGATAATAATGGATCTACAGCCCTTTATGCAGCATCACAGGGAGGTCATATCGATACAGTGAAATATCTGATAAGTCAAGGTGCTGATGTGAACAAAGGAAAGACTAATGGATGGACAGCCCTGCATTCAGCATCACAGGGAGGTCATATCGATGCAATTAAATATCTGATCGATCAAGGCGCTGATGTAAACAATGGAGATAATGATAGATGGACAGCCCTGCATTCAGCATCACAGGGAGCTCATATCGATACAGTGAAATATCTGATAAGTCAAGGGGCTGATGTAAACAAGGGAGATAATAATGGATCTACAGCCCTTTATGCAGCATCACAGGGAGGTCATACCGATACAGTGAAATATCTGATAAGTCAAGGTGCTGATGTGAACAAAGGAAAGACTAATGGATGGACAGCCCTGCATTCAGCATCACAGGGAGGTCATATCGATGCAATTAAATATCTGATTAGTCAAGGGGCTGATGTAAACAAGGGAGATAATAATGGATCTACAGCCCTTTATGCAGCATCACAGGGAGGTCATATCGATACAGTGAAATATCTGGTAAGTCAAGGCGCTGATGTAAACATTGGAGATAATGATGGATGGACAGCCCTGCATTCAGCATCACAGGGAGGTCATATCGATGCAATTAAATATCTGATCGATAAAGGCGCTGATGTAAACAATGGAGATAATGATAGATGGACAGCCCTGCATTCAGCATCACAGGGAGGTCATATCGATGCAATTAAATATCTGATCGATCAAGGCGCTGATGTAAACAATGGAGATAATGATAGATGGACAGCCCTTCATTCAGCATCACAGGGAGGTCATATCGATACAGTGAAATATCTGATAAGTCAAGGCGCTGACGTAAACAATGGATATAATGATGGATGGACAGCCCTGCATTCAGCATCACAGGGAGGTCATATCGATGCAATTAAATATCTGATCGATCCAGGCGCTGATGTAAACAATGGAGATAATGATAGATGGACAGCCCTTCATTCAGCATCACAGGGAGGTCATATCGATACAGTGAAATATCTGATAAGTCAAGGGGCTGATGTAAACAAGGGAGATAATAATGGATCTACAGCCCTTTATGCAGCATCACAGGGAGGTCATATCGATACAGTGAAATATCTGATAAGTCAAGGCGCTGATGTGAACAAAGGAAAGACTAATGGATGGACAGCCCTGCATTCAGCATCACAGGGAGCTCATATCGATACAGTGAAATATCTGATAAGTCAAGGAGCTGATGTAAACAAGGGAGATAATAATGGATCTACAGCCCTTTATGCAGCATCACAGGGAGGTCATATCGATACAGTGAAATATCTGATAAGTCAAGGTGCTGATGTGAACAAAGGAAAGACTAATGGATGGACAGCCCTGCATTCAGCATCACAGGGAGGTCATATCGATGCAATTAAATATCTGATCGATCAAGGCGCTGATGTAAACAATGGAGATAATGATAGATGGACAGCCCTGCATTCAGCATCACAGGGAGCTCATATCGATACAGTGAAATATCTGATAAGTCAAGGGGCTGATGTAAACAAGGGAGATAATAATGGATCTACAGCCCTTTATGCAGCATCACAGGGAGGTCATACCGATACAGTGAAATATCTGATAAGTCAAGGTGCTGATGTGAACAAAGGAAAGACTAATGGATGGACAGCCCTGCATTCAGCATCACAGGGAGGTCATATCGATGCAATTAAATATCTGATTAGTCAAGGGGCTGATGTAAACAAGGGAGATAATAATGGATCTACAGCCCTTTATGCAGCATCACAGGGAGGTCATATCGATACAGTGAAATATCTGGTAAGTCAAGGCGCTGATGTAAACATTGGAGATAATGATGGATGGACAGCCCTGCATTCAGCATCACAGGGAGGTCATATCGATGCAATTAAATATCTGATCGATAAAGGCGCTGATGTAAACAATGGAGATAATGATAGATGGACAGCCCTGCATTCAGCATCACAGGGAGGTCATATCGATGCAATTAAATATCTGATCGATCAAGGCGCTGATGTAAACAATGGAGATAATGATAGATGGACAGCCCTTCATTCAGCATCACAGGGAGGTCATATCGATACAGTGAAATATCTGATAAGTCAAGGCGCTGACGTAAACAATGGATATAATGATGGATGGACAGCCCTGCATTCAGCATCACAGGGAGGTCATATCGATGCAATTAAATATCTGATCGATCCAGGCGCTGATGTAAACAATGGAGATAATGATAGATGGACAGCCCTTCATTCAGCATCACAGGGAGGTCATATCGATACAGTGAAATATCTGATAAGTCAAGGGGCTGATGTAAACAAGGGAGATAATAATGGATCTACAGCCCTTTATGCAGCATCACAGGGAGGTCATATCGATACAGTGAAATATCTGATAAGTCAAGGCGCTGATGTGAACAAAGGAAAGACTAATGGATGGACAGCCCTGCATTCAGCATCACAGGGAGCTCATATCGATACAGTGAAATATCTGATAAGTCAAGGAGCTGATGTAAACAAGGGAGATAATAATGGATCTACAGCCCTTTATGCAGCATCACAGGGAGGTCATATCGATACAGTGAAATATCTGATAAGTCAAGGCGCTGATGTGAACAAAGGAAAGACTAATGGATGGACAGCCCTGCATTCAGCATCACAGGGAGGTTATATCGATGCAATTAAATATCTGATCGATCAAGGCGCTGATGTAAACAATGGAGATAATGATAGATGGACAGCCCTTCATTCAGCATCACAGGGAGGTCATATCGATACAGTGAAATATCTGGTAAGTCAAGGCGCTGATGTAAACAATGGAGATAATGATGGATGGACAGCACTGCATTCAGCATCACAGGGAGGTCATATCGATGCAATTAAATATCTGATCGATCAAGGCGCTGATGTAAACAGTGGAGATAATGATAGATGGACAGCCCTTCATTCAGCATCACAGGGAGGTCATATCGATACAGTGAAATATCTGGTAAGTCAAGGCGCTGATGTAAACAATGGAGATAATGATGGATGGACAGCCCTGCATTCAGCATCACAGGGAGGTCATATCGATGCAATTAAATATCTGATCGATCAAGGCGCTGATGTAAACAATGGAGATAATGATAGATGGACAGCCCTGCATTCAGCATCACAGGGAGCTCATATCGATACAGTGAAAGATCTGATAAGTCAAGGGGCTGATGTAAACAAGGGAGATAATAATGGATCTACAGCCCTTTATGCAGCATCACAGGGAGGTCATATCGATACAGTGAAATATCTGATAAGTCAAGGCGCTGATATGAACAAATGAAAGACTAATGGATGGACAGCCCTGCATTCAGCATCCAAGGGAGGTCATATCGATGCAATTAAATATCTGATCGATCAAGGCGCTGATGTAAACAATGGAGATAATGATAGATGGACAGCCCTTCATTCAGCATCACAGGGAGGTCATATCTATAAAGTGAATTATCTGATATGTCAAGGGGCTGATCATGATTACCGCGCACTACAGTCCCGTATTAGGACCTAGAACGCTAGCGCTTCGCGCTGGCGTTCTCTAGAGTTAATTTGAAACTTCGAGTTGTAACAGCTCTTTTTGAATGATAACAGGGGTTTTACTTTGTCGTTTGTAATTGTGTATACTTTTCGAGCATGGTGAAGTTATAACTATTAGTTTGTACCGTAATCGTGCAGGTTTTGGTTACTAAAGTTAAGTTTGACTAATACTCAACGTTATCTTTAATGTGATCACCACTTCACAATCACTAAAAGACAGGAACACAATGAATAAAACTTATCTGACCTTTATGAAATAGTACCAGCTTAAACATAGCTTCAACTTTATTACAGCAATCAGTCTTCGCCACTAAATAATAATCATCTGTCTGCGCGGCAGGGTATTATGAGGCTGAGCCTGAACAACGTTTGTAACAATATAGTTTATCAAGTTCTCAATTCTCAAATGTTCAGAAAGATACATTTTACTTCAGCGATGTTTCAGGGTGTAGGTGTTTATCTTTCCATTCATACAACACTGCACAATTTATTCATAATTCAACAAAATGTTTGAGATTTTACGTCATAGATTGATGCACAATATTTTGATTATTCAAACTCAATTGCTCATGGCATGAATCTCAGAGAGTTAAGAGTTTGCAAGAGAGTAAGAAAGTGGATGCATCTCTCCCATATCTTACTACTGAGTTGATGTATTGGCCTTTTATTACATCTTGTATTCTTGTAGGCATTTAATCATCTTCGAGCATTCATTTACAGACCAGCAATGATATGAAATGTAGTTTAGTTCTGGAGAAGAAATATTCATTTAGATGTAATGATATAATGATATAAATTATAACATACTAACAATTTTGCAGGGGGTGCTGCACACCCCCTGAAAAATTTCCGGGGGTGCTGCAGCACCCCAGCACCCCCGCTTCCCAGGGCCGAGTCTTCGCGCTGGTCAAGACAACTGGTGGACGAGAGATGAAGAAGCTCATCACAGGCTTCTCTGAACTCAACTCTTTATAACTGTAAATATGGCAATCCTTTTCACGTAAATATATTAATATTTTACTCAGAAACGTTTTTAATATATTGACTGTTTTTAACTTAATAGCCTGTTCCGGTGGTTATTGATTTGAATTTATATTTATTTAAGAATCGGTATTATTTGTAAGTGTGCTTTTTAAGTCTGTATTTTGATGTGTAGGTACGTACATTTTCTCATATTGTTCTTTCGTTTGTGTTAAATGTTTTTGATAGACTATTATGCCTGATGGTAATTCATACCAGCAGAAGCTAAATAATATTGATTTGTTGAACCTGAATTAATTGTTATCTCCTATTGATATTGAAAATTATATGTATGGTCCGAACCAGAATTATTTTCTCCCAAATGAGTTTAATAATTTTGTTATAGAGCAACATATACATAATCGATTTTCATGTTTGCATCTTAAGTGTAGAAGCCTTAAAGGGGTAGTACAGTTTTGGTAAGGCTGAACTTTAGTAACCAAACCTCGACAGTAACATTATAAACTAATAGTTATAACTCCACCATGCTCGAAAGGTATACAAAATTACAAACGACTAAGTAAAAAGCATGTTATCATTCAAAAAGAGCCATTAAAACACAAGAGGGCGCTTTTTAAAAAGGCATTGGTGTCAACCATTTTTCATACAAAATTATGCATGTGATGTTTTATTTAAATAATTATTAAATAGAGACATCATCAACAACTATTAAAAAAACACTTTTTAAATTTTTTTTAAAAAGTGCAAGCATTTTTTTTATTTTTTGAAAAAGATCATCTAATTATTTGGGCCCCAAATAATTATAAGATCAGATATATTTATTGATTTTTCAGCCGTTTCTGGGTCGATTTTGACCAAATAAAGTTTATTCTGCCATTAAAATTGCATGTTCTCTCGAATTCGACACTCAGTTTTTCATTACCTCACAACAAAATTGTGATGTGCAGCGCCCTCTATACCAAAACTAAACTACCCCTTTAAGAAGAATTTTGACAGCATTGATACTAAATTTTGTGCAACTGGTTTAACAGAGACGTGGCTAAAACCTAATGACCCTGCTTATAATGTTGATGGCTATACTTTTATTGGTAATACACGTCAAGACCGTGTCGGTGGTGGGGTAGGTGTGATAAAGTGTGATAAGTGTGATATTTTATCAAACACCTAGTACGGTTTAAGAGCAGGGCACTCCACATCCTCTACTATAGTTGATTTAGTTGCTGAAGTTGTTCAGCCTTTAATTCTAAAAATGTATTACTTGGTTTGTTTCGTGATTTAAGAAAGGCTTTCGATACTTTGGATCACTCTATTTTGTTATTTAAGTTACATAATTATGGTATTCGCGGTTTCCTTTTTAAATCATTTCAAAGTTACTTATCAAATCGTAAACAATATGTTGTCATTAATAATCATGAATCTGATATCAGTGCAATTGAATGTGGAGTGTCCCAAGGCTCAATTCTTGGCCAACTTTTATTTCTTGTTTATATGAACGATATATGTAATGTATCTAATAAGTTGCAGTTTATTTTGTTTGCAGACGATACCAGTGTGTTTATGTCGGGTGACGATATTGATACTTTGATTTTAAACTTAAATTTCGAATTGTATGAAATTAATCAATGTTTATTATTAAATAAATTGGTTCTTAATGTGAATAAAACTCGTTACATGTTTTTTACTCACAAGAACATTGATTACGATAATGTTGTCATTTGTATCAATGATAAGATTATTCAACGAGGCTAATTCATTTAAGTTGTTGGGTGTCTTAATCGATAGTAAGCTTGCTTGTTTTTTTCTCTCAAACAAACAAATTTACAACGTAAATCATTTGCAATACAAAACAAATTCTTTCAACAAATTCATATGAATACTCATAAATTATTATTTACAATCCTCTTACTCTATACAATTCATATTTTCTGTATGTTTTCTTTTAACATTTTCCAACCACTTTTCGTTTAATTTCATGTTAGCAAGATCTTAATGTATGTAATTTGAGAGAATATTATAATTTAAGTACAACACTGTTTTTTTTTATTTGAAAGTGTTTCATTCTCTCTCAAATCATTATTTTCCAGAGAACACTTTTAAAAGTTCAAATGTGGATCAACCAAAGCTCTTATCAAAATCATCATATCCAATTAAAAAATAAAATTAAAAAACATGTCAAAAGCCAACAAACTAACAATTGTGTACACCATTACATATAAATTTGCAACCTATCAACATAAATAGAATGATAATCATTATAGTGTTTGAGAGAAAACCTATATAAAAAAAAGGAAAACAATGGAGAGATAACAGAAGAAAGAAAAGAAGAAAAAAAAAAAAAAAAAAGGGGGAGGGGGAGGCGGTAGTAAAAAAACAAAAAAACAGTACTTGGTGTCTCTGTCTCATACCCTAGGCAGAGAGTGTGTTCCATTTTCTGTAATGGATTCGCAAAATCCCTCTCTGTTCAGCTATCTTTCTTTCTTCCTCTTTATTTTTCAATAATGTATCTTTAATTTCTCTTATAGTTGGAGGATAATCTTTCGTTCTACTATTAATAAATATCATACTTTTTATCAATAGTATAACGTGATTTAATAATTGGTCTTTTCCTACATTGCTAACCTTAATTCCCACATGGACCCCTTTCCAATCTATATTTGTTAATTCTTTTAAATCAAACTCATTACCGCAGTCTACCCAAATCATTCTTACCTTTTCACAAGAATAGAACAAATGTTCATAGGTTTCCTGCATTTTATGACAAAACGAGCATAAATTACTATTCCCCATATGAAAAGTAAACATATGTTTGTTTGTATAAATAAGGTTATAGAGTAATTTAAATTGAAATTCCCTTAGTGTACTATTAAGCGTGGATTTTCGGGAACGTACAACAATATTTTCATTATCCTTTCCAAAAACATTATATAAGTGTTCTATATTGCGAACTGCAAAAGACTTCTCTACCCTTAAATTGAACAAATGTTCATATATACCTTTTGAAGTTATATCACGTAATGAATAATCTTTTTTATTCAATCGAAACTCCAAATTCAATGCAGTATCTTCCATCACATTATAATTTCTACTTAACAATTGTTTCCATATAAATGGTATATTTTCAAAAATCTGTTTTACTATGTCAATTTCTGACCTATCTAATCCTAGTCTAATGAATTCATGGACGGATTTTATTCTTCCTTTACTGTCGACTATATGATGTATTTTATAAATATTTTTCAAAAATAATGTTTCATTATAATAAATTTGTCCATTAATTCGAATGTATCTATTATTAAAAACAATTTTGGAATGAACATATCGATACTGTCTGCAATACACTTACTAAATGTATTGGTATTTAAATCGATTTAAATTTTTTCTAAGAAATATTTTATTAATGATTTATAATGCAATTATTTCTCCATACCTCCATTACTGTAATACTACTTGGGCAAACAATTGTAATTATTCAATGATGGGATTGTTTCATTTACAGAAGAAATCCGTAAGACTTGTACATCATGCCCACTACCTTGCCCATACCAACTCAATATTTTGTGATTTGAAATGATTGAATGTATTTGATCTTAATGATTTTAACATTGCTATATTTATGTATTTATGTTTTAAAGATTTGATACCATGTAGTCTTTCAAATAAATTATCGATGCACGTAAAATTTAGCTTGCTTGGCATGAACATATCGATACTGTCTGCAATACAATTTCTAAATGTATTGGTATTTAAATCGATTGAAATTTTTTTCCACGAAATATTTTATTAATGATTTATAATGCAATTATTTATCCATACCTTCATTACTGTAATACTACTTGGGGTAACAATTTTAATTATTCAATGTTGAGATTGTTTCATATACAGAAGAAATCCGTAAGACTTGAACATCATACCCACTACCTTGCCCATTCCAACTCAATATTTTGAGATTTGAAATGATTGAATGTATTTGATCTTAATGATTTTAACATTGCTATTTATGTATTTATGTTTTAAAGATTTGATCCCATGTAGTCTTTCAAATAAATTATCGATGCATGTAAAATTAAGCCCCACTCTATCAGCTTTTAAACGGCGATATAGATTAATCCTGTTACAGTCAATGTATTTGTTTTTGTTAAGGTCAAGCTATTTTAAATTTTATATGTGTGTTATGTAGGTGGGTCCTTATTCAATTTTTTATACATTCGGTGGCAGCATTAACAAGGCTATGTTGCTCTTTCTAGCTGTCTCCTCATTCTCATAATTGTTTATCTGTTGTTACATTTTGTTGTCATTTGTTTATGTTATTGTTTTTTATGAGATTTAAAATAAATGATCAATTCAATCAATACAATTCAATTATAATTAATCGACAAAACAGAGATTTAGATTTATTTACCTTAAAATTAGAAATGTTATGAACTGTAACATTTTATAGAATTTTATGAAGGTTCCAGATCAATCCAAACGCTTTGCTGATTATAATTTTTTGCATGAAATTGTGAGTTCGGATGAGGCACAATTCACATTAGTTTAGCTTATCTTGTAAAGACAAAACTCTGTAATATCCAAACAAAATTTCCCTATCAATAATCCATTTTACACCAAAAAATTATGCAAAGGTTGTATTACTTCTTCTGATATTGCGAAAAGGATTATAATTAATATATTTTAATCGGATACTCCTTGATAGTAATTGTCATCCTAACTCTCAAACGTCTATGTCGACATCAATCCATATGTAATGGTTTGAAATTGATCTACTTTTTATACAAAATATAGATAACAAATAGACTGTATGTTACTGACAAATGTATATATGCTAAAGTTTTATTTCACCTGCGTTGTACTGTGTCCTTCGACGTGTTATCAAATTCGGATCCTGAAAATAAAAATAAAATACAACGTTCATATTTTGGTAGTGATGATAGTACAGCCATTTTCCATTAAAAGTCCACATTTTACGTTTCATTGATTAAAAGAATAGATTCGTTTTGGCGCTACGAGAATTAATTGGTGTGAGGTAATGAAAAAAGAAGTGTAACATTTGAACGAGCACACAAAGTTACAAACAGAATCAACTTTCTTCGATCAAATCTGTTAAGACTTATTTGAAAAATCCATAAATTGTTCAGATTGTAATAAATGTTGGGGACCAATTTTAATCTAATAATTCAAATAGATATTCAAAACTCCTACACAAATGTTTAGAAATTGATTTATATGTTCTCTGAGAACTGAAACTTGATGTGTCTGAAGGGCACCCATGTGTGTTACTGGTTGCGTTTGAATGAAATAAGCCATCTAATTTGTATACGTTGATCAGTTTTTCTACCATTCAAGCATCATTGAACTATAAATGCTAGTTTATAATCATAATGCACTTAATGTTACTTAATTAACATTTTGATTGACCAAATATATGGTATCCATCAATACATGGTAATATCCATTACCTGAACATTCATCGGCTTAGGTATAGAGGGTATTTGGCATATAACATAACCAACCCCCCCCCCCTCTTCCCCCACAAAAAAAATAATACAGACCAAATAGGATAAAAGAAAGAACTTAATTTGAAGTGATCAAAATAAGTTGTGCTCCCCCCAGTGTTATGCCATGCACCGATTATGATATTCCAAAAAATTTGGTAGTGAATGTAGACTTATTTACAAACCCTGTGTTTTCAGCAGGAAGGTCATGTGACAGGAAGAATATGGATTTCCATCCTGTTTTATGGTGAGCCTCACAATATCAGCCTGGCCGTCTTGATTGAGTTCGGAAACCCCGAATGGTCGAACTGTGGAAAGCTGATGTCGAATAGCCGTGGATGACACACGCTGTACAAAAATGAAAATTGAGTAGTGTATTTCAAGTGAACATGCTGTATTCAAGTCATGAGCCAGGATCTTTCACAAAAACGGACCGAGACTACTTGCCAAACATATTCGTGGCCGATACCACTAGCCGAGAGTCGTGTAAGTGGGAGGAGGGAGGGGGGGAGGGGGGGGGGGGGGGGGGGTCTGTCGCCAATAATGTTCGCGGCCGAGCCCGAGACTAATGGTTGAAGGGCCGGTCACATTTACGGTAGTGGACGTAGTTGAACGTAGTGGAGTATAACGTAGTTGAACGTAGTTTAAGGTAATTGAAGGAAGTTGAACGTACCGGCATCCGTACCGTACCGGATTTATCCGTGATGCTAACTTGGTATTAACTCGGGGGAGCCGTGATCCTCGATTTAATTTGTGAACATGTTAAAAAGAGCAGGTACTAAACCGAAGTCTAACGTAGTCTAACGAAGACTAACGTAGTCTAACGAAGTCTAACGTAGTCTAACCTTTACTTCTAAACGTACTCAAACGTACTCTAACGACCTTTACCGTGCACAAAACCAGCACCGGCATTCTTGGTCTAAGCATGTTTCAGCCAAAAAAGAGACACATTTCACAAAACTGCTCTGTTTGAAAAACAAGCGAACAATTGCCGTACCACACCGCGGGCGGGCTGTATGCTCCGTGCGGATTTTTTTTGTCTGTAGTAACATTCTTTAGCATAGTATAGCGTGGTCTAGCGTAGTGTCTACCGTAGTCTACCGTACTCAAGCGTCAGACGTACTACTCCGTTCCTGTCCGTGAGCGAGCTGCACCCGCATTAGCGTAGTCTAGCGTAGTTTATCGTACTTTAAAGGGACATTCCCTCTTTTACAAAACGTCTGAACAGTTTCCAGTTGACGGATGGGGATGAATGTAACACACACACACAAATCAGATCGAACAGCCCTATAATTTGGATTCTACAAAAGAAAAACGAAAGCGTCCCTCCATCAGACTATATATCGGTCAATTAAAGAGTTTAACTGATTTAGCATAATATGTAATGTAAAGGTATGTTACGGAAACAATCTCAAAAATGAAGAATATGTAATTACATGTAGTCAGTTTAAGCGAGGTTTGGCTATTTTGCCTAGTGTGCGGTCATGCTAATTGTTATTGTGCGCGGGTCACGTTGCTAGCTCGGGTCACGTAGGGGTCACGCATAGCGTTGTGGTACTTCGCGGAATCCGTGTACGAACTTCCTCACTGGGTGAATATACGTATAATGCACATTTAACCGTTGGACGATGGTTTATTAGTTTTAGGTCTATAACTCCACGAAAAAGATTTCAAGCCCTAATTTTTTCAGGCATGCTATTAAATGACATTTTCTTTCATATAAGACAATAACCTCGCAACTTTTGAAATTTGGCTTGCAAAAGAGGGAATGTCCCTTTAACGTACTTATCTGTACTCTTATGTGGCTCATCACCGTACCTTAACGTAGTTCAACTTAATTTAACATAGTTAAGGGCCGGTCATACTTACGGTAATGGACGTAGTTGAACGTAGTGGAGGTTAACGGAGTTGAACGAAGTTTAACGTAGTTGAACGTAATTGAACGTACCGGCATCCGTACCGTACCGTAGTTGACCGTGATGCTAACTTGGTATTAACTCGGGGGGGGGGGGGGGGGGGGCCGTGATCCTCGATTTAATGTTTGAACATGTTCAAAAGAGCGGTACGTTAAAGACATCCGTGATGCTTACGTACTAAACCGAATTCTAACGTAGTCTAACGCAGTATAACGTAGTCTAACGTACTTTCACGTACTTCTTGACGTACTCAAACGTACCCTAGCGTACTCTAACGTACTTTACTGTGACTAAACTAGCATCAGCACTTTTGGTCCAGGCATGTTTCAGCAAAAAAACAAATGACAAATGTCACAGAACTGCTATGTTTGAGAAACAAGCGCACAGTGGCCGTACTACGCCACCGGCTGGAAGTTATACTTTAGCGTAGTATAGCGTAGTGGCTACCGCAGTCTACCGTACTCGAGCGTAGTCAGACGTACCACTCCGTATCGGTCCCTGATCAAGCTGTACCCATATTAGCGTAGTCTAGCGTAGTTTATTGTACTTAAACGTCACGGGCGTAGTCATGACATTGATACCCATTCAAGTGGGGGGGATGAGCTATTCATTCATCGGATTACATCCCCCCCAGTTGAATAGGTATTACGTAACTCGCTACGCCAGTGTTAAACGTACTTATCCGTACCCTTCCTTGGCTAACCACCGTACCTTAACGTAGTTCCACGTAGTTTAACCTAGTTTAACGTACTTACACCACGTTTGACCGACATTAAATTACCCTACTGATCACTACGTCCATTACCGTAAGTATGACCGGCTCTTTAAGCGTACTTACACCCCGTTTGACCCACATTAAATTACCCTACGGATCACTACGTCCACTACCGTAAATATTTGTAAAAAACGTTAAACTAGGTTAAATTACGTTGAACTACGTTAAGGTACGGTGATGGGCCACAGAAGAGTACAGATAAGTACGTTCAAGTACGATAAACTACGCTAGACTACGCTAGGCTTCGGTAATGTGTGTGCAGCTCGCTCACGGACAGGTACGGAGTGGTACGTCTGACTACGATTGAGTACGGTAGACTACGGAAGCTAATACGCTAGACTACGCTAAAGAGCGTCACTACGGTATATTTTGCAACCCCGCACGGAGTATGCAGCCAGCCCGCGGTGTGGTACGGCCATTGTGCGCTTGTTTTTTCAAACAGAGCAGTTCTGTGAAAGTTGTCTATTTTGTTTTGCTTAAACATTTCTGGACCAAGAGTGCCGATGCTGGATTTGTGCACGGTAAAGTACGTTAGAGTACGTTTTAGTACGTAACGAAGAACGTTAGACTACGTTAGACTTCGTTAGACTACGTAAGACTTCGGTTTAGTACGTTAACATTACGGATGCCTTTAACGTACCGATCTTTTGAACATGTTCAAAACTTAAATCGAAGATCACGGCTCCCCCGAGGTAATATCAAGTTAGCATCGCGGACAACTACGGTACGGTACGAATGCCGGTACGTTCAACTACCTCCAACTACATTCAACTTCGTTCAACTACGTTAGCCTCCGCTACGTTCAACTACGTCCACTACCGTAAATGTGACCGGCCCTTTAAGAGTCATGTAAGCGGGGAAGGGGGAGGGGGGAGGGGAGGGGTCTTCGCCAGAAATGTTCGAGGCCGATATAAAGTGGTCTCGAGACCGGTAAAAAGTGGACCAAGACTGGCAAAACGAGGATCTTTCTGAAATTTGCCAGTCATGACCACTTTCGCAGAACATCAAAATCAGCCGAAATAGCGGTAAATCACTATTCCACGATTATCACGTGATACGCAGTATTGCGCCATGTTCGGTTCTACGTGTTGTGGCAATGGGGATATTTGTGCAAAGACTACATTTAATTGAAGTACATTTCTTTTCGCCAAATGTACAGGACAGATAATCTAAATAGTAAATGTGTACCATCCTTGATAATTGAACTAATGGTGTGTAGTTTTTCTAAATTATCTGGCATGAACATTTTAAGAAAATCTTGCTCGATTATGCGGGTTCGTTTTTCAAATAAACGGTTGATTCGCGCATTGACTTACGCGACAGCTGTTTGATGCCGTACGAACTAGTACGGTGCGAAATAACGAGGGAAAGTGAGAGAGCGTGTGAGAATGGCGTTTAGCTCGGCAAGATAATAGAACGGCAAGACATGCACGCGGAAGGCGAGAATGGCGGACACAAAGCTGGATATAATATGTTAAAAACGGCTGTACACATATATATGTTTTCGATCACCTATAGTATCGCATGGCACTATCGCACCGATATACGCGCCATCTATCGACATTGATTAGAGAAAAGTAGGAAACTACTTTTTCACGATAATGGTAAAGCTGTTGAAGGGGGGGAGGGAGTCCATACGCACCCATCGCACCCCCTGGCTACGGGCCTGCGTATTGTCTCAATAGTGCTATCAATGCCACCATAACATTCCATTTCCTGAGCTCTCTAGTATAGTGTTTGTGGATTGTGCATGAAAGCCTTCCACGCTAATAGTTCGCAACATTACTATCAGGTGACAAAGCGATGGTCCCTGAATATTGAATCAATATATATATTTGTACCCCAGCCACAGGGCATTTATTGGTATAAACAAAACTAAATTTAAACATAGCATAACATTACAATCAAATCATAATAACAAAACAACAATAAGAATAAATGAACCGTCGTACAATAGCTTTGTTAAACTAATTAAACAATATCAGAAAACATTCTTTTCAAGGATAACTTTTTTGTATCAAAATATTTACCATGACCTTTCAAACTAAATCTATATTTTTTTTTTTTTATAATATAAAATTAACGCTAATTTAAACTGATAAAATACAGGTATTTTATTCACTAGTTTATTTCGAAATATTAATGGCTTACTAACGAACAATAAACAGTTTATTGCTCTATTATTTAAACCGCTTAATCCAAACAATATATTTTCATTTGTAAAATGTATATTTCATCCAGCACTTAGGTTAATCCATCTTCCTAATTTTGCCCAAATATTTTTAACAAATTGACAGTCACAAAATAAATGAGTAATTGTTTCAGTATGTGCATTATAAAAGGAACCTAATTAATTTTCAACTATATTCAGTTCAAATAATATGTCGTTTGTAAAAAAAATTCTATGTAATAGTGTAAATTTACATCCAGAGTACTACTAAATACAAAATAACAATAGCTCTGCCATATGGACTCATCAATATTAAAAAACATTTTCCATTTTGTAAAGCTTTTACAGTCTTCCCTTTTTTGCTGTAATAATAAAGCATTTATATGCGAGCAGCCTTTTCGAATTGACAGATAAGGGAAATTAAATCTAATCTTAAAGGCTGTTCCATTATCACAAAAATACCACAACGGTTATTAAAACCAGATTAAATAGCTTCACATTGGCGCACTCGCAAATTTTTGGCCCAGGAAATAGTAGTGGTTCCGTAAGTGGTGGAAATTAATTGCTTTGTTTATGAATTACACAACCCTTTGCCAAATGTTGGGTATCTTTTTGATATCACAAAACGTTACCAAAACATATAATAATGTGTTGTTCTTTGCCTGGTGGTCCCCTTTAATATGTATAATTTGTTCATACAAATTATGATCAACCATATCGTGCAAGTCACCCGAAAAATCGATGCCTTAAAGGGGTAGTTTAGTTTTGGTAGAGAAGGCGCTGCACATCACAATTTTTTTGTGAGGTAATGAAAAACTGAGTGTCGAATTTGAGAGAACATGTAATTTTAATGGCAGAATAAACTTTATTTGGTCTAAATCGACCCAGAAACGGCTAAAATATCAATAAATATATCTGAGCCTATAATTATTTGGGGCTCAAATAATTAGATGATTTTTTCAAACAATTAAAAAAATACTTGCACTTTTTCAAAAATTTTCAAAAGCGTTTTTTAAATAGTTGTTGATGATCTCTCTCTTTAATCATTATTTAAATAAAACATCACATGCATAATTTTGTATGAAAAATGGTTGAAACCAAATTCTTGTTAGAAAGCGCCCTCTTGTGTTTTAATGGCTCTTTTTTTTTTAATGATAACGGGCTTTTTACTTAGTCATTTGTAATTTTGTATACCTTTCGAGCATGGTGGAGTTATAACTATTAATTTATAATGTTACTGTCCAGGTTTGGTTACTGAAGTCCAGCCTTACCAAAACTGTACTACCCCTTTAAAATCTAAAATAACCATCAAAAACCCAATCTAAATTGTCTTCTATACACAAAGAATCTTTCCTTTCTTTATATCTCCCTTTCCATATCACTTTAGTTTTGTGTTTATCTATACTCAATCCTGATGCCGCTTCAAAAATATCTAAAAATTCTTTCGTTTTCTCCAAATCATCTTTTGTCCATCTAAAGTAATACTATTAGAGTATCATCAGCATACTGAATTATTTTGTGCTGAACATTAGCTTTTTTTATCCCATTAATACCATCATATTTTTTACCATTATACTTAGTATTTCAGCACATAAAAGAAAAATGTATGGAGACAGGGGGTCACCCTTACGACATCCTCTTTCTATATTAAATCTGCTTGTCATATGACCATTGACCAAAGCGCATGAGGAGGGATTCTCATAAAAAAAAGTTTAATCCATGATTTTATGGAATCACCAAAATTTAAAAAGTCCAGGGCCTGAAAGATAAAGTCGTGTGATATTGAGTCGAAAGCTTTTTCAAAATCTATTATCAACAAAAGTCCAGGAATATCATTTAAATCCGTGTATAACATCAAATCATACAGAAGATGTATATTTTCCCCAATAAATCGTCCAGACATGAACCCTTTTGACTTTCATTAATCACAAAATGTAATATTTGTTTAATCCGGTTTGTTATACAAGATGAAGCATTTAATAAAGAAATAGGCCTCCAGTTTGATAACAATTTTCTATCTTTATTTCCTTTTGGTATTAATGTAATCACTCCCATTTTATGCAGTCAGATGACTATTAGAATATGCATAATTCAATGATCGAAGTAAAAAAAATACTTCATACTGCCCCCCAAAACACTTTGAAAATTCAACTGTAAAACCATCTATTCCAGGGGATTTATTACTTTTCACGTTTTTAATAACTTGAAAAACCTCGTCAATTAATAAAGGACCTTTAAAGAATCTTTCATCAGCACATTCAATTTCGGGATGTTTCTTGATTGAAAAAGATCCCAATCAAATTTGGATACATGTTTATGCTTATATAATTTAGATTAAAAACGATGTACTTCAAATGAAACATTTGGATTTTGAATTGTATTACCTTGATTACCTATTAATACGATTTTGTTTTTCTAAATTAAAAAAGAACATTGAGGGTTTTTCTCCAAACTCTATTCATTCTAACTTTGAACGAAGAATTGGGTCATCGACTTTTTGTTTTCTTAAATCTTCCAATTTATTTTGTTTATCTCCTGAATTTTCAATAATATCTTTATTATCTAAAACATTAATAATCTTATTTTATAAATCACTAATTTCCTTTTCTAATTTAGTTTCATTTTTCATACACCGTTTTCTTTTTATACTTGAATATGATATTGTCTCACCTCTTATCATTATTAATAATGTATTAAAAATAACTCATCATCTATATAAAGTCTATAATTTTCAAAGTCACATTTATCTAAGTCTAATTCATCATAAGACACTTCATCCACCGAATACAATACAATACTTTCTTTAATTACATGTATAATTTTCTGTACGTATTCTTCATCTTTCAACAACGAGTTATTAAATTTCCAATAACCTTTACCTATATGTATCTTATCTAATTTCAAAGACAAGTGTACTAATAGTAAGTGGGTTTTCAATTTCCAATATATATTTTTCTAACTGATAATACAAAAAAAGGGGACATTCAGTGTTGGGACCATACAATGATACTATTAACGTAATATCACAATCAAATATCCTAATGGAGTACAACACGGTATCCATTATCATATTCTGTACTATTTAAAATATCGACTGTTATGCCTCCACTAAACAAAATTGCCACTCCTCTTGAGTTTGATGCTTTAAAACTAAAAAACAATGACCAACCCATTCTTTTCTAAGTGTTTCTCGATCTAAATTGATTAAATGCGTATCTTGTAAGCAACATATATGATATGTATTTAATATTAAAAATTGGAACAATTCATGCTAGACCACGACAGTTCATAGAAACAATATCTACCTTAGACATATATAACTGACATCATTAGGAATATAAATCCAATACGCCCTGTGGAGATTTTTACAATTGACACATACAACATTGAACATACACAAAACGCATTTACACACATCACTACTCATACGCATACTCAAGGAACTTCAAAAAGCTCCACAAATTGTCCATGGAATTTAAAGTAAAGGCTTCATAAAATCAGTGTAATAAAACGAAAAAGTTGATGAATAAACGAACATTGGAAAAATAAAGAAATATAGAAATAAAGAAATAAAGAAAGAAACAAATAAACAACTGAGAATCGAAGGAGAAAAGAAGGAAGCAAGGAAAAGCAATACGCAGGAATATCAAAATCTTTATACCCCTCTATCAATATATATAAATATATTTGTGTACGTATAAATGAATTTGCTTACCAGGGTTTTAACCTCTCCTCCATGTTTACTAGATATTATGACATCTCCTGCCTTTGGCATCACATTGAAAAACACCGGGGGATGGGCCTTTCGATAGTGTTCAAGTTCGTCACTGGCTTCTGACTGTTATGATAATGATATAGAAAAGGCAGAAAAGGTTATAGTGGCATACCATGAACAACCCTCTATGAATAATACTTGATGACCCAGCAAGAAAAGCGATAAATGATTGCAAATGGTTCACCAGTATACTCCATATTTTTTTAAATTAAAAACAGCACTGTTATTTAGCTGTTTATATTTTGTTCTACAATTTAAGCTTCATTGATTATGAATACTTGAATATGTGACAGTTTAAGTTACTAACATTCAGTTCTAACGGATATGTATTATCCCTTGAGAAGGTATAATCACCTGTTCAGCAAATGCGAGATTATCACTCATGTGAAGCTGAATAGTACACTCCTCGTCTGGGTTCAAATGTTCTGGTATGAAAGGGGTGCAAAAGAGTTCCTTCCAAGCTACATGTTGCTCTAAGGGCAGTAGGACCCACCACTCGGCACAGTAATCAACGTGAAGCTCAAAGTATCTCTCGCTGACCTTGCAGTACGGAAGAACACCAGGAGTCGATGACTTTATCTTCTTCGCACTTTGGGGATCTGCATGACATATCAACACCAATGGTGACATTTTCCATATGTGTTTATGCAGGCTCGGAGGCTTTGTAAGGGCAAACTACTATATAACATTATGATGATACTGGAAGTCTCAAATCTGCTATAGTGCACGAGATTCTAAAGGAATACTTTTCATGATATAAAGTGTTTGGTTTACAATAAAGAGAGCCTATGGAAAAGACATCGAATATACACTTACTCAATACACAGAATACCATGGACGTAGATCTGTCATTGATACCCATTCAACAGGGGGGTGATCTATTCATTCAACCCCCCCCCCCCCCCTGGTAAATAGGTATTACGTAAGAGTACCTACGCCCATGCAGAATACAAAACTGTTCTTCAAACTGAAATCTTCTGAAACTGTTACGTTGTCTTTATGGATACAGAAATGCCATGGTTTCCTCTTCCAACATCACACAATCTTTCTTTACAACATAATGAGAGATATTTAGAATAATGCTGAACTCCTCGTTTTAAATCACTTTTATACAATTAGAACAAACTCTTCGAGTACTTAAAATGACAATCATTTTGATTTATCTAAACTTTAATACCGATTTACACTCTATTGAAATATGATGAAATGTACCGGAATCGATCCATGACGGGTCACATTCACGTTTACATTTAATTCCTTTATTGTGCTCTTATGATAAATCTTGGAAAGGAAAAACAATCATGATATACCTGTTACTCGATTACTTGGTCGGGAAACAATGAAAGGACGAATTTGGTCACAATTGTAGACCATGGCCGAGTGAGGGATCTTCATTAGTATGGGAAGTTCGAACTGGAGACCTGGCGAGCTACTTTCACATCGAATACCATAGCAGGCCAAAGATTCATTACTTGACATATCAATCCATGAAGCATCGGTCACCATCTTCAATGTGATATTAAGTTGACTTCCTCTTTCCAGGGCACCCGGTGGAATTGTCACGGTAACGTCAAGTTCTTTCAAGTGTATATCCTTTCCATCAGCAGTGATGGTATGACGTACAGGCCGGGTACTAGCTACTTTAAAATGTTTGTGAGAAAACATAATTTAGATATAATAAATGGAATAAAACAAATAACATTATCAATATAACATTTCAATGTAATGGACAAAAAAGACGTATTACGTAATCCAACATAATTTAATTTGGAGAGTTTTCCTCCATTAACTCAAATATTCCGAATGTAGTATCCATAATACCTAATTTTCTTAATATAACTTTCTATAGCGCCCACTTTATTATTCGCTCTTCCCATACCGTAGGCATGCATGATTAACTTAAAGGGACTTAGTAACATTGTCCAAATCCTCAAAATAAAATTTGAATTATAGCGGTTCCCTCATACCTTGTTGTATTCGTATTAACAATAAAACCATAGGACAGGTTTCGGTTTTTCAAGTTTCCCTTTCGTTACAAAGATATGTACGATCGAAGTATTCAGATAAGAAAAACTCTCCCGGAGTTTTTCTTATCGTGTACAAAGTGAGTGCAGTGAGTTTATAGTGAATATCACTTTGCATTTTCGCTCATTACTTGGCCATGCAATGTCCATTTGACTTGACATTTTCACACAATACCCTGTGGACATATGATATAACAACAATATATACTCCGCAAAAAAAGAAACTGGACACTTGTATAAGTTGAAATATTTTATATTTATGTACGATAAAGTGTACATTATCATATATCAAATTAAAGGAAATGTAGTTATCTACATGCAGGGTATAAATTAAAGGTGTAATCGTTCATGCATGAAATGCCACGATCAATTATCAATAGCAAGGTCTGTTTTCAAAAATAGCAAAACAATGGAGGACCACACCATTCGACTGAAATGATAGTAAGCGTTTCACTTAAAACTAGATGTGCGGGGCGAGTAAATTATGATATTATTCAACTTTATTGTTATGAGCAAACTCTGAAAATAAACATTTTTCAATAAAACAAGGCAAGGTTTTATTACTTGTCTGTATTTGAGGCATGAAGCTTGTCTGTTTTCTGTGTCCCCTGCAATTTTAACCATAGTTACCCAGAGAAATGACATGTTAAAGACTGTCTAACTGTTTGACCAAATGTGACATCAGGTTTTGAACATCTTTGGACTACGGTAGAAATCTTAAGAAGAATTTAAACCATTTTTCATGCTGAAATAAGGGCACAAACTGTGATTTCGACTAATAAACCATTGACATGGAATTCCCCATTTTGTTACATTTGGATGAAAATAAAGCCTATAACGTTTACAATTTGTCTTCATTTATACTTTTTTTTTATTGAGATGAAGATAGAAAAGGTCACATTTGTAAAGAAAAATTATGCCATGTCATGAATATAGCGTTTTAGATTATACTTATCAACATTTTTATGGTTGAGTTGATGTTTCTTTTTTGCAATTTTTTGAAAACAGACCTTGCTGTCGTTAATTGACCGTGACAAGTCATGCATGAATGATTTCATCTTTATGGTATGCCAATATTGAAGAGGGTCATTTTATCTTTAATTTGATATGCAATATCATATATTTTATCGTAAATGAATATGAAATATTTTGTGTTACACAAGTGTCCAGTTTCTTTTTTTGCGGAGTATACATTGCATCAACCATTCATCACTTTTTGCACATGTCAACAAAGTTACTAGATCCCTTTAAATAGTCTTTGGATGGACATTTCAATGATTACTATTCGTAAAAAGACAAATAAAGTACCGTAACATAAATTGTTATTTTTTTTTCCAAAGACGAAACATTCATCGAAAAATTACGATTTACATGATTTTACGAGAAATCGAATAATGTTTCCATTTCTGTTAAAATCATATAAATGTTTGATATCTTTGAAATCTAATTCATGAATATTCAAGAACTGAAATTAACGCAAATGTAGGTTTTGTTTTGTTACGTAACTCGTTTTGTTCAGTGTGATCAAAGTTTAAATTACAAAATTATTTGTATTTGATTTTTAGTTCGATTACTAGTTTCTAATTAATTTCTTGATGTCTTTTTAATGTATATAACCAATTGCTATGTTTTAGTTTGTAGAACTTAGATTGAGTGGGTAAAAACGACAACCTGACTTGTTGGTTAAATTATAAGTTATAAGTATGGGAAAATATAGGTAATACTTATTAACTGAATGAATATTGTTCACAGGGTTATATAACTCTTATAACATATATGAATTGGATGATAATGAAACTGTAAATGATTCATATGACTCCATCATAAAATTGATGACATAAATTATCAACAATATATTAAAGTAATATATTTTCGTCATTGGACTTCAAATTGAAATATAAATTATATTATAAAATATAAACCTTATATGAAAGTTATGTTTCGTACTGAATTTGATTTCCCGACCCATCAAAATCAGCCACTAGTAGGCAGGGGTGCATGTTAAGATAATAATAGTTATTACAATTTTTTTTCCTGGTAATGTGAATTAGCATGTAATCGTTATTAATATTCCGTAACTTAGGGGAAAGGTAATATTCATAGCAGTAGGTCTTTAACCATATTTAGACAACTTCTAAACATGTTTTGTTCACACCTCGCACATCTAAGTGACTCTGTAGCTAAATATGGGCCATATTTAGGTTTTACATGGCGCTAAGTTCACAAAAGAAGTTAAATTACGTTAAACCAGTAATATCAATAATTTCAATGTCTTACCTTTGGACTTCGGAGTTACAATTCCAGAGTCAGTTCTGTATATGATATTATCATGTAAACATACTTCAGTTGAATAAAATGAAATGTCAATAAATGTGGAAGAATAAACATGTTCAAATTTCCACCTTTACATAGGTGAAAAATACTTGTCATTTATAGCCAAGTTTTGTGTATAGAAAGGTATCTGTCATTTGAATAATGTCGACTTGATGAGCTCCACAAAAGCTAACAAAGCCGAATAATGCACAATGTGACAAATAGAACAGGATATTACAGTGATCGCCATAGTGTTATTAATGTGCTCATGTAAAACGTGTAAACAAGAATCAAGCCCAATATCATGGTTCATCAGTCAAGCCTTTGTTTGATTGGAAACAACAACGGATATGCATGTATGAGAAAAGTCCCATGGACTAACGACACAATGACAAACTTGTGTTAATGGGGAAAGGTTGATTGTACGATAATGATATGAACATTTTCTCTATGCAATCTGCTGTTACTTGATGTCATGATCCATGTACACATATATATCAGCGTTCAGATAGTAAGGTTCAAAAGAGAGCAGAATCAAAGAAGGAAATTGCTGATGGACTTCTCCATTTCTTTCAAGATGGTTAGATATAAGCGAAAGAAACTTTCCCTCACTGTAGAGTAAACAGACAAGCAACTCATGTTTATTCCTATGTTGATATGAATATAATTAGGTCCTTTCTTTCATACTTGGAGGGGACTGTCAGGGCAAGTCTTAATTATCACAACACAGATGCATGGGACAGCTCGGGCAAAATCCTTTCTCTTCGTTTTATTATCACTATGAATTAAATTGTAATTTGTTGTCTCTTATAGCACTTTTTCACTGGAAATATGATAGAAGAAACTTTGATCTTTCAAGCTGTAGATTAGAATTACATTTAGAAGTATTTTTTCTCTCCAAAAATGACTTTTGTTTCTCAGCTCGCACTTAGGCGAGTATTGGCTCTGTTCATCTGAATAGGTCACATTAAGCAACATGAATTGTACATTGACCTGATTTGTTTGCAACCCACAATAATTTACTAATTCATGAAACATTGCAGTAGCTGCAATTGTTATTTGCAAATCAAGTTGTGCTCTGCGCAATTCGTAGCTATTCCCCATACGTATTTCACACGAAATGCTCTGGTGATAAAAAGAAAACCCATGCTGAAGTATTTATAATACATGTTTTGATCATTATTTACAATAAAACCTTGTACTTATACAAATTAGGGGCAGTCATCTGTGATTCCAGGGTATTGCACTAAGGGGTTTCCAGAAACAATCTGTCGTTTTCTGGTAATTTACTTTCAAACTTTGCATGTTGCAGTGTATTGGGGCTAGTGAAATGGGACCCAGGGTCCCACTTTTTTCACCATACACTTGATGAGGGGGCATCTTCCAATGATCGCACCAAGGGGTTTCAAGGAACAATCTATCATTTTCTGGCAATAAGACTCCCAAACTAAGCATTTTCCAGTGTATTATTGAGTTATACAGGGTGGCCCCCAAAAACAGAACGGGGCATTTCCCAAAATATAGCTACAAAATGATCATGTCCATCAGATATAGTGTCTTTTCCAATGAAAAATGATACCAAGAACAGTCATTTTGGAAGTGTAGTTTTTGTTATAGGGCGCTTTGAGTGAGACCATGTCGGGTTCCCATTTTTGTCAATTTTTACGAAGTCAGAGTCTGATAAATGAGACTTAGTGCTCGTCATACTATTGAACAACTATGCCCATTCTCTCGGCACCGCTCGGCACACAGCTGAATGCACACTAATAATGGCGCGCGGATTGCTCGCGTGTTCGATGGTATTACGGGCAGTAAGTGCGATTTATCAGGCACTGACTTGGTACAAATTTGCAAAAATGGGAACCTGACATGGTGTTACTCACAGCGCCCTAAAACAAAAACTACATGACCACAATGACTGTTCTTGGTATCGTTTTTTATTGGAAAAGACACTCCGATGGACATAATAATTTGGTACTATATTTTGGGAAGTGCCCCGTTCCGTTTTTTTGGACCACCCTGTATAGTAATAAGATTACAGAGTGGGGCTACTAAAACGGGACAAATGGTCCCACTTTTTCACCGTAAACTTGATGAGCGGGCATCCCCAAATTATCCCACCTAGGGTTTTCCAGGAAAATCTGTCGTTTTCTGGCAATAAGACCCCCAAACTCAACATTATCTAGTGTATTATTGGGCTACAGTTAGATTAAAGAGTAGGGCTAGTACTTTTTTTGCCTTAAACTTGGTGAGGGGGCATCCCCCAGTGATCCTACCAAGGTTTTTCCCAGGAACAATCTGTAATTTTCTGATAATTACACTCCCAAACTAAGCATTTTCCAGTGTATTATTAAGCTACAGTTAGATTAAAGAGTGGGGCTAGTAAAACGGGACCCAGGGATCCACTTGCTTACCTTAAACTTGGTGAGGGGGCATCCCCATGTGATCCTACCAAGGTTTTCCCAGGAACAATCTTTCGTTTTCTGGCAATTCATTTTCAAACTGTGCATGTTCCAGTGTATTAATGACCTAAATAATGATATTAAATAGTAGGGCTAGTAATGGGACCCAGCCTCCCCCTTTTTTCACCATAAACTCGTTTTCTGGCAATGAGACTCCCAAACTCAACATTTTCCAGTGTATTATTGAGCTAAAGTATTACTTTTAAACAGTAGGGCTAGTAACCCAGGGTCCCTCTTTTTCACCATTAACTTTATGAGGGGGAATCCCCAAGATCCCTCCAAATCTTCCCCATCCCGCCACTCAGTCCCATATGATTGAGGCATTCACAGTATACAGATGCAGCACGTATCATAATCACGCGTAACCGTGTATCCGATATATTGTTTCTTATTGTTGGCTAGACAATTATTGTTTGCTAGCTTTTTTTTGGCTGGCTTATTGTTGGTTAGCTTGACACAGGCCATATGATACCTGAAAATGAGCACCGGATACGGATTCCTTACCCCCTAATACCCTAGGATAATTGTTTTAAAGTGTACTATTTTTAGAATCTAACTCATGACTTTACTTCAGAAATATACTAATAAACTTTGTTTAATGATGTTAATTAAAGAAAATGCCCAAGATTGCCATGGTGACAACCTCACACAATTATCCACAGAAATCATTTCGATGATGAATGCATTATACAAATATGGGACTAATGAACGCATCCTGGTCGATTCCCGGCGTTTTCACGCAATAAATGCCCCCTCCCTCCCTATTGCTGAGTTTAGCGTACATTTACAGCAAATTATTTCCCCATTTAAACAAAAAAACGGGTACAAATCCATTTTTAAAAATAACCCTTTTTCGCATTTCTAGTACACATTAAACAAAATACCACTTCAATAGAAGCTTTAAATACACAGAAAAAAATATGATTTATGGCCCTTCAAAAACGGGTTCCTTTTTTTAAAATTTCTCAAACATTTGAATGAAATTTGAACACTTTTTTTTTTTTTGTCCACGAACATATTCATGAAACTTTAATATACCCTTTTTGTTTCCAGTTCCGTGATTTTGTAATTGTTGCTCCCCACCCCCCCCCCTTTTTTTTTTGCAGAATTGTGAACGATAATTCGTTTATACGGTCATTGTGAAGTTTGCACTTTGCACCAGCAGACTTATTGTCTTGTCACTATTAGACCGGGGGCCCAGAGCGTTTATCTAGTTGAAGAGAGACAAAAGGTTTGATGGTCTCATCATATTAGTATGTGGCCAAGGGTCAATGAAATGAATTGCTGCCCGGTCACATCCTGTACCGTAAGCCTAGGGGGCCCTAAAAGGGGGGCCAACAATGCATTTATCTAGATGAACACCGTCAAGGACAAAAGTTGGTGGATATCGTTCCTTAGGGGGTACCTATTACAGGGGCCTGGGAACGATTTTTTCACCGGGGGTGCTGAGATATACACTGTTGGTCATAATGTTGGAATATTTTGGTTAAAGTTCCAACTTCATTCTCTTTCTCTATTTTTTGCGCCTAATGAACCATTTTAGACTAAAAATAATGATTGTATAATGTTTCCAAACTACTAATGTACAATACATGGTTGCATGAATTTGCATAAATTAATTTAGCCTTTTGTTTTGAGCTTTGAAAGGCAGGACCTTTGATATTGCCCCTTACCCGCTCCAAAGCGTATGTCCAACAAGTCATCGTTACGGGTCATTTCTCAGAGTTGGCTGTACAATTTTCAACCAAAATTGGCACAGAGGCTCTCTAGGTCATACTCCGTCCAACGCCATTGGCTACACACCAAACGATGCTTGTGCTCCACCAGGAAGGGGTATCAACAAGCAATGTCTACTATTTTGTTGGAACATCACAGGTTCCTGTCTGTAAAATCCCCAGACGTCATCGAGAGGAGGATCAATTAAAGCTACGGGAATCTCTAGGACGCCCACGATTGACCACCAGGATAAATGATCGCAAATTGCTTAACTTGTGCCGTAGAAACCGGAAATGCCAAAAGGGAGCCTTCGCCGTCTATGAAGAAGTCACTATGGAATCAACGCCTTTCGCCAAACTGTACATCAGAGATCGCTCTAAATGATCACCGAGCAAGACAAACTACCAAGTGTCTACCGGACGTCCCTGAACTAGGGAGCCCAGAAAATTGCCGCCTGGACAATAGTGATATGTCATCTCAATGGGTACGAGCCATAACATCCTTGACCGAACATATGGAAGACAAAGGGTTCATCGATTACGTGGTGAGAAGCTCCAAGATTTAGGCATTCACAAAACGACTTGAGGTTGTGACGGCCCAACGGTGGTATGGCTCGTACCCATTAAGATGACATATCTCTATTGTCCAGGCGGCAATTTTCTGGGCTCCCTAGTCCAGGGACGTCCGGTAAATCTCGATTGCATGGTTTATATAAATTGATAATGATTACCGACTTTCTTGTTTTGAAGACCGCGCAACATGTAGAAAGAAATATTATATCCCGTCTGTTTTCCTTGCCGATGGCGTCCTAAAACATAGCGTTCAATTTTGAACGGTACATTGTACGAATGGGTGTTATGCTTATCGCCCGCCTTGTAGCATTATTGCGTGTGAATGATTCACCGAGATCATTCACAAGAAAGATGATTACAAGAAAGTTGATATGGAGAAAAAGCGGTAAATTCTTGAATATACTTTACATCAAATGTGTTCTTTATGAGTTTATGCAGCTGCTCGTATAATTTCCACTTTGATGTTATGCATCTAATGTTTGTTTTATGCTGTCAAACTAAAATTATCCGGTAATATGACATGATAGCATACACTTTACTGTACGTTGATGGCTCGTTGATGGAATATCGGACTACGCCCTCTGACGTCACCCAAGCTCCATAGTCTAATTACGAACTGGCTTATTCAGTGCGGCGCGACCACCGCGGCGCACCAGTACGCAACTCTATGTTTTCGTATCGCTCGTTCGCGTGCGCGGAGTAATGCGTGCGGGTTTATTGCCAGCGTCGCCTGTTCGCTGTGTATTTCTCGCAGAATTTGGCTTTAGAAGCGACAAATTGCGCTGTGTCGGGGTTATTTTTTCTCTCGAAATATGGGTTTTTATTAATCGAATCATGTATTTTGAAGGTGGAAAACTGTCTACTTTAAGTCGAAGAATGTGAAATTAGGTAAGTAAAAACCCATATATGTGTATCAATTTGTCCATTACGGGGAGTTTTGTATCACACTAACAGTGAGAATCAAGGTTTTTGAATGCAAGTATGCCAGGCGCCGTGCGTAGGTGAGGGACACGTTTCAGTTTTTTTTTTTTTATTTCCCCTTCGTCCCTTTCGTTAATGAAAGATATTTACGAATTGATATGTCAAATTATCCATCCACTGGATCGTCAGAACCGTGTGCAAAGTGAGTGCAATGAGTTAGTGAATACCACTTTGTATTTGTGCTCATTACTCGACCATATAGATAGATAGATAGATAGATAGATAAATGGTTTTATTCATATAACTGCACATCGTTGCCCGAAAGCTAAATTGTATACAATTTTACATTCAAATAAATAATATAAAGCATAAGATACTATTACAAAATACAAGTACATAAATTCAATAAGGTACATTTTATAAAGACAATTAATTCATCCGTAAAACTGAAATAATCGGAAACGTTAGCATAAAAGGATAAAATGTCACGGTACTACTATAAAATCATTTAAAGTGGAGAATGAATCTGCCATTTGAGTAATAACTCTAAGTTGATATTTCTATTAAGGAGCAAGATTATTGGATATTGCGACAACATTAATAGCGTAATGAATAATAATTGATGAATTCATGTGTATGTCTCGAGTCCATTAAGAAAAAAATAAATAAATAAAACAAATTAGCCAAAAGTTGAATAATTTAAATAGTCCTTAAACATGTTACCAGTGGCAATATACTAATATGTCGAGTCTCTGTACTATTACATAAATCATTTCAATTGGCAATTACAAATAAATCCAATATTTAAATAAGTACAGGTGATTCATATTTCGTTTGCGGAGTCTATAACAAAAGGTATAATTAAAATATAAGTTTGGATATTGTATCAACAGTTTAAATAGGTGCGAGGTAGTCGAGGTTCTAAAACAATGAGAATATCAAAGGTCGAGTACCGTAAATGTTTGAATAGAAGCGCTATGGTACATGGCTCCGTACGTTGTCTTTAAAATAGCGTCAGCTGAGTCCAAAAGTAGGAAGTTTCCCGAGACGTTGAACGCAATTTAAATGTGAATGATAATGAATATTGATGATGAATAATGACTACTAAATGTAAGTTGGTTTACAGGAAGCTTGCGATTTAAATAAACGATTGTATCAAAAAGGGTATTATATAAGCGATTACTGATTCGAATTCCTTACTATAATGCTGTTCTAAGCCACTATTAACAAAGGCTAATATGAATGGGGAGTCTTGTATCGGGACTATTATCTTTATTGCATGATTGTGGAAACACAATGTTTCGCTTTACGTGCTCATATGGAAGTATATACTTGTAAGTAGCTTTTCGCATTCGCACTTCCCTTGGTCTGAGTGTTTATGAAGAAAATAGATAGTAGCAAGAGGGTAAGATATTTTAAAAATGAAATGTCAAATGAATGGCAAACAATAACACATTGGATATTATGATGGGTCTCATCAACAAGAGTCATATATAAATTAAGTCAACATCTTAATGTATATGAAATTCAATGTTACATTTTTTAGGTCTTTAAGGAGATTTAGACTCAATGCAGACAATAGAATATCAACACCCGATATTAATTCAATTACTATGTAACAGTATATTTAGATGAATCCCCAGAGTTGAATATAGTATATAATCATCATCGAGAAGTCGTGCCCTCAGCTCAGTATATAGAAAACAAAAACGAGCGAATCGTTTACTAGAATCGCGAATGTTTCTTTCTTTTATTCCATATGATGATACCTTAAATGAATCGTAAATAAAGGTTGTTCTTGGCAACCATTGATGCTTGCCCGACATACATTCAGCTTGCTTGACGAAATAGCAGCTGACGGTGCAGAATGTATTCTGTCAACGATTAACGAAAGAAATTCAATGATGTCCGATTTAACTTGATATTCAAGCAGGGGAAGATTCTGTTCCATCTATTGTCATACAATGGGATCGTGAATAAGTACTTAGCGAATCATTGCTTGTCTTTTGTTAATCATTTAAAGACCAAATTTTGCACCAGTCAGCTGCTATTCCGCCAGGCAAGCGGAATGGAGAGCGGGCAAGCATCAATTGTTGCCAATAACAGCCTTTATTCAAGAATCCATGATATTGTATAATCATAGATGGAATTCAAGAAAGACACGTTCGTGATTCTATTGTGCCTCCAGTCTTAACGTTATTGCATGAATATAAACAGTGTTTTGTTGTTATTTCTTATATTCCTGTACTAAGGGCATGCCTTCTCGAAGATGAGTATCCCTATGCTCAACTCGGGAAATTCATATGAATATAAAAATGCACTAATAATAATTGATCATTATACCATTCTTAACAAAAACAATCCAAACAAGGCGATAGCCGTAAAGTGTCTCGCCCACTTGCGCGCACTTGACCTCATTTGACCTTTGACCTACTTATGTGACCTTTGACCCCAGAATATCATGGAGGCCAATGTAGGGCATCTACCAATCAAGTTTGGTTACAAACAGATGCAGGGTTGGAAAGTTATTAAAATTTTCGTAAGCGTCACGGACAGACGGACGGACAACCAGACGGACGGACGGACGCAATTTGAATCCCTTAGTCTCCCTCCACCTACGGTGGGCTCGACAAGAACAAACCCTAACCCTAACCTAGACATCATTTTTGTATGTACATAGATCAAATTTTACAAAGATCGAAATGCGGTGTGATATTATTAGCACATTTAAGTTTCACCTATAATGTTTTCATATCCGATGTAAATATTTGTTGTCCGCAATTCTCATTTTAGAAAATCAAGGAGTCTAGGAAATTTAGTGACGGAGCTGATAATCAATTTTTATGGAGGCTGACTATTTTCTCCATAAATACTTAAATCAAGGAAAGTGTGGATGCGAAACACTAATCTCATGTCGTCGGTTGAGAAAGAGAAGGGCGCTAAGTCCTTACGCGCGCGCCGAATGTAATTCCGAGATAATCGCGTTTTAAGTTTTTTGCATTTTTAAAAGTCAGAATTAACAGCTTTGTTTGATTTGTTAATTCATTTTTGAAAAATCAATGTGGAGAATGTATACCTTTCTTATATCTATTAAAAAACTGGGACAAAATATACTAATGTTTGTTTGTTACAGCTAGTTAAAATCTTAGCGCCCTTATCATTTTGACCATGTTGCGTATAATGTCACACTTTGCTTAAAATGAAAAGGGCGTTAAGTACTATAAATTGAGATATCCTCGAGTAGCTGCTTAATTTTAATGATTTAAACATTGTAAAATATGTATTTTAATATTGTAGACACAATCAAATACAAATCCAAAGAAATTATTATTTTCTTAAACGAGTTTAGTGCAGTTTTATAACTTAACGCCCACAATTCTTATCCTTGTAACACAACTGTTTTACGAATTACGCGCTTTTGATGATTTTCATGAAAGTGATAAGGGCGCTAAGTCTCCGCGCGCACCGGACCGGTTTAAACCGGTTTCGCATATCGAGCAAAAGTTCGAGCCGCGCCTGCTTTGCGCATGCGCACAGGGACGGAGCGCGCTTAACGCCCTTCTCATTCTCAACTAAATCGCCGAGAGCCGTTAACGCCCTTTGATTATTGGTCTATATCTCGGTAATTAAAACGAATTTTCATTTGAAAATTTGGTACAAGGTACAGGACATTGCAAGCTACAAGATGGTATACATAACTCAATTTCTCAAATGTCACTAAAAAATTCCACTTAACGCCCTTATCTTACTCAACCGACGATGTATACCTCCCAATGCAAATTTTACTCGGAACGTAAATGTTTTCCCACCTGCAAGAGAGGTCTATATAGGCCCCATTTAAATTAGCCTTTGTTGATAGTGGTGGCTTTGAACATCTATTAAGGAATTTGAATCAGTAATCTGTTATATAATACCCTTTTTGATACAATCGTTTATTTCAATCGCAAGCTACCTGTAAACCAACTTACATTTAGTAGTCATTATTCATCATCAATATTCATTATCATTCACATTTAAATTGCGTTCAACGTCTCGGGAAACTTCATACTTTTGGACTCAGATGACGCTATTTTACAGAGCCATGTACCATAGCGCTTCTATTCAAACATTTACGGTAGTGAAAGGTGAAACAAACAAATTAAAATTGACACTCAGTTTTTCATTACCTCACACAAAAATTATTTCGTACAAAAACTGAACTAACCCTTTAATTTCAAATCGCAAAATTTCCCAGTTCTGTCAGTGTAAGATATTATTTCTGCTATTGAGGATATCAAAGATGCTGAAAATATGAACAGATTGATACAGCAATTTGTGGTTTGTGATTAGGAGATTAACTCTTCGAATTTCAAGGTGATACCTTCGATCATAACTTAATAAATATATATCCATATGCATTAACCAATCGATTAATTTTCATACATTCATTTGTAATATACTATTGCTGTCTTATTTTAAACTTGTTACATTTCAACATTATCATTTATAACGTTTTGTAAGGGACTCGTATCAGTGATGATGATGATAATAATGATAATAATAATAATAATAATAATAATAATAATAATAATAATAATAATAATAATAATAATAATAATAATAATAATAATAATAATAATAATAATAATAATAATAATAATAGTAATAATAATAATAATAATAATAATAATAGTAATAATGATAATAATAATAATAATACCGCGCAATATCCGCCTAATAAGGTGCTCGAAGCGCATGAGAAAGGATAGTATAGTGAAAGGTGAAACAAACAAACAAGACGGACGAAGCTAGGGAAGAAAGAATGTTGTTTGAAACAAATGAAATTTAGATCTGTCTTTAAATGAGCTGTACTTTGTGAGGCTGACACAAATGCCTGTATTCATCCCACGAAAACATGATCACGAAGACTCGTTCGGTTGTGTCATTCTCTGTATCATTACTCATTTGCAAATTACAATTCGTAACATAATACATACATGTATGTATTACATTTTAGTGTAATGAAGTGACAGAATCGAAGATGCTGAAAGATTTCAAACTGGGCATTATTACAAGGATGGACATGATGAGAATCTGTATAGAATTCATTTTCTCTCCGCTCAATTATAATACAATATGGATAGAGAGATTACCTTCTTTTTCAAGCACGTAATGAGGGATTACCTAGACAGGTGAGATAACCTCACAACAGGCAAAGTAAATTTAACCGGTACCCTACCAGATTTGATTTTGCAATCCTTATAGAAAGTGGCATAGCGTGGTCGGACTGATTTTTTATTTTTTTTTGGGGGGGGGGGGGGGGGGGGGCACGCACAATTATTTGGGCCACATCTTATATATGTCTTTGTTTTGTCAAAAAAAAATTCGTATTGTTTTGTTTTCTTTCTTCAAATTATTGGGGGTGGGGAGGCACGTACCCTCATGCCCCCCCCCCCCCCCCCCCTCTGTCGCTACGCCACTGCTTATAGATTTAATACAATACATGTCCTCAATGTTGCCGTATATACCACGTATATAAATTATATGCAATGGGTTATATAATCTTACTTAAAATCTTAGCTCCGGGATGATGCTCCGGAAAATACATCCATTACATTTCTTCTATTTCAACCGTAATCAAAAAGGGATTATCGTTAATTCATGTTACGAGAATTCGATCATAAAATACTTACTTAGAAGAAAGGGGGGGAAGATATGGGACGCAAGAAGCATAATCCGTCTCGTAAATATGCAATACAATTATACTAAAAGGGAATTTATTTCCTAAGTAATAAGTAATAAGATTCTAGAAATACCGATTACACGACATTACGCATAATACACCGATCGTCACTTCGTGTGCACACACAACCTTGACAAACCAAGATATATACATGTATCATTATCAGTCTGTTAAGTCTTTTTTATTTGGTATAGAATAAGAAGAAGAAGGAGAAGTAGTTACACCCCTCCGTCCGAGCGTCCACGTTAGGCATAATCCATAGGATCTCCAATGGATCAGGTCGTGTGTGGACGCAGTACTGGTCACATAATCACTTGGATTAATTCTGTACTTCTCATCATCGTCTGTAATCCTCGTGATGTCCGTAAGGGATCCACAGCACAAAACTTACTCCTCTTGGAATTACACATAATCTTTCGAATACTCGATACGAATTGGTCGAACGGTGATGTTACGCTCGATTTGATCATCATGATCATAGCTAACATTACATAAGCAACGGCGATGACTATACGACAACAACAGCATTATCAACAACAGCAACAACAGCAACAGCGACAGCGACAACAACAACCACAATTACATCACCAACAACTACTACTACTACAACAACAATAACAGCACATACAACAAATATTACTTCATCATGATATAGGCGTCTTCATTTTGGTCACGTATTTTCGTATACGCATCAGGTGGCACGTCATAAAATAATGAACGGTTTAAGAATCTGTCTTGTCCTAACAATTTTAATGAGAAAGATATGATGGATTCTGAACTTCGACATTCCGAGATTTTCTCGTATATCGACCTGGTAATGGATACTGCCAAGATGGGCATCGTCATCATCGATTTATTTTCGAGCCATCAAGATAAAAATAACTTTCTCTTTGACACAATGAAGCCTTGCGAAATGTACATCTCTTCCCAATATCTGATATTCGACACTAGGCGAGAACATCAATAGTTTGATGATGTATAATAATCATCATTTCGGATATAGTTACTTTGGTAAACAAATATCAGTTGTTGTTGCGGTTTAGTTTTGTAAGGCAAATCAAAAATACACTTGTTTTATATATATATCTGCCAGCATAATGAAAACAATTTGCTGACACAATACATATGAAATATTTTATTCGTAACTTATGGTTGGTAAATAAAACGAAAATGTGGCCACTGAAACACAGTCTCCCAAAAGAGACTTAGCATGAAACCAAGTGGATATGGGTTCCGGTAACAAGCAGAAATTGCCGTATTGTACTGTGAAAGTCAAGAGCGATATAAACTGGAGTGACGAAGACGAGTGAGTGCCTAGAACATTACGAAGAAGACCTTTCTTATCAAGGTTACCCCGGTGCTGTGTATCAACCATGTCAACGAAAGACAATGGTAAAGACAAACAACCCCCTTTTTTGCTGCAACGTATAGTCTTGCCCGTCTTGATATACGGCAGGGGAATGCATCGCCTAATACATGTAATAGAAAAGGCACTCTTCTGACACACTGGCACACCTATTTTGAATCTAGCATAGAAAAGGGTACGGAGCAAATATTTCAATGTTTGGATAATGAATGTCTAGCTTACAAGTGAACGAAAAAAAAACACCTCTAAATCTTTTCACTTCTGAAGTGAAAAGATTTAGAGGTGTTTTTTTCGTTCACTTGTAAGCTCAGAATTCGAAAATTAAAGGAATAGACAAAGTATCTTCATGCAATATTACAGAGTATTTTGTATAGATGTTAATATGTATTTATTCATTAACATTTTATTTCAACAGGGTAGGTCCTGTCAGTGAAAGGAGCCTTACATACAAAACAAAAACACAAGTACAATTTGAAATACAGACAAAGACTAATAATTCAATACAAATGAAATACAAAACATGCATAATAAAAAAGGGAAATGTTGCGTGTCCTTCTTTTCTCGAAGGGTGGACGAAATCTCGCCTCTGTAATACCTCATGGAATACCGCGTTATTAAAGTGATCCATGTAAAGTGTCAGATATTGCACAAAATGACATTTGAGACTTCAATCCTATATCAATATCATTGTAAAATACAATTGAAAGATTTGTGAAAGTTTAAAAGAAAACGACTACTGTTTACCTGGTGAAAAAAACCGAATATTGAGTTCATATTTTATCACCGAATACTGATGGCCTGCCGTAGAATTGTCGCAATAATAATCGTCGTTTGACGATATCCGCACCCGTCTATACAGACGGTACAGAATATATATGCGTGCTCGGCTCAATGATGTCGGGTACATCGACTCGTAACGGTTGCGCTGCCCAAGGTTTCGGCTACTCCGCAGGCCAGAGTCCGTGATCAAATGGCGCGCCGCGCGCCGGCCGCTGCCGGGCGTGTTCAACTACGGCAATTCTACTTTTGACCAAAAGCGGTTAGCTAACGCTTTTCTGATGATGATTTTCATTGATAATTATCTTCATACTGAAGGGACATTTGAAAAAATCTAACCCTATTTTATTCTTCTCTTACCATAAGCTAAACAACACGGCAGAAGAGAAACGAGGACAGCACCAAGTAATTTTTCGTGGAGTTAGACACTTTATATATGGATCACTTTAACGATATATACGCCACCCAACTAACATGACTAATGTTGACGCCTTCTTCGAGTGATTGAACAGGCTAGACTATTGGGACGAGATGATGCGATATGGCTTGAAGTCATGTGTAAAGACCTCTTCAATCAGCTGTGAACCTATGGGGTGATTGTCAAGGGGTATTATAAGGGAGGCAATTGCACCCCTCTGGATATTCTCCCCTCCCCTTCCGAAAGACCAAACATACATTATAGAACACACATTTCATTTCCACAGGCATGAGTTATTGCCCCCATTTTCAACAGCGGCCTCCCGTGTGGGCTGACTCTGTTTTTAAAGGGATCTAGTAACTATATGTTGACTATTATGTGAAGTGCAAAAAAAATGCAAATGGTTTATACAATTGTGTATTTCTGATATATCCACTGAGTGATGTGTTGAAATAATTCCATGGTAAATGAATGTCATATGACCAAGTAATGAGCGAAATGCAATGTGATGTTCACTAACTCATTGCACTGACTTGTATATACACAGTTATAATTATCCACTACATATTTATAAATCCGAACACGTTTATTATACATATCTTTATACCAGAAGAGAAATTTGGAAAACTGAATCAAATACGATGAAGTATGTGATAACCACTATAGGGTTCCAACTATAGAAGTAAGTTTTGAGGATTTTGACAATGTCAATAGATCCCTTAAACGCCGCTTTCTTCATCGTATATAGACCCTAATGCTTTGATCATGTTAGCTGAGAAATCTTGAGTATTAGCCGATTGATTCGGGAAACGGGAGCATACCCGCATGAAAGTTAAACATACTCATTACTCACGACGCTTTGAAATTAAGAAAGGAGTTACGTTCAAACGAATTGGGGGTCATTAGGGGAGCATTGGGGGGGGGGGGGGGGGGGGGGGGGTGGGGAAACGGTAGTAATAATGTCAGGGAAGGGGAGAAAATCTCAACATGGGAGCTGGAGGGGGGGGGGGGGGGGGTGTAGTCAAGATTCTAGACGTGTTTTGAAGTTTCATACACAAAACCAACGCGCGCTTTTTTAATACCAAGCAGCGATAATTCGTGCACCTGCCCAGTATATTCTGTGCAGTATACCATATTATACGCCATCATGCGACAATATTATGTCCAATCTGTATTGGCTACTTGTGCGTAGGCCGTCCAGGCTGTGGACTAGGGGGGAGGGGGCGTAATAGATACCCATTGCCCCCTTTCTTAGCTTCGCCACTGTCTGGAAGCCAAAGACAGGAAACAAACAGAACATCTCGAATCGAGATCACCTACTCCCAAAGCGGGGACCATCTTCATGTTTGCTTAGCATCACTCTTCCATCGGCACAAAGTTAAATGGCGATACGTCATAATATTGAATGTATTTTGTTTGTTATACTCGTACCTACATGTTTAAGAACTATAATGCAAAAGGATTACGTATGCACGCTGGATATGTTTTTATTTGTCTCTTGATTGTATGAATAAAGGTAACTGTCTTCACGTATCATTACTTATTTAATCTAAAGAATTAGCAATAATAAACAACAGTTCTAATCAAAACCCAAACTGCCATATGTATATAACGGCCGTGTATGTTTCCTACTTTTTTATGATGAAATTCACGATTCATTGTCTATAAAATTGTATCGACCTATTTGTAGACAAAAGACCTTACACATATAGAGTTCCGTAGAAAATAATCTGGAGCACTCGGTTTAAAATTGATTTTAAAACCACAATTATCGGCAAAAATGTATTTTAAAACCACAACTATTCGGCAAAAAACTGGCATGCTAAATTAATGAAAAACATATTTCAGTGCCAAGAATTAATCAAACTATTTATTCGACCTATTTGTCGACAAAAGACCTCACACCATCGAGTTCCGTAGGAAATAATCTGGAGCACTCGGTTTAAAATTGATTTAAAACCACAACCATCCGGTAAAAATGTATATTCTACTGACAGGCATGCTAAATTAATGAAAACTATACTTCAGGGCCAAGTGAGAAAGAATTAATCAATCGGCAAATAATTATAAGGACAGTGTATATGTTTTCATAACTGTATTATCATAAGCTACATATTCCTAAAAAAAAAGCAGACACGTTTTCATTTACTCGTTAAAATGATTTGTTATTCCATAATATGGTGACACTCGGTTCTAGAAAGGGGTGTACTTTTCAAAAAGTTTCTCATACTTACTCTCAGATAGGCGAGCGTCTAGAGAGTATAATTAATTATGTATATATTTATTTTCTTATATGTGTTTTAGCTTTCTTTTATAGAGGTGTAATATACCCTCTTTTAAACCATATGCTTTAAATTCTCAATTAATGACTACTTGGACAAGGAAAATTCCCCTTCTCAAATATATGGCTATGTTCCTTGACAATAAACAAACTGAACGTGGAAGGTCTGATATAAGAATGGAAATAAAACGGCATAAGCAACAACATATATCAAATATTAAAGTAAAGATCACTGTACCTGTTCACATATTTCCTTTGACCTTATAAGTTCCATGCAAGGTAGCAGACACAATTATGAATTGAGTGAATTGCTTACATATTATGTTAGTACCCTTACCTTTAAACATGCCTCAAATGGGGGGAGAGTCAATTTTAGGAATATGTATCAAGTTAGAAGTTCGAGGATAAAAAGGACGCTTGCTTCCTACCAATAGCTCTTCCATTGTAACCATGGCAACGTCCTTGAAACCGCTGCATCAGACAAGGAAGCGGATGAAGCATAGTGACATGTAATCAGCGAAATTAAAGATTGCTGCTTCTCGAGATAGCGGTTCGTTTAGGCATTCAAGGCCTAGTTCCACCGCACAGTTTCTCTTTTTGGTCGGATAGGAAACGCAAGGAGAAACGGTGCAGTGGTACTAGGCCATTACCAAAGATGTTCATGATTTTAAACCACCGCTAAAGGCCCAGTCCCATACTGACGATTTTCACGGCGAATCGCAACGATTTGACATTCGTCGAGAAAATCGCTTAGGTCGTGTTGCATCGTGTTACATCGTATCGATTCTTCCCCCAAAACCGTCGCGCATCGTGAAGAAAATCGTGAAAGCGGAGCCAAAATCGCCGTCTTCAACTGTTCAAAACAATCGCCACGCCACGACGATTTTCACCAAAATCATTGTATTTACCGTTGCATATTCGTGTCAAGTCGTTCCACATCGTTGCTACTCGTATCGCTTCGTTGTGAAGATCGCCGCTGTCCGTTTTTTAACTGACCATGGGCGTCGAGACTTACGTAATACCTATTCATCACGAGGGGGGGGGGGGGGGGGGGGGGGGTGAATGAATAGATCACCCCCCTGTTGAAAGGTGTCAATGACAGATCTACGTCCGTGGAACTGACTCAAACAAGTCCGATTGTTCATATTGTGCACTGCCCGATTGTTCCATGAAAAGAATGTGAGGAAATCGTTGCGACATGGCGATAGTTTTGAACCGGTTCAAAACATTCGTTGTGCTAACACGATCCATGACGAATCACAACGACTCGCAACGATCTACAACGACTCGCAACGACTCAAGCGATTTTCTCCACGAATGATAATTCGTTGCGAGTCGCCGTAAAAATCGCCACTATGGGACCGCAACTTTTTTTTCTGCCACGATTTTTCTACCGCAATGGTTAAAGACAAAAGAAGGACGAACTGACTCGTCGAACAACGACGAAGAACGAATATTCGTCTTTGAATCGCCGTCTTAAATCGAGTCGATTCGTTCTAGTAAATCGTTGCGAGTCGCCGTGAAAATCGTCAGTATGGGACTGGGCCTTTTCGCAGTCGCAGGAGTGAAAACAAGGAGAGCGTGGTGGTCATGCCCCGGGTTAAAAAAAAAAATGCCCCTTTCTGCCACAAACATGTCAAGGGGGTTTTGTTTTTGCGTGACCTAATATCAAAGATGTTTATGATTTTAGATCGACGCTTACGCAGTCGCAGAGGTGAAGACAAGCTCTTCTTCTTCTTCTTCCTCTTCTTCCATTTTCAGTACAGTCATCTGAGAGTCTGAGTAGATTATACAGGGTGGCCCGGAAAGGATGCAACACCTACGATCGTTAATTTCATCAACACCATCGACCGAATATCATTGTTTTTTGTTTGATTGGGTAGAACATTCTTTTTCCAACAAAATGATACCATGAGCATTGATTTTGGGTAAGGCGTTTTGATCCTAGGGCCATTTTTCTGAGGCAATGTCGTTTCCTAAATTTGCTACTATTTCGTCTCCAGCGATCCTCGGAACACTGAGACATTCTCGCCCCACGGCCTGCCGTAGACTTAGCTGTATATAAGAATGGCTCACATTGTCTTCCTTACAAAGGCAGAGCAATCATGCGGTTCTTCTGTACAGCTAATTCGATGGCAGGCCGTGGGGTGAGAATGTCTCAGTGTTCAGAGGATCGCTGGAGACGAAAAAGTAGCAATTTTAGGAAACGACATTGCCTCAGAAATATGGCCCTAGGATCCAAACGCCTTACCCAAAATCACTGCTCATGGTATCATTTTGTTGGAAAAAGAATGTTCTACCCAATCAAGCAAAAAACAATGACATTCGGTCGATGGTGTTGATGAAATTAACGATCGTAGGTGTTGCATCCTTTCTGGGCCACCCTGTATAGTCGTTCTGGTGTGCGGTGCTGAAGGGGTCCGCTCGCTATTCATAAGGACCACTATTCATAAGAACCGCTATTCATAAGGACCGCTATTCATAAGGGTCATTATTCATAAGGGTCATTATTCATAAAGACCGCTATTCATAATCGAAGAAGAGGGTCGCTAGTCATAATATGAGAAAAGGGTCGCTATTCATAATACAAAATCGGGGTCCCTATTCATAATACGAGAAGATGGTCGCTATTATGAGAAGAGGGTCGCTATTCATAATACAAGAAGAGGGTCGCTATTCATAATACGAAAAGAAGGTCGCTATTCATAATACAAGAAGAGGGTCGCTATTCATAATACGAACAGAGGATCGATATTCAAAATACGAGAAGAGGGTCGCTATTCATAATACGAGAAGAGGGTCGCTATTCATAATACAAGAAGAGGGTCGCTATTCATAATACGAGAAGAGGGTCGCTATTCATAATACAAATTAATTATCTTACAAGCCTTACAAACTATTACCTTGAACTCGATGTTAACTCTTACGATTCATGTTTCGTTTTTGAAGTAAAGGGAATGATTGATTGTATTGCGCCAATTCAAAGAAATCATATTTCCCCCCCCCCCCCCCCCCCCCCCAAGATGTCCAGTGGTGTAGCAAGCGCATGGCGGGGTGCCATATTAATTTTGTTTTAATCCTTGATGCTTGTTGCCTACGGTGAGGAGTTATATGCTTAGAGTAAATCTTAATTAAGATTATGGTTTATGGTTAAGGGTTGGGGTTAGTGTTGTATTTTTATATCAAAAATATAACTCGAAGTAAGCTTATTACTCCCAGCGACCACGATTGCAGTGACTTAAACAGTTTAGGGCAAAAATTACGCGGGTGGGCAATCATATACTCGATATGCTTGATAGCCCAAATATGGCACATGTAAAGTGTCTTTAGCAAGTAATTTATATCAGTCCTCGTTTCACATACATTAAGCCACCTGTACTGTCATCTACTCATAATAATGGTGATTGAAGAAACCGCTTTCAGGAAACAATTATATATATACAGTTTATTGTATTTCCGCAGGGAATTTCAATTAGCCTTGCGCAATTAGAAGTATGGTTGGATGATTAATGCATAGTCGTTGTGTATGCGTTGACAATGACACAGTAAATAACAATTCCTTTCCAAGAAACGTTCCCACAAAACAAAAAATTTAAAATGAAACAAGACCCAAGCTGCCATAACAACATTAGTGGTTGAATTTCACCAGAGCGGAACTTGGAAATTGTTTTATTGATCATATCCATGACAATTTCCATTCGTTTATTGCTGCACCTGCCTAGACTTTAACAGAGAAGCGTATACGAGTTCAAACTTGATTATTATGGATTAAAACATATCGTCCGTATACACTCAAAATACCTGAAAGGGAATTAGTAACGTCACTAACGTGATATTTTCCTCAACCATGTCAACTAATCAAGGCAAAGAAGGAAACATGACATGATGTTGCCGAATATGACGCATTTGTGCCCGAAAAGGATATTATTTTGCCAGGATATGACATGATTTAGTCCGACAATAACATGCTTTTGCCCGAATTTCGAGTGCATTTGTACAAATATTGCAAGTTCTCAAAACTGTCGGGAGGGGGGGGGGGGGGGGGGAGGGGGGGGGGTGCATGAGAGGAGTGAAGGGGGTTATTTGCGTGTATCTCCTCTTGTTTGCATGAACAGACATGAAACATGATTCAGACTAATATTTTCACTTCATAGAGATTAGCTTGTGATTGTTTTTAAACGCTCATAACGCTCATAAAGGACAAACCAAAATTAAATAAACACACCCCGAGTCAAGAAAATCAATTCGGGTTCTAAATTGCTTTAAATGTCTGTCTTTATATAGTAGAGAGAGGAACGAAGTTAAAGGGATCTAGTAACCTTTTTTTGACATGTATGCAAATACTGACGGAGGGTTTTTTTTTTTTTTTTTTTTTTTTTATAATATGCAGTTGCGAACAATAGCCCACCAGAGCTTTGGAGAAGCTCCGGAAGGCCAATCAAGTGGTTCGCTGCAGCTCAAAATAAAATAAAATATCAAAACATAAAATAGGAATAATATTAATTCACTTAAAATTCTTAGCATTTAACAATCAAATTTTGGATAGGAGGAGAGCATGTACGCGGCCTTTGAAAGCTTGGAGACCAGTGTCAGAGATGTTGCCAACAACCCCGTCAGGGAGGCCGTTTCAAACTCGGACAGCTGAGTGGATGAAGCTTCTGTCTAGCGAATGGGTCCTGGCGTGCGGTATGGTTAGTGCGTGGTCTGGCATGGATGTGCTGAACCGAGTTACACGCCTTCTTTCCATTGGCGGAGGGAGCATGTCAACAAGATCTTGAGGGTAATGTTGTGTTTGCATCTTGTACAGAACTGACGCTGCTGCAACCTGACGTCTGTGCGTCAAACTTGGGATGGAGAATTGGGTGCGAGCAGCAGTCTCAGTAACTCCTATAATCTTGAGTGCCTTCTTCTGGATGTTGTCCAGTAAGGCAAGGGTAGATGGTGAGGCGTTAATCCAGCACAGAGATGCATATTCCATTACACTTCGGACTTGTGCGTTGTAAACTGTAGCTCTGCCTTTGATGTCTAACTTGTTGGAAACTTTTCTTAGAGCACCAAGGTTGTGATGTGCGAGATGTGCTTTGTCCAAGTTAGCTTGCAATCGAATGTTATACCAAGGATTCCAAGTTCAGGCTTCACTTCTAGCTGGCAACCTCCGAGGCTTAGTCTGAGTTCTGAAGGGGATCGTTTCCTTGAAATTGTCATTGTTTTACATTTCGAGGGTTCGAATGTGATCTTCCATGTGTGAGCCCATGTTTCCATCTTGGCCAAGTCTCTGTTGAGACTAGCTGTTACCGCGTCGCTGTCTTTTGGAGAGTGGATTGGGGCGTAGAGTGTAGAGTCATCAGCGTACAGGTAAATCTCGTTCTCGCACACATCTACGAGGTCGTCAATATAGATGGAGAACAGGAGTGGTCCAAGAATTGACCCTTGGGGGACAGAAGCATTGATGGAGGAAGCTTCTGAAGCTTGGCCTGATATTGCAACTTTGATTGACCTGTCAGATAGATAGCTCTGCAGCCATGTTAGCAGTTTTCAGTTAATGCCTTTGGATCTTAGTTTGGTTAGCAGTCCATTGTGCCAGACTCCGTCAAATGCTCCCTTTATATCCAGAGCCACAACACAAACTTCCTCTCCCTTATCCAAGATGTTGTTCCACTTCTGGGACAGAATTGTAAGGAGATCTGCTGTGCTGTGGCCTGGACGGAATCCGAACTGTCTGCTTGATATCAGGCTGTTCTGGAAGATGTAGCTTTGAAGTTGTTGATTAACAGCTGCTTCCATGACTTTGCTGATAATGCTAAGCACAGAGATAGGCCGGTACTTGGATGGGTCAGATTTGGAGTACCTTTTGTGGATTGGTATTACTCTGGCTGTCTTCCACTGACTTGGGAATACCCCTTGTGAGAAGCACAAATGAAAAAGTCTGCTCAGAGGACTTGCAAGTTCTGCGCTGCATTCCTTTAAAACCTTGGCAGGAATTTCATCTGGTCCTGTTGCCTTGTCTGCACAGAGTTGTTTCAGTAGTCTGTTTATGACCTTGGGCTTGAATGTAATATTACCGATGGAGGTAGGTGTGGGATGGTCAGGATGTGGAGCGGAGTCATCTGCATCTGGTAGATGACATTTCTCTGAGAATGTCTTGCAGAATACTCCAGCCTTTTGTCCTGCAGTGATGTGGGCTTCTTCATTGTGTACAATGACTGGGATGTCGCAGTGAGCCGCTTTGCCAGCAAGTGTGTTCACGACTCTCCACCACTTCTTACTGCTGAGGTTGTTGTCAGCAAGGTCCTCTTTGAGTTTCTTGTTGTAATTCCTTTTAGCTTCTTTCTCGGTCTTGTTGTTGGAATCTGTATTGCTCTTCTTCACCTGTTGAACAATTCTGCGTTTCTTCCTGGCAGGGTTAGTAAAATATGTATTTAATTTAATGGTAAATTAATGTCATACGACCGAGTAATGAGCGAAAATAGCAAAATGATAATTGCCAACTCATTACACTCAATTATTTGTACATAGTTGAAAGTCTTCCAGAGAAACTTTCAAATCCGTACGCTTCAATCATTAACATCTTATAACAACGAAAGAGAAATTTGTAGAAGCCGAAACCAGCTCCATGCTTTTGTTTATTGCTTAATACGAATACAACGAGGTATATGTGAGAACCACCATCACAGTTCTTTGTGAATTTTGACAATGTTACTAGATCCCTTTAAGACAATAGAGATGTGGAAGTAATTATTAAAACTAAGACTTAGAACGTCTGTAATCTGTTTCTTGGGGCAAAACAAAATTAATGTTCATGGGTTTAAGAACTGCTTCAATCCAATGTATGGCATTCTGTTTGCAGCGACCCGACAATGGTAACATGTGCCACATTAATGTTCCCCGCCTTGGGACTTATTAACACACATAAGATAATTTGATAACCATCGTTTGTACATTTACGCAAGTGCAATTATATTGCAGTATGTCTGCTGTACAAACTAAATGTTAAAATCCATATTGTGGTACAAATATTCCACTTACGTGCCAATTTATTTTTGTATTACATGATATGGTGTTGCTCCCTATACCAGAGACTAGTTGTGAGTTTCAAGGAACTCAAATATCCCAAACCACTGGGTAGTGTGGATTATGGTCATTTAATTTGGCTCTCAGAGGCTTAAACAACATCTCAATCAAGCACAGAACATCCACTGTTTAACTTACGTGGGCGAAAATACAACAATACAACATAAAAATACTTATCATGCATGGTATTCTCATTTTTAATATGCAATACTCATTTGCATTGTTTTCTAATTAACGTTAAAAACTAACCTAAATCCCAAATTAAAATGTTGACTGTATTGAAAAATCCACCAAATAAATCAAATTCTGACATCCACTTGTGCTAGTCAGTCAAGAATTGAAATCATGTATATATTATGATAACAGTATTCTCCGTCATACTAGTGACGTTCCCCGACAATTCTGCAGTGAGATAAATGCTCCTCCGTTCATAACAATTTCGTTTGTTTCTACATGATAAATTTCATTTTTTACAACATAACCATTTTGTATTAAAGAATATTGTTGGAGCCAAATGTAGTCTCGATGAGCTTAATGTGATGGCCACTATAAACAACCTCAAAAAGTCGACTTAGCCTAATTTTTTTTAGAAAGATGCCTGTATGTTGCAGGGATCTAGTAACTTTGTTGACATGTGCTGAAAGTGATGAATGGTTGATAAAATGTGTATATTTGTGATCTGATATGTCCACTGAGTAATGTGTAGAAATGTAGCGTCAAATGGATATTATTATGACTAAGTAATGAGCGAAAATACAAAGTGATATTCACTATCTAATCTCACTGACTTTGTACACAGTAATAACTTTCCAGTGGATAATTAAAAATCGGAGAACACTCGTAAAATCGTAAATATATTTTTAATGAAAGGGAAATTAGAAAAAAAAAAAACCTGTTCCATGCTTATATAGTTATATTGGTAATACGAATACAACAAGGTATACATGAGAGAACCAAACCATTCTAAGACTTGTGGATTTTGACGATGTTACCCGATCCCTTTAAAGGGCATCAAGCGTGGGGATGCTACACAGCGGATCGCCATTTTGAACTGGGCTAGTTTGCGCGCACCGCATGACACTGAGCTAACGTGCATTACGCACCGTGCGCAACGCGTATGCAAGATGGCGCCGCGCATTTGATTTGACGAATCTGAACTACCTTTAATTTAACCCTCCGCGAACCGAATTTCAAGATCTAGATCAAGTGATCTTCTCGTCTATAGACACGTACACATGTCATAATGGTTTTTTTTAAATATAATAATGCTGATTTGGATGTTTATTATTTTTGCAAAGTTAGAGCATATTTTGTGGAATTCGTGCCGTAGAATTTTATCAAAATATATAGACGCGGCCTCGAAATAATTTGTTCCTGTAAATCATGATACAGTGTACAAGAATCCCCGGCAGCTGCGTAACATTCTGTTTCAAACAACTTAATAAACACTACCTCGATTGTTTTTTTTAAATATATATATATAAGAATAAATTATAGCACAGGATGAATTAGTGTTATTTTCATAATGATATTGATTACATCATTTTTCTTTGTATGTGTTCAAGGAAGTTTATTAATATCTTATTAAAGGTTCCCTGAAATCCAAATGCAAGTTGCCTTCAACTCGTGTGTAATATTGTATACATCAACTATTCATTAACTATTTGACCTGCATATGTTTTGTATATTTTAAAACATTTTAGCAATTATTTTCTTCAGTTTGCCAAGGCCCATCTGTAAAAATAACCTCTCCAGAGTAAAAACCCCTTATGACATCTTCTCTCAATCAATACTCAATTACTGAAAAGATGAACAATACAGGGTGGAACGCAACTTCTCCCAAGGTGAGGGCTTGCTCACAATAGTATCACATGTTTGAATACTATTCTAACTGACACACTTTCAATTTCAATAGCAGTTGCTATGTCAGATAAGCTCAACGATAAGAACAAGAAAGGCATTGATAAGCTTTTGTATGGAACATGCAGTGCCTGTTATTGTGAACATGTTCTTTTGTAAGTATGTCTTTTGTTCATTTGTTTAGTTGACCAGTGATTGAGAGATGATGTCACTCTGGATAGTTTTTTTTTTAGAGATGGGCCATGGCAAACTGAAGAAAATAATTGCTAAAATTTTTAAAAATATACAAAACATATGTAGGTCAAATATATAGTTAACAAATAGTATTGGATTTCAGGGAACCTTTAATCTGAAACTTAATCTAGACACGCAGGCACGGATTTTCACATAATCTTTATACAGTGTTTGTATCCGTTTTGACGCTGGCCAACTTAAAAATAACAACATTTTGAGAAGAAGAAAAAATACTAAAAATGCGGGCCATTGAAGGCAAATATTTGCAGGTTAGATCAATGATGCCTCCACACATAATACAAAACACTCGGGAAACTTTGATACACGTTAGAGTAAGAATCGACAAATCGATAAGTTCTTTATTGGTTCCAAATGTTATTTCAAATAGGAATAACAAGATCATTATTACTCTTTACCTGGTTGCGTAATGTTTTTTTTTTTTTTTTGGGGGGGGGGGGGGTGGGGGGGATGATGGTGAGCAAAAGAACCAAGTGGGGAAATGTGCGGCGTTTAATATATTAAGAAGAGTGATATAGAGAACATCGTTGGGGGAAAATAATCATTTAAAGGGACTGTCCCTCTTTTGCAAGCTAAATTTCAAAAGTTGCGAGGTTATTGTCTTATATGAAAGACAATGCCATTTAACAGCATGCCTGAGCAAAGTAGGGCTTGAAATCTCTTTTTCGTGGAGTTATAGACCTCAAAATAATAAAACGACATCCAGCGTTTAATGATGAATAACAGTTTTGGGAAAGTTACAGAAAACATTTATAAATGATCAATATTGTTGAATAAGTAACTAAAAAGGGCTTGTGGTAAAATCCGAACCTAACGATGCGTTAAATGCAGAAATATCGGAAGAAATCCAATACCCGCCCGTGAAATGATAAATCCACCGCCCGTTCGCACCTGTCCGCGCCGCTAGCGCTGGCTGGAGATATCGACAAGCTGGGGACAAGCGGCGTATAAGGAACGCACGTGGTCAATAATGCACGTAGCGTATGAGCGATTCCGCGTTGGCGATATCTATCCGCAACGGATCAATTTATAATTTTGCAAATATATCAATTAGTAGGCGGTTTCTTGGCCAAATGTGTATAATCCCCTATTAGTAAAACTATATTCTTTCACATGGTTGGTAATGAGAGCGTATAGTACATTTCATTTTTAGGTGGTGGGGCGTTTCCCACTACTGGCATTTCCCTTTAATTGTGCATTATACGTGTATTCACGCGGTGAGAAATTTCGCACACGGATTCCACGGAGAACCACGTTGCTGTGCGTGACCCGCGCACTGACCCGCGCTACGTGACCCGCGCACTGACCCGCGCTACGTGACCCGCGCACAGATCAAACAACGGCCTAAGCGAATACTAAACAAAATAACCAAACCTCGCTTAAACTGACTACATGTAATTATATATTCTTCATTTTTGAGACCCTTTTCCGTGACATACCTTTACAAATGTTGGCTTCACAATACCTTTACAAGAATAAGTACAATATTGTTGTAATATTATGCTAAATCAGTTAAACTCCTTTATTGACCGATATAATTAGTTTGATGGAGGGAGGCATTCGTTTTTCATTCGTAGAATCCATAATTACAGGGCTGTTCGATCTGAATTTGTGTGTGTGTGTTACATTCATCCCCATCCGTCAACTGGAAACTGTTCAGACGATTTGTATAAGGCCGACAGTCCCTTTAAGGGACCGCCAATAAACATGAAGGTACATACTACAATACCTACGTAAAAGGTATCACCCACTCGTCTTGCTCGAGGGACCTAAGTACGTGTATAAGTAGAGTCGGAGATAACCGCCCGTGGTACTCTATAGCCATTTGAAAATGTCGGGTGATTTGAAAGGGTTTGCATTCAGGAAATTAATAATTTCCTGCAGGTGGGAATTACAAAATTGGAGCGCATCTATAAACATTGTAATAATGTGATAAATAATAAGTACACCCCATTTGTCTGCTAGTGGTAATCAATACAAATTATTCAAGCGATAAATAAATTACACTGCCCCCATCCCTGCGATAACTTTTGTGTGCTACAATTGGGAAGAGTTAAGCCCGGCGCAGACAGAGCTGACTCGACCCGATCCGACTGCTTTTCAGTCAGGCTAGAGTCAGTTTCGCTCAGTCCGAGTCGGAGCAGAACCAACATGTTGAATCGGCCTCGAATGACCTCCGACTGGCACTTGAATGGCAAAACCGGAGTCCTGAGGCAGCGCATACTGAGTTACCAGGCTGAAAACCAGTAGGATCGGGTCAAGTCGGCTCTGTCTGCGCCGGGCCTCATATAACAAGGATCAGTCCATACTGATGTTGCATACAAGAGGGGAACCTCCTGATTAGAAAGGGGTGCATTTTATCCATGCCCATAAAATATTATTCCAAAAAAAAAAATTTATAATCATTTATTTTCCACAATTCTTATTTTTGTCACTACATGCATCGCAGCAGGTTCACATCTAAGCCAGATAACGCGATATTGCGTATTCTATTTATTCTACTACATATATTTAACTATCACAATCACAATCAGCAGTAAAACTGTTTTTAAGCAATTTTGTCTTTCAAGTTTTATAATTGATAAGAATCAAACAACATAATTATAACACAAACTGCTTACACTAGAATTACTAAAGCTATTGGGGTGCATTGCATTTAATATTAAGCAAAAATAAGGGTTTACTTTTCACAAAATTCGTATACGTGAATATTTTCTTTAAACATGTTAAATAAATATTGTTACGGTGGCAATATTATTATCCAGGGAGCTATACATGAAATACGAATTGATCATAATGCACATAGAGCTACAATACATGCATAAGTTAAATAAGATCGCTTCGTTGTAATGAGCAAAGATCAAATGTTTTCTTTAAGGAATAATCGTGCGTTTGTAACAAAATGTTGTGCAATAATGCGAAATTTACGAAATTATTCTGCAAGTATACACTCAAACCTGTGTATATATAGTAACCAGTCAAGGGAAACAAGAAAGGAGGCCACTGTGGACAAGTGACCTCTATAATACACAGACAGGTTCCATAACACTCATTTACTCTGCAGGTATCACTTCTGGTAGCCACTATAGTCAGGTGGCCGCTAAGTCAGGTGGCCGCTAAGTCAGGTGGCCACTAAGACAGGTTTGACTGTACTATACACAGCCACATTCGGACATAATTATACCCTGCCATTGAACTTATAAGAGGTGTTGAGGTCATCATATATAACGAATGACGAACAAACCACACAGCAACTTTAATAACACCGTGCCCAATATTCTGTTGAACTTCTTATAATTAAAGCTCTCTTTCCACTGTGGCGTCAAAATGCCGTTGTATTATTTGGGTCAGTTTATGTAACAGTTAAATGTCACGGACAAAATAAAATATGATTCCAATTAATTTCAAGGTCAAGCTATACTAGAGGCAATAATGTCCACATAACGTTCAATATTCATATTCACGCTGTCAGTAGACCGACACCTTAAAGATAATGTTGGGTACTGGTAATTAAACATGATGAACGATTTTCCAACTAAATGGAAATGACTAGACATTTTAGAAGGGAATGCTACACAAATGTTTGCAGATTGAGCAATGTTTACACGTCATTCTTGCAAAGTCGATACGGAGATGGAATTTACATGAAATTGTACACTTTTGGTACACATTTGACGGAATTTCAGACTTGAGATTGAGGACATATCTACCAGAACAAAAAATACCTTTAACACGAAGACTATCGAGACAATACACACCTTTACCACAGTTACCACAGGTGTACAAGGCGGGGTGAGGGGTATGCAGCCCCCCCCCCCCCCCCCACACCCCTCCTTCCCCTTTCAATATTCGGGCAAAATCTTCTCATATTTGGACTTAGTCATCCCTTTTTCGGGAAGGCAGCGTCTATTTAGTCAGGACCACCATGCAAAGAAAAATACTATCTTAGTACCGTTATATGATATTAAATAGATGTCCACCACTTTGCAAAAGGGTTCTGTAATTCATAAACAATGTAATTAATCACCAGAACTTGCGGAACCTAACAGGGCCTTATGTTCCGTAAGCGCAAATCGTTTGCGAGCGCGTCAATTCTACACACGCGTACGTTAGAAGAATGATAGCTTTAAACCGGTAGGAGGAGAATGATGTTATAGCTGTTCCGATCCCATAAACGCTTCATGTCTCCAGGCCGTTATACACTATTAATTAACCCCAAGGGTATTTGTGGTGATCTTGCCCCATGAATAACATAATGCCAGAGGTAGCATGATATTGCACAGTGACGTGAGCTAGGGGGAGGGGGGAGGGGCATGGGGGAACGTGTCTCCCCCAACAAAAATGTAAAAATATATATTTAAAAAATATAAAAATAAAATAAATAAAAATAAAACAAATAAATAAATAAATAAATAATAATAACAATAAATCAATAAATAAAAATTTAAAAAATATTTTTAAAATTTGACAAAAAACATTAACGAACAACATAACGGGACAATTCTCAACAAGAATAAAGAAATAGATAGCGTGTACCCCCAATAATTATAATAGTCGTTGTTTGTTTAGCCCCTATACGAGCGGCAGTTTTGAAGTTGGTACAAAATATCAATCTTATCTACACCACCCGATCGTGAATGGCTGACACTTGTAACGCAAATCCCTATAATAGTAAAAAGGGGAAATGTCGTGCTATTATTTTACTGTGCAGTGAAATACCTGTCTGGATGTCTGGATAAGTGGTGTATATAAGGAGGGGATGAGGCGGGATGCGGTATAGCAGGCTCGTACACTTATCTGGTAAAAATTCCATGACTTTCCATGACCTTTACATCAAGAAGTCCTGGGGGTGTTTCACAAAGATCCTAAGTTGAACTTAACTCTAAGTTGGACTTATCTATTATAGAAAGCCATTTGTAGCCTTAGAATAAAAACATATTCAAAAGCAAGAATGTAATTATTTTAGACTTTCATAAGTTTTAGATCAAGAACATGAAATCTACTTGATAATAGAAAATATTATTATGATTTGAATTAACATCTTATGCCTTTTATACAAACTTTTCAACAAAAAAAACACTAACGGCTTTCCATAACTTTTAAGTCCAAATTAGAGATAAGTTCAACTTAGGATCTTTGTGAAACACCCCCATGACTTTTTATCACGGTACGTAAAAAGGTCATACTTCTTTCAGTACTTTTTTGTAACAAAATAAGTTCTACAAATCTATATTTAATACGTGCGGTTTACGGGTACACCATGTGAGATGGGTGGATTGGTAAGTCCTGAAAAGGACTATGGTAGTCCTAGAAAGGACTGTTGGTGTAGTTCTGAAAAGAACTGTGGTATTCTTTCTAGGAGAGTTCTAAAAAGAACTGTTTGTAGTCCTAGAAAGGACTGTTGGTAGTCCTATAAAGGACTGTTGGGATAGTCCTGAAAAAGACTGTTGGTATTCAATTGGAGAGTCCTAAAAAGGACAATTGGTAGTCCTAGAAAGGACTGTTGTTAGTCCTAGAAAGGACTGTTGGGATAGTCCTGAAAAGGACTGTTGGTATTCTTTCTAGGAGAGTCCTAAAAAGGACAATTGGTAGTCCTAGAAAGGACTGTTGATAGTCCTAGAAAGGACTGTGGTATTGCGAGGAGAGGGTGGATGGTAGGAGGGACTCGACGTTTCGAATAGGTTGACTATCCGTCGTCAGGAGTGGGAATCTGTTGGCGTGCGCGGCTATAAGGGTAGGGATTGCGGACGCGGGTGACGTACTATCGATTGGGAGCGCTATCGGCGACGCGTTGTGTGTGCTGCCGACGCTGGCGGCGCTGTAGTCTCTCGGCTCGCTGGGTGCGGACGTGGGTGACGCAAGGCTGCTCTGCGGCTGGCGGCGGTTGATACTCGGCTGGCTGGCTGGCTGGCTGTTGACGCTGGCGGCGCTGTAATCTCTCGGCTCCAGGCCCCCAAACTCAAAATGGAAGTTGGCCAAATTTGTAATGAAGAGAACCACCGATTGTTATGCTAATTCGACTGGCTGCCATGGTAATATTAGCGTAAATTCATTCATAATAATGCGCGGGCGCGAACTTCACAATTATCACGCACGAATTTATGGTATGCCTCTGTTATGACGTCACAATGAAAAAACAATATTTTGATCCTAGTAGGGAAATCCCCTGTTTCTTGACTGTGCGCAATTAAATACATGACATCGCGTAACTGTTAGTACTGCGCGTAATTAAAATGATAGAGATGAATTAGAATACTTAAGCGTCTTTGGTATTATGCATGCGCAATTTTGCTGAGAAGTGCGTGTTTAAATGCCATGGCAACTGCAAGTGCGCAATGCGTAATTACTTTAGCTTTTTGCGTAATGTGTTAATTTATCCAATGAATCCTCGTCTGATAATTTATTCAAATGAAAAAAATCTGACGTACTACCTCATTTGCATGACATTCGGTGCGTATTTTCAAAAACTTGCTGATAAAGGTGTGGCCTATCTCTGTGGTTAAAATGCTATACGCTTATTCAGTTGGGGTTCTAGTATTTATATTGTATTTCTGTGCTCGGCTCGCTGGTCGCGGACGTGGGTGACGCAAGGCTGCTCTGCGGGTGGTGGCGGTTGAAGTTCGACTGGCTGGCTGGCTGGCTGTTGACGTTGGCGGCGCTGTAATCTCTCGGCTCCACAGAAATACAATATAAATACTAGAACCCCAACTGAATAAGCGTATAGCGTTTTAACCACAGAAATAGGCCACACCTTTATCAGCAAGTTTTTGAAAATACGCACCGAATGTCATGCAAATGAGGTAGTACGTCAGATTTTTTTCATTTGAATAAATTATCAGACGTGGATTCATTGGATAAATTAACACATTACGCAAAAAGCTAAGTAATTACGCATTGCGCACTTGCAGTTGCCATGGCATTTAAACACGCACTTCTCAGCAAAATTGCGCTTCATAATACCAAAGACGCTTAAGTATTCTAATTCATCTCTATTATTTTAATTACGCGCAGTACTAACAGTTACGCGATGTCATGTATTTAATTGCGCACAGTCAAGAAACAGGGGATTTCCCTACTAGGATCAAAATATTGTTTTTCATTGTGACGTCATAACAGAGGCATACCATAAATTCGTGCGTGATAATTGTGAAGTTCGCGCCCGCGCATTATTATGAATGAATTTACGCTAATATTACCATGGCAGCCAGTCGAATTAACATACAAATCGGTGGTTCTCTTCATTAAAAATTTGGCCAACTTCCATTTTGAGTTGGGGGGGCCTGCTCGGCTCGCTGGTCGCGGATGCGGGTAACGCTAGTCTGTTCTGCGGGTAGCGGCGGGTGGTGTGCGGTTGGCTGGCTGGCTGGCTGTTGCATTGCGGTGTGCTGGTTGCGGATTTGAGTGGTGCTAGGCTGCTCGGTTTCCTCTGTGGGTGGCGGTGGGTGATGTGTGGCTGGTTGTGTAGGCTGTGTCGGCGGTCTATTTGTGTCCTTGTTGATGAGTGGTTTCCAGATGTCGCTGATGTATAATCCTGTATCTTGAGGTACTGTGTTGTGGCGGTGAATTTCGATGGCTTCTCGGATGCGGCGTGTGTTCCAATGTTTGATGGTGGTGATGAGTTTGCTGTCGTCCCATTGAAAGACGTGTTCGTGCCGTTGTGCGTGCTTGACAATGGCTGATTTGTCCCAATCGCTGAGTCTGTAGCTAGTCTTGTGTTCCTTTAGTCGTGTTTCTAGATTTCTGCCCGTTTCCCCAATGTAGACTTGACTGCATTCGCATGGTATTCTGTAGACTCCTGCTTTCTTGTGAGGTGGATGCTTGTCCTTGTGGGTGTGGAGTGCCGAGTGGAGCTTGTTGGATGAGCTATGACGAACTTTGATGTCTGCTGTCTGAAGGATGCGTTGAATCTTGTGTGATGCTGGTCCGATATATGGTAGAACAACTGTTTGTGTCGGTGGTGTAGCTACTGGTTGGTCTTCTTCAGTTGTGGCGACGGGCCTGCTGGTTGGAATGCTGGTCTTGATCTTGTTTCTTGGGTATTTGTTGATATCAGTGAGGGCGGTGGTGACGTGCTTGATTTCCTGTTGTAGATGGTCGGCATCGCTGAGTTGGTGGGCTCGGCGGATGAGGGTGTTGGGTACTGATTGAATAAAGAATACCACAGTTCTTTTCAGAACTACACCAACAGTCCTTTCTAGGACTACCATAGTCCTTTTCAGGACTTACCAATCCACCCATCTCACATGGTGTACCCGTAAACCGCACGTATTATATACACCACCATGGAAACCGATACTTACAAGCAACATTTAAATCTATATTTGTATTCCAATGTTGTAATTCCATGAATTTCCACGATCAGTGGAATAATTTCACATTTTCCTCAACTTACAATGCCTGCAAAACACAAATAGTCAAATTCCATGACTTTCCAAGTCCTGTATGAACCCTAGCCGGGTAGGTGCCCGGGGGGCGCTCGAATTATTTTTTGACGGGGATGTGCCGCACGGAACTCTGAAATGGGGGTCTTAAGAGCTGACTACACGCACACAATATAGGGTCTTTGGAGCTACAAAAACCCTGAAACGGGAGTTAAGGGGTCTAAGGAGCAGACTAAAACTACAAAATACATAGACTTGGAGCTACCAAAGACCTACGGAACAGGGGCGTCGATCCGTTTTTGATATTGGGGGGGCGAAATTTGAAAAATTTTCCTGAGTTTTTTTTTCCTGAGAGAGCTAAAAGCCCCACATTGGCATGCCCGGAAGTTTTATTATGCGCTCATTGAAAGTGTCTTGATGGCTCGAAGACCTGATTTTGGGGGGCACCCACATTTGAAAGCAATAATGGGGGTCCAGGGGGCGGAGCCCCCGGAAGCTTTTAGATTTCAGACATTTGCTACTCCTATCATGGGTGTAAAAATTGTATGAAATAGTGAACATATACTCTTATACTCGGGCATAGAGAGGAAAGATTGAGCCTTGCATGAGATGGATCGACGTGGTCCTGGTATGCTATAGAGCCATCGATATAGTATAGGGCATTGGGCTCCAATGGAACTAAGCATGAGCGTCAACAACTTCTCAAAACTGGAAGGGAGACATTGCGAGGAAGCGAAGCGACCGAGCGGGGGAGGGTGTGGGAGGGGGTTTCCCCCTCCCACAGTAGGGAGCTTTTGTATTTCTGGGCTTGAAATTGTGCGATTTGGTGTACTCCTGAGACAGAAATTTCACGTAATATGAAGTAATATATAATTGTAAGTATGGAACCAAACATACATAATCATGATAATGACATAGGGAGGGGGACAATCTTCACCACTTTCAAATGTGGGGGTACATTATAATATTCCAATATGATTTGCGTTCAGCGCATATGGACAGAATTGACTGAAAGATATATTTCAGATTATTTGATTTTCTGTGACGGTAGGCTATCTATAGATGAGGGTTTAATTAACTTCGTTTGAGAAATTACACTGCCCAACACATGTGAGTTCCCGCAATCCAAATGAAACTTGCAATATGAGAAACTGTATGCGCGCGAAGCGCGCGGCAAAAAAAGAGTTTTACAGTCCTTTTCAAACTAGAAAACGGCTATTTTGAAGATTAATTATTGATAAATGTGTCTTTCCCCTCTTTGGCATTATATCACTTGATTTTTTCTTCCTCATTTTCGGAATTATTGGGGGGGGGCGAAATGATATGTTCGCCCCCCAATATTTTCATTGGGGGGGCGACCGCCCCCCCCTGCCCCCCCAGGATCGACGCCCCTGCTACGGAAACCCTCAAAAAGGCTCAAATGGTGGTCCATGGAGCTGACTAGAAGAAGAATAATGGACTCGGCGCTACTCAACTACCTAGCCAAGTCATTCCGGGGGTCTATGGAGCGGCAATTTTTGAAAATCGGGTATCTTTAGAGCGACAATCGGGTGTGAAAACGGGATTCTTTTAAGCGGCACACACCCGTCTTACGTTATACATGAGTGACCCCCCCCCCCCCCCCCACCCCCGGGGGTAGGTGACCCCATCCACACGTCACTTACTGCATGCATTCCCATCTCATTACGGGGAAATAACTAAATGAAGAATATCAATACATTATTTCTTAAAACTATCAGCAACGAGTGATGGCCCAGTTTTAAAAGTAGTAATGATATTTTTTTTAAAGAAGTAATTTATTGTGCTACTTGTGCCACTCGTTGTGAATTATGACCACCATTACTAAAAGAAAAATTGCATGAACATTATATTAAAAACGGGGACAATCTCTTTAACAAATCTACATGTGGGACATGCAGGGAAGACCATGAAGTGAGCTGTATATGGGTCAGAGGAGTAAAGAGAACTTTATATGTATGTGGGGCATGTTCCCTGGGGAAAGGAAAAGTATACGGGTTCTCCCTATCTTTAACTGTTTCAATACCAAACCCATTATTCCAATTGGGTTATTACGTACAAAATTCGCCCAAGGTACGAAAGAGGAAAAACGAAATGACGAATTAGAATTATAGGGTGCACAAAACAAAAAGGAGAGAGAGAGGAGGTGGGAGGGGAAGGGGGGAGGGGGGGGGGGGGGGCGAGAGAGTGTCATAATAGAGAATGATTGCTATTGCGGAGATCTTCAACATGTTCATGTGGATTTGTTTCAGCGAATCTGAACGCTAAGAAAACCTATTAAATGACACCAGTCAACAACTTTCCCTCTCAGTCAACAACTTTACCATCTCTCACACTAACACCAGTTAACAACTTTCCCTCTCAGTCAACAACTTTACCATCTCGCACACTAACACCAGTTAACAACTTTCCCTCATTGTCAATAACTTAACCATCTCAGTCAACAACTTTCCCTCTCAGTCAACAACTTTACAATCTCAGTCAACACCTTTACAATCTCAGTCAACAACTTTACAATCTCAGTCAACAACTTTACAATCTCAGTCAACAACTTTACCTCTCAGTCAACAACTTTACAATCTCAGTCAACAACTTTACAATCATGGTCAACAACTTTACCTTTCAGGCAACAACTTTCCCTCTCAGGCAACAACTTTACAATCTCAGTCAACAACTTTACCTCTCAGTCAACAACTTTACCTCTCAGTCAACAACTTTACAATCTCAGTCAACAACTTTACCTCTCAGTCAACAACTTTACCACTCAGGCAACAACTTTACAATCTCAGTCAACAACTTTACAATCTCAGTCAACAACTTTACCTCTCAGTCAACAACTTTACCTCTCACTCAACAACTTTACAATCTCAGTCAACAACTTTACAATCTCAGTCAACAACTTTACCTTTCAGGCAACAACTTTACAATCTCAGTCAACAACTTTACCTCTCAGTCGACAACTTTACAATCTCAGTCATCAACTTTACCTCTCAGTCGACAACTTTACAATATCAGTCAACAACTTTACAATCTCAGTCAACAATTTTACAATCTCAGACAGTCAACAACTTTACCTTTCAGGCAACAACTTTACAATCTCAGTCAACAACTTGACCTCTCAGTCAACAACTTTACAATCTCAGGCACCAACTTTACAATCTCAGTCAACAACTTTACAATCTCATTAAACAACTTTACAATCTCATTAAACAACTTTACAATCTCATTAAACAACTTTACAATCTCCGTCAACAACTTTACCATCTCCGTCAATAACTTTACCATCTCAGTCAACAACTTTACGTCTCAGTCAACAACTTTCCCTCTCAGTCAACAACTTTACCATCTCAGTCAACAACTTTACAATCTCAGTCAACAACTTTACCTCTCAGTCAACAACTTTACAATCTCAGTCAACAACTTTACCTTTCAGGCAACAACTTTCCCTCTCAGTCAACAACTTTACCTCTCAGTCGACAACTTTACAATCTTAGTCAACAACTTTACAATCTCAGTCAACAACTTCACCTCTCAGTCGACAACTTTACAATCTTAGTCAACAACTTTACCTCTCAGTCGACAACTTTACCATCTCAGTCAACAACTTTACAATCTCAGTCAACAACTTTACCTCTCAGTCAACAACTTTACAATCTCAGTCAACAACTTTACAATCTCAGTCAACAACTTTATCTCTCAGTCGACAACTTTACAATCTTAGTCAACAACTTTACAATCTCAGTCAACAACTTTACATCTCAGTCAACAACTTTACCACTCAGGCAACAACTTTACAATCTTAGTCAACAACTTTACAATCTCAGTCAACAACTTTACCTCTCAGTCAACAACTTTACCATCTCAGTCAACAACTTTACCTTTCAGTCAACAACTTTACCTCTCAGTCAACAAGTTTACAATCTCAGTCAACAACTTTACCTCCCAGTCAACAACTTTACCTCTCAGTCGACAACTTTACCTCTCAGTCATCAACTTTACAATCTCATTAAACAACTTTACAATCTCAGTCAACAACTTTTCCTCTCACTCAACAACTTTACCTCTCAGTCGACAACAGTACTTTACCTTCTCAGTCAAAATGTTTACCTCCCAGTCAACAACTTAACCAATCACAATCACAATCGACAATTTTACAATATCAGTCAACAACTTAACCATCACAGTCGACATCTTTACCTCTCAGTCAACAACTATATTTGGGGAGTCACGCTATCATTTGGGGAGTCACGCTATCAAGCTTGCAGCTTACTGTGACTTCCCATGCAACTCTCCTACTATACTATATACTATTATGTTGTATAGTTATTCTTTATTTACTTATTTTTTATACAGTTGTTTAATGTACTTAAGCACAATTGTGATATTCATGATTTTTATTATATGTTGTTAAATAATTGTTTTGTATTTATGTTATGTTTTGAAGCTGCAAAATAAATGAAATGAAATGAAATGAAATATATGTCAGTCTATACAACCATCTAAACATCTTCATAATCTCGGAGCCTATTTTTTTTGCAGGAAATCTCCGTCGGTTCCACGGTTCAAAATATTTCAAAAGATTCTACACTTTAGGGAAACATATTGTTATATTTTATTCGTGATCATGATGCATTGAGTATTGGAGGGGAAATCCCATTTGGTTCATCGGTTTAAATCATAACTGTGCGCTATGAATGAGCTCATTATGATGAATAAATTGAGGAATTATGATAAGCCTATACGCCACACAAATAAGAACCAGTTTGCAATAATCTGAATATCCTTCAAGTTCTAGTCTAAATAAGATCGAGATGTAACAAGGTGCAAAATGCCGTTATTTAACAAAAAAAGTTAGTGAAAGCGATCTAAAACATTTTCACCGTAGTAGCCTGCAAGATTTAGATTGTCAGAAATCATGACGCGAGCGATAATATAACAAATTTTCATTTTAAAATGTGAAGACAAATAACCATTTAATAAATTATTGCGTGTTTATCGACACATGAAAAAATACTCGGAGTACAAAAGAGTTGTCCTCGTCTTAAAGGGATAGTTGAGTTCTGGTAAGGAGAGTACAGTTTTGGTGAAACTGAATTTTAGTAACCAAAACCTGCATCATTACATTACAAACTAATAGTTATAACTAGAAAGGAACACAAAATTACAAATGACGTAGTAAAGGTCATGTTATCATTCAAAAAGAGCCGTTAAAACGTAAGAGGGCGCTCTCTAAACACTCATCGGTTTCAACCATTTTGAATAAAATATTGTGCATGTGATGCTTTGTTGAAATAGTGATTAGATAGAGAAATAACCAACAACTATTTAAATACCTATTTTGTAACTTTTTGAAAAGAGGAAGCATTTTTTTGAATTGTTAACGGCTGGTTCAAAATTCTCTAATAAACCTGGGCCCCAGGTTTATTACAAATTGTTATATTTATGGATATTTCAGCCGTCTCTGAACTGATTTTGATCAAACAAAGATGATTTTATTATTTCAATATTATGCTCTTTCATATTTTACACTCAGTTTTTCATTACCTCACAAAAAAAAAGTAGTCTAGCGCCCTCTCTACCAAAACTCAACTATCCCTTTAAAGGGAGCGTTGAGTATTGGTATTTTCCGAAGTGCCCCCCCCCCCCCCCCCCCGCCCCCAAATTAATTGTAACTGATTTGGTTGATTTCAATTCCATGTGAAAGATCATTAAAAGAAACATGGGAAATAATAATAATTCCCATTCAAATGCTCTCATTGTTGTGAAATTTGCTTTCAAAATATAATATAAAAGTGATTGACGTCCGGACATCACTTTTAGAGAATGCTAGCGCGAAGCGCTAGCGTTCTAGGTCCGCTTATTGCTTACCGCGCATGTACAATGTGTATCGCCGTTCGCCGTTCGCATCAGCGGCCATGCAAGCGCATCGCGATCATCTTTCGTTCAAAATCTGTTCGGAGTCGCGCTAACACACGGAGAGAAGTCGAGGAGGCGCATAAATCACTGATTTTTAGCGGAATGGAGGGAAAAACCATAATTTTAATCCAACCGATAGTTGGATCACATATTGGAGAATGAATCGGTGGTAAGTACCGTATCATATGTATAATTTTAAGCACAATTAGCGTGCAATTTTTTTTTTCAGTTTCAGTCCCGTATTAGGAGGACCTAGAACGCTAGAGCTTCGCGCTAGCGTACTCTAGAGTTAATTTGACTCTTGAGTTGTAACGGCTCTTTTTGAATGATAACAGGGGCTTTACTTTGTCGTTTTTAATTGTGTATACTTTTCGAGCATGGTGGAGTTATAACTATTAGCTTGCATCGTAATGGTGCAGGTTTTGGTTACTAAAGTTAAGTTTGACCAATACTCAACTATCCCTTTAAGTTGCCAAAAATGGATGTGGCGACCTTTCTTGGTTTAGAGAAGCAATCTCTTCATCTGCATAGAGCATGGGAGAAACTGTCGATTCATCAGGTCATGGCTACTTTCTTTACCACTAGTCTTCTTAAGTCAACAGGAACTTCGAGAATCTTACATTTATCGCCGCATCCTTATACTCTTTTATGCGGCGTTCCCACTGTCGTGCGACCCGTTACGAATGCCACGATTGGCCATTTGTAGCTGATCGTGGAACTTCTCTGAAATTTCAGGTTTAGATACGAGGTGATGCGAGTCGATACGTTCTGGTACGATCTGGTGCGCTTGGATGCGATATGGTCACGATTGGTCAATTTCAGGTGCCACGATCTGTCACGATCTGGTTTCCCGTTCAGATACGATCATATACGTTCCGATAGGATTGTCCCGATTGAGTCCAAGATTGGGTCTCGATGTGACACGATCATCACGATCGGGGTCCCCGATTTGGGACGATCGTGTACGTGCAGATACCTTCCGATACGTTCATCACGAAACGATGCGCTCTGTTGCGATATGATACGATTGTGGTCGCGATGTCTTTCACGATGAGGATCGAGAGTGATCACGATTTGAGCTACGATTGGACTCCGACGGATATATATACAGCCCGACTGACCATGGACTTAATTGTTTCTTGAACAATTCTACAGAGTGAATACTACAATCCACAGTTATTGATGATGGCAGAAGTTGAGGATGATGACAACGTGACATTTGCAGTATAGTAATACTGCAAATGTCACGTTGTCATCATCCTCAACACTGCAAATGTCACGTTGTCATCATCCTCAACACTGCAAATGTCACGTTGTCATCATCCTCAACACTGAAAATGTCACGTTGTCATCATCCTCAACTTCGGCCATGCTTACATTATCGTATGCTTACATTATCACCAGAGAGGAAGAAGACGAGCAGCAGCCAAACCCGCCACAACCCAACCACAGAGGGCCAAGAGAGCTGGTGCTGATTGCGACCATGGCTCTTAGAGGAGAGGAGAGGAGACAACAGCTTGGCCAGTTCTCCAGCCTCATAGACACCCAATTGTGGCTGGAAGATCCAGTAGCGTTCCAAAAATACACCAGGTTAACACCACAGCTCTTCGGTGAAGTCTCGGTGAAGTTCCAGGCAACCCCTCTCACCTGGACTGACTGGCAGTGACATTGAGTCACCTTGTCACTGGAAACAACTATCGGTCCCTTGCGTATGCCCTCAGGTGTGAAGTGTCCAGTATCTCAGAGATAGTTCCAGAAGTGTGCCAGACAATTGTGCAAGCGTACAAAGATGATGTGTTTAGCCTACCTGTGGCCCCCGAAGCCTGGACAGCCGTAGCTAAGAGCAGAGATGGAACATCCCCCACGCCATTGGAGCCCTGGATGGCAAACACATTGCTATCAAGAAGCCACACCACACTGGCAGTCTGTACTACAATTACAAAGGCCTTTTCTGATACCAATCCTAGCGATGGTGGATGCAGATTGCAAGTTTGTGTGGATCGAGTTTGGTGGAAAATGACACATGTCGAATTCTCATATATTTGGTGACTCTGAGCCTGGAAGAGGAAGCCCCTAGGACTCCCCCACCCTGCCCTCTGACTGCAAGCCCTGATGACCACCAAGACATGCCCTTCTCCATCCTGGGGGATGACGCCTTCGCACTCAGGAACTATACCCCATGACGCCATGCGGCACTTGTTGCTGCTGCTGCAAAGGAGGCCAAGTTTCTGGCATCCACCGTCTCAGTGTAAGGGATCAAAAAGGAAAACTTATCCTACACCCACTTCTCGGTGCTGTTCATGTCAGTAATGACATCTCCTCTTGACCCACTCTTCTTGGCGCGTTTCTTCAGCCGGCCTATCATGGTCCTCAGGCTTGTGTACCATATTTTAAGTTGCGCCACAGTAGTGTCTATCGTGGCAGCCCAGAGATCCCCCTTCTGGGTGACATCTCTGAAACCCGCAAGGAGCTTGCTGTAGAGAACCTCATTTTTTATGAGGAACTCGATGATCTCCACTTTTTGCTTTTCAGTCAGTGAAGTCAGGTACTGTTTTTTCTTTCTCTTTGCTTTCTGGGTGGGGTGGTCTCCTCATCCTCCTCTAGTGCTGCCTCTGGCTGGACTGGGTCAGGCTCAGGGGGTGTGATAGTCTGGCCCTTTCCCTTCTTGCGTCTTGTACCCTTGGGTGGCATCTCTCAAAGGCTTCAAAATTAAGCAGATGCAAGTTGACAGTGACAATGTGCTCGCATTCATTCTTGTCCGGTATATATGTGCGCGAAATCTCATAACAGATCGTGAACGTACGTGGAAAGCGTGACTAATCGTATCTACTCGCATTTACTCGTATCTACTCGCATTTACTCGTATCTACCTGTATCAACTCGTATCTGCTCGTGAGTCATTCGTGTTAGGTCGTGAACAATGGTACCCGACAGAGCGCCATAGATCGTAACAGATCGTGGGAGATCGCATCACATCTTAACAGAGCGTGGTGTCCAAGGTTGATCCCGATCACCACGATTTGGAAGCACGATTAGATGCGCTTTGTTACGATCCAATACGATCCAATACGATCCAATACGATCCGATGCGATTATTACGATTGATAATTAATCGTGTTGATCGTAGAAATTTTTTGAACCGTTCCAAAAATTTCCTACGATCAACACGATTGCCACGACTGACCTTACGATCTGATAATATCTGATACGATCACCACGATTACTTCACGATCAGATACGAATGGCCAATCGTGGCGATCGTAACTAATCGCACGACAGTGGGAACGCCCCATTAACAAGAAAGTGCCCCCATTTCAACAAAGCGAGTGCTCATTTTGCATCCTTAGGAAGGTCTCCCACTTCCACTTCAACAAACCGACTGATGGTTATCCATCCATAGCTATGTATGTAGAGGCGATTCTCAATTTCTAGTTATTCATGCATTTCCCAGACGAAAGCTGCGGGGAAACGGTGGTCATGACGTGTAATTCGAGCTTTTATTGGTTCGAATGTGAAGTGGGGAAAAATCGCACAACCATGCATGGCTCGTGGGTGCGAACTGTCACGCGTCGCAACATCCGTCAAGATCATGTCCCACTTTGGCGACTCGTGTTACAGGGGCGTCGATCCTGGGGGGGGGGGGCATAGGCGCCGGAAGTGGGGGTGGGGGGGGGGGGGGGCAGGGGGGGGCGGCCGCCCCCCCCCCCCAATCCAAAAAGTGGGGGGGCAAAACGCGTTTTTGCCCCCCCAAAAAGCCCCCCCCCCCCCTCAAAAAAAGGAAGAAAAAAGAAAGAAAGGAAGAAAGAAAAAGGAAAAGAACAAATTAAATGTATCAGCCAATACTTGTTAATTATAACGTTTATTAAAAACTGAGTTATTCATCCATTTAAAATTTTCGCTGCGCGCTTCGCGCGCAAACAAATTATCTCAGTTTGTTGTGTAACTTGCATTTGGTACGGCTGGGGTGGGGTTTTCTGTACCAGTCCACGTACTTCCTGTGTAGGCTGTTATTGCTCTGCTGTTTGTGCATGTGACGTGGACCAAATCGCACCATTACAAGTAAATAAATGCAAAATCTTCCCCGTGGGAGGGGGATACCCCCTCCCAAACCCTCATATTCTGGCTCTGCCCCAGCCCTCGGTCGCTTCGCTCCCTCGGGACTCATTTTTAGTTGTAAGCTATGATGTTGGATCATACAAATGTGGCATATGGTTTATGTTTTTATGCACCAGATTGCACCATTTCAAATATGAAATGCAAATTCTTCCCCGTGGGAGGGGGATACCCCCTCCCAAACCCTCCCCTCTGGCTCTGCCCCAGCCCTCGGTCGCTTCGCTCCCTCGGGACTCATTTTTAGTTGTAAGCTATGATGTTGGATCATACAAATGTGGCATATGGTTTATGTTTGTATGCACCAGATTGCACCATTTCAAATATGAAATGCAAATTCTTCCCCGTGGGAGGGGGATATACCCCCTCCCAAACCCTCCCCTCTGGCTCTGCCCCTCCCAAACCCTCCCCCTCTGGCTCTGTCCCAGCCCTCGGTCGCTTCGCTCCCTCGGGACTCATTTTTAGCTGAAAGTTATGATGTTGGATCATACAAATGTGGCATATGGTTTATGTTTTTTATGCCCCAGATTGCACCATTTCAAGTATAAAAATGCAAAATCTTCCCCGTGGGAGGAGGATACCCCCTCCCAAACCCTCCCCCTCTGGCTCTGCCCCAGCCCTCAGTCGCTTCGCTCCCTCATGACTCATTTTTAGCTGTAAGCTATGATGTTGGATCATACAAATGTGGCATATGGTTTATGTTTTTTATGCCCCAGATTGCACCATTTCAAGTATAAAAATGCAAAATCTTCCCCGTGGGAGGAGGATACGCCCTCGGGGGGGGGGGCAGGGGGCGGTCGCCCCCCCCCCCCCCCAATGAAAATATTAGGGGGGCGAACATATCATTTCGCCCCCCCCCCTCCAATAATTCCGAAAATGAGGAAGAAAAAATCGAGTGATATAATGCCAAAGAGGGGAAAAGGCACATTTATCAATAATTAATCTTCAGAATAGCTGGGTTGTTTTAGTTTGAAAAGGACTATAAATCTTTCTGTTTTTTGCCGCGCGCTTCGCGCGAATACAGTTTCTCATATTGCAATTTTCATTTCGGTTGCGGGAACTCACCTTTCGAAATGTGTTGGGCAGTGTAATTTCTCAAACGCACACCTCAAACGAAGTTTATTAAACCCTCATCTATAGCACACCGTCACAGAAAATAAAATAATCTGAATATATCTTTCAGTCAATTCGGTCCATATGCGCTGAACGCAAATCAAATTGGAATATCATGTCCCCCCACATTTGAAAGTGGAGGAGATTGTCCCCCTCCCTTTGTCATTATGTATGTTTGGTTCCGTACTTATATACTTCATATTACGTGACATTTCTATCTCAGGTGTGCACCAAATCGCACAATTTCACGCCCCAAAATACAAAAGCTCCCTACTGTGGGAGGGGGACACCCCCGTGTCACCCATATTGGGGGCTAGACAGAAATATACAGTCTCTTCAAGGGGTTTACTCTTATATCGGATTTTTAACTATATACCCCATTCTGATATGGAGCGATCCGACCGACCGTCCAGCTAGCGGAATATGAAGAACGATTTGTCGGTCTAATTTTGGGGCTCACCCCTATATGCATTTCATTTTAAAGCATTTCCCACTCATGTTTGTTTGTTTTTGTCAAAATGGGGCGTGCCCACATCACATGCCCCTCGTACTTACGCTCCTGCATGACGATGAAGAAGATTGCTGCATTCACGCAGACGGTCACCATCATACCTTTGAGGTGACTGCAGCCCCGTTAAAGGGACTGTCCGCCTTTTGCAAGCCAAATTTCAAAAGTTGCGACGTTATTGTCTTATATGAAAGAAAATGTCATTAAACAGCATGCCTGCAAAAATTACGGCTTGAAATCTCTTTTTCGTGGAGTTATAGACCTCAAAATAATAAAACGACACAGCGCGTTTAATTGTGCATTATACGAGTATTCACCCGGTGCGAAATTTCGCTCACGGCGCATTACACGGAGTACCCCGTTGCTGTGCGTGACCACCACGTGACCCGCGCACAGATTGTGATCGAACAACGGCGTAAGCGAATACTAAACAAAATAACCAAAACTCGCTAAAACTGACTACATGTAATTGTATATTTTTCATTTTCGAGACAGTTTCCGTGACATACCTTTACAAATGTCGGCTTCACAATACCTTTACAAGAATAAGTACAATATTGTTGTAATACTTTGCTTAATCAGTTAAACTCCTTTATTGACCGATATATAGTTTGGTGGAGGGGCGAATTCGTATTCGTATTCGCATTCGTTTTTCATTCGTAGAATACAAATTACAGGGCTGTTCAATCTAAATTTGTGTGTGTGTGTGTTACATTCATCCTCATCCGTCTACTGGAAACTGTTCAGACGATTTGTAAAAGGCGGACAGTCCCTTTAAATGTGGTTCAGATTCGTAAATAAGACGCGCGGTAACATATTGCGAACACCTTGCGCATTGGGCGAAATAAACACTGGTTTAGTGTTATGTATAGTGCGCACAAACAAACCTATAGCTATAGCGATGTTCGGACTTCGGACCATGGTTCGGACAGGTTCTACGGACGAACCCCGGGCTTGACGACCCTTAAAGGTTCCTGATCAAGTGGGACGGGACCTTGAAGCATTGGAATTGATTATCACACATTAACGTCACCCCTCGCCCCGAGTCAGTCGAGTGTTTGCAGTGGAGGAATGAAGGATGTGAAGTTACGGGACGAATGTTGACACATTTAACCCACAACTTACCAGGCACGAGATATTTATAATTATATTGTTTTACGGTATATATATATCTAGTATAACTAGTAGTAGGGAAAGGGTTACCGTCATGTGGTGATTGGGAATTGAACGAGACAGTGTTTACACATTCCAACGTGTTGATGGGGTATGCATGCTTGGAATACGACAGTGTTTATGCATTGTCATTACAAAGTAGTGGGTATAGCGAACATTATTGTATGCATAGGCGCGTGGGGGGGGGGGGGGGGGCGACCCCCCCCCCCCCCAAAATCCAAAATGTGGGGGGAAACGCGTTTTTGACTCCTAAAAAAGCCCCCCCCCCCCAAAAAAAAAAAAAAGAAAAAAAAAAAAGAAAAAAAAAAAGATTTAAAAAAAGATAAAAAAAGATGATGATGATGATGATGATGATGATGATGATGATGATGATGATGATGATGATGCTAATATTGATTCTAATGAATGATGATAACGAGGATGATGTTGATGATGACGAGGATGATGATGACAGTGATGTTGATGATGATAACTAAGGATATGATGATAGTGATGATGATGCTGATAATAAAGATGATGATGCTACCGATGATGATGAGGAGGAGGAAGGACAGGAGGGGAATGGGGATGAGGAGTGGGTGAAGGGTCGAAAGAGAAAGAAGAGGGGAGGTGGTGGTGGAGGAGGAGAAGGGGTGAAGGAGCTAGGATGAGAAGGAAGAGGATGAAAAGGAGGTTGGAGAGGAAAAGAAGGAGGAGGAAGAGAAGGAGGATGAGGAGTGGGTGAAGGGTCGAAAGAGAAAGAAGAGGGGAGGTGGTGGTGGAGGAGGAGAAGGAGTTATATGATGAGAAGGAAGAGGATGAAAAGGAGGTATGAGAGGAAAAGAAGGAGGAGGAAGAGAAGGAGGATGAGGAGTGGGTGAAGGGTCGAAAGAGAAAGAAGAGGGGAGCTAGTGGTGGTGGTGGAGGAGAAGGGGTGAAGGAGCTAGAATGAGAAGGAAGAGGATGAAAAGGAGGTTGGAGAGGAAAAGAAGGAGGAGGAAGAGAAGGAGGAGGAGGAAGAAGAGGAGGAGCTATGGGGAGGCGGAGTAGAGGATGATTGTGAGAAAAGCAGGAGCAGGATGAAGATGTATATAAGATATCGAAAGAGAACAAAGAAAAGATAGTAGAAAATTAAGAAAGGAAAGTCATAATAGGAATCAAGATGGGATTAATAGGCCTATGAAAGCATGCATAATATCGACGCTCGTGTGGGTGACTTCGAATTGAGCAGGTGCAAGAAAATGTCTGAACTTGTGAACCACATTGCTCAATCCATAATTATTTCATAGGTAGTTGACAGCCCATATATAGGTTAATAGGTCTCGCAGGAGTATCGCCGAGGACGTACAGTATACATTATATAAAGGAATATTCAGGTTTTTGTAGATCATGTTTCTGTAGTAGATATTAGATACGTAACATTAACTTTCCAGTATGTCATTCTGCTTCAGATGGCCAATGATACGTTTGTTTGTACTTTATTTAGGAATGAAAATAAAACAACAGTGGAGATGCGGCGAACCACAAAAAAAAAACGCATGCAAGATAACCAATAAACGCATGAATTATTAACTACTTCAAATAGTTTAACATTCAAATATTCTTGATTTTAATTGTGGGTGGCTCATCTTTATCTAGTGAAATGTCATCAAAGATCCGAACCACGAATGCTAACTGCATAATGATTATACTTATGATCTATTGAATATTTCGTTCAAAGGAGCAAAACATTGAATGGATCTTTAATTGATGTGCGCTGATAAATGGGGCCTCGTGGGAAGCACGGTTGACAAGACAGACAGACGATTATCAGCTTATCACATCCATGGGGAATTATTGGACCGTGACGTTGAATCCTCGATGGCGATCAAACATTCATTAACCTCATTATATCAACTCATCGCTTTAAATTGCCCTCGCAGCCATGCATGATCCGCCATACAAATTAATAGATTGATGTTAATATTGGTTGGTCTTTCTCAAATGCGTAGCCACATCGCCACATCATGCATGAAAAAGCGAGATGATATTACGTTTTAAAACGGCAATTGATATGGAAGAGCAGCGAATTATTTAAAACCCATAATAGATTAAGGGATTGATTGTCAGGTTAAAGGGGTAGTTCAGTGTTGGTAGAGAGGGCGCTGCACAACACAATTTTCTCGTGAGGTAATGACAAACTGAGTGTCGTATTTGAAAGAACATGCAATTTTGGTGGCAGAATAAACTTTATTTGGTCAAAATCGGTTCACAAATGGCTGAAATATCAATAAATATATCCGATCGTATTTATTTGGGCCCCAAATAAATACGATGATTTTTTTTTAAATTAAAAAAATGCTTACACTTTTTGAAAATTTTCAAAAGCGGGTTTTAAATAGTTGTTGATGATCTCTCTATTTAATAATCATTATTTCAACAAAACATTACATGCATAATTTTGTATGAAAAATGGTTAAAACCAATGCCTTATTAGAGAGCGCCATATTGTATTTAATGGCGCTTTTGGAATGATAACAGGCTTTTTACTTAGTTGTTTGTATTTTTGTATATCTTTCAAGCATGGTGGGGTTATAAATATCAGTTTGTAATGTTACTGTGCAGGTTTTGGTTACTAAAGTTCAGCCTTACCAAAACTGTACTATACCCCTTTAATGCCTGTGTTATGTTGGGTATGGTTTTATATTTCTCAAATTGCATTCGACTTTAATATTTTCATATACAATCTCTTATTTATATACAATATTGCTGTTAGTCCCACATGCTTGACTATTATTACTTTCGAAATTGAGGATCATTAATAAATTTATAACTTATTATATTATACAATAATGAAAAAGGATATCAATTTGTTGGTGGGAAAATCAACTATTCTCCAGAATGCTGGCTATTTAATTTAAAACGGGGGATGGCGCTACTGCAAAACGTAATTTGGATGATATTGATCACATCGAAGGCTGTGTATAGAACTAGAAGAAGATCAAGTAGGAGTAGTAGACTTCCACTTCCCTGGTAGTACAGAAGAAGAAGAAGAAGAAGAAGAAGAAGAAGAAGAAGAAGAAGAAGAAGAAGAAGAAGAAGAAGAAGAAGAAGAAGAAGAAGAAGAAGAAGAAGAAGAAGAAGAAGAAGAAGAAGAAGAAGAAGAAGAAGAAGAAGAAGAAGAAGAAGAAGAAGAAGAAGAAGAAGAAGAAGAAGAAGAAGAAGAAGAAGAAGAAGAAGAAGAAGAAGAAGAAGAAGAAGAAGAAGAAGAAGAAGAAGAAGAAGAAGAAGAAGAAGAAGAAGAAGAAGAAGAAGAAGAAGAAGAAGAAGAAGAAGAAGAAGAACTACACCTTAACTTCGTTTTTTATCTGAAAGATTGTGGGTGTTGAATTCAAAATGTCAAGTTAATCAATAAATATATATTGTCAATACACACAGGACAGTAAACTAGCCCAAATGCAGTGAAACCTGCATTTTGTCTAGGCCAAATGCAGTGAAACCAGTACTTCAGTGGTCACTTTTTACTTAGTAAATGCACCTGCCTATAAAGACCAGTGACTTTACTAACAAGTAGTATTCATAGAAAGTTAGTAGAGGTCATACAGGCTACAGGCTATGTACAGCCAAGGAGGTACTGGGCTCTCCTCCTTGGTATACAGCTAGCTACAGAATGTTGAGTTGATGAATTTATATTGACATAATTTATATTTGTAAAGTAATTTATAATGTAGCTTGGTATATTAATACCACTTGTATGAACATGCATAATTTGAATAATAAATCAGGTTTTAACATGGAGTCCAATTTCTATATAGTCTTTGTCTTGATATCAAGTGATGCAGGCTAGCCATCCCTTAGCCCCCCTAGTCCGGCGATACCGATATTGCGATATTGCCGATAAAAGTTGTTTACGGTATCTGCCCAAAGTATCGCATCGGCCTTGCCCGATCATATCGTAACGTAACCAGAAGATCACAGCTGAGTTAACAGCTGAGCCTCCGCACTGGGATCAAACTTGGATTTTTTTACATTTTGCAACGTTTGATATCAACAAGTAAGTATGTATTGTGTGTTGTTCTATTACTGTGTGGTATGTTGACCTTACTTATACATTCGGATTTCAAATACTTGAGTTATATTTCGCACTTCAATTAGAGACATGAAATGATGCGATGGAGCACCGTACTCCGAACGGCGTATGACTTGCCGCCCACGCCGGAACTCCTGGCTGTGCCAACTGCATACGTCTCGATATGTTTGTCGCTACCGTACGACCGCATAAAATCGCCACCGCGATTACGATGACAATTTTCAACCTTGCGTCCTTCAAACTACTCCTTCTCAAAGAGTACTCGCAAAGAACACACGAGAATCGCACACATACAACTTGAGAACATTAGCTTTCAAACTGTGTGTTTGGTCCGTATCGTAAAGACGATCCTACTGCGCACTGCGCTACCGAAAATGGTCTACATTGCGCAGGACAACAAGGAGAACTTTACGTTTGGGGCGACGGGGCAGAAACTGCAAAACAAGCTTTCGATTCTTTGCTATCGTGCGTAATAACCCGTGCGGATTTTAAAGCCACTTGGAAAATGTGAAGTTTAAAAGTTACTTATTCAGTACCAACTATTCGCCCGACTGGTGAGTGTGTTAATACGGAGAAAAAAGGGCGGCGGAACAAACCCAAACAAAATGCAATGTTAAAAAATTCGCTGCATAATCCCACTGCCCATAGACATTGCACGTAAAATTGATCAAGGAAAGGTACAAATTACAACTTTCGGGCGAAATGAAATTGTTCTAAATAAGTTATGACTATAGCAATGACAACTATACCGTATCAATCTGTATAATTTGCTACGTCTAGTTCTACAGATGACATCATCTAAATATAATTTTAAATACATCTAAACACAATCGAAACTTACTACTTAATAGGTCTTTCTGCACTGGCTTAACTCCATAAGTATATCGGTAGTCTGCGCGCCCCAGAATGCATAATGCATACGGTCGCGTATATTACTAGTGCTATAGGCGGTTAGCTATAACATGTGTAATACATTATACACATAAAGAGAGAAAGGAAAATTCCCCTGCGCGCGCTGGCCTTTGTTATTGCGCAATTACACGCGTCAGGGCGCTACTAACGCGCTAATATACGCGATATCCTCCAAGCTGATTGGTGATTATTTTCATCATTTTGTATCGCGCATAGTAATCGCGCGATCTTGACCAACAATTTGAATAATATAGATGCGTCCTGGCCTCATTCGACTCAATACAAACGGAGTTGATTGGAGTCACTTGTGTGGCCATGTTGTGAACCGAGTGATAATTCTTTTACTGCACGTACCAGTGGGAATACATTTGGATTTGTGCAACATTTCGGGCGACGCTCGTTCGTTGAGGTTTTCAATTTGTTTTATGGCCAAAATTAGTATTTGATTCAAATTTTCAGTGAATGGTTCATATCAAATTACGGAGAAGTTTTCAATATTCAAGTTGACTGGAGGATTTGCTAACACATTGGATATATTTGATAAAACGGCCATCTAAACCGAGACTTAGTTTTGGCTGCGTTGCAACTTCGTGTTGATTTCCGTCACAAAATATTTTGCTTGCTTCGGAAGCCTTCCTAAAATCGTTTTTTTATGGAACAATCGCATGTTTGTGGATGTACATGACGGAAAATATCACATATCAAGTACCGTGAGTACAATTTGAACAACATTTGCGATGATATATTTTGATATTTTGTTCGTTCTAGACCTGTTTTGATAGACTAGCGTAGCCGACTGCGACTTGGCGATACTTTGACAAAGTACTGAGGTTAAATCGCCAGCTCGATTTTCGGAACAAAATCGGGCTTAGATTTTGAATTAATCAATGTCATTCTATAATAGACTTGAATAATAAATGACAATAGTTTGCTTCGTCCATGTGTAAAGTTATTTTGGAGTTCGAAAATCAATATCGCTAGAAATAAGGCTTTAAAAAATCTGTCCGGCGGAATAGGGCAACTGCACGGTAGCTGGCTCACGCCCGCGCCCGCCCTTTCGGCTTAGCCTTGTTCGGTCTTCCGCAATCTCGTGAGACTGAGACGTGACCCGTTTCTGAGTCTAAGAAAGCAAATTTCCGAAGAAAATAAAGGTTTATATGTCTCTATGAATGTGTACTTCGACTTGTTTTCAATTTCAGACCCAGTTTGGTAGCCAGCCAGGCCAGCAGAGCAGCAATGTGAATGTATTTATTTTAACAAATTACTGAAGTGAAATAGGGATTAACTTTGAACTCTTTGTTGACATGCGCAAAAAGTGATGAATGGTTGATACAATGTATATTGTTGTTATCTGTTATGTTCACTGGGATGTATGAAAATTTCAAGTTAAATGGACGTTATATGGCCGAGTAATGAGCAAAAATGCAAGGCGATATTCACTATTTTATTGCACTGACTTTGTACACGGTTACAAGTACAACTATCCAGTGGATAGTCTAACATTGGTAGCCAGCCAGCAGAGCAGCAATTTATTTAACAATTTGTACAGATTAAATTATCATTAAATACATGTAATTACTGAAGTGAAGTAGGGATTAACTTTGTTGACATGTGCAAAAAGTGATGAATGGTTGATACAATGTATATTGTTGTCTGTTATGTTCACTGGGATGTATGAAAATTTCAAGTTAATTGGACGTTATATGGCCGAGTAATGAGCAAAAATGCAAGGTGATATTCACTATTTTATTGCACTGACTTTGTACACGGTTACAACTATCCAGTGGATAGTTTAACATCTGAACACTTAAATCTTAAATATCTTTTCAACAAAAGAGAAACTAGACAAACAGAAATCTGTCTCATGCTTCTATTGTTCTTTGTTAATACGAATAAAGGTACAGCAAGATATGAGGGAACCGCTACTCGCTAGAATTCCAATTGTATTTTGAGGATTTTGACAATGTTACTACAATTCTTACTACAAATGTAATATTTTAACTTGAACCTGATACATTTTAGTTTGATTCTTGACTTGTCGACATCACTTTTAGTTTTAAGACAAGTTTCAATGTCATGAAAATAGCTGTTTTTACACACAATCATTCACAAGAAGAAGAAAATAGAAAACCCAAACTTAAAGATATTTTAGATAAAATGTTAACAAAGCTTGTGCTGTATGTAACTATTGTTACCACTACCATGCAATATCAATGCCAGTGTCCATGACCTGGGCTTTGCAAACTCTGTTGAACATTGCATTAATTTTCCAAAATTTGCTAAACAAAATTCTTGTTAGTGATAATAGTGATGGTAATTTTTTAGTGCCAACAAAATACATTTTTTTGTTAGGACTAATCAATTATGATAAAACTATTAAACTCTCATCTGAGAACAAAAAGCAGGCCTGCTGTGTATGCAAGCAAAAAGTTCTGGTACTTTTCCACCACTCAAGTTCTTGACTAGATGAATACCCCTGTCAAAAAAAGCTCAATTTTGTCAATGGGGATTAGGATTAGACTTTGATAGATGTGGGCACTGGCTTCTACTGAGTCTATACTATAGGAAGCTGTTTAAATAACAGTGCTCATTGAATGGGTACCAGCTTAAAGTCATTGATTACTTGAACAATGTCTCCTGCACAGTTAGGTACACTATGCTCAGTAAGTATTAAAGGCACCAGATGGCCTCACACCCATGCCAAAAGACAAGTCACTATAGACTTTGCCAGTCCAGTACTTTTCCATAATTTCCCAAATTCATGTTCATTGCCTCTGATTGGTTGATTGCCCCCCCCCCCCCCCCCCATTGAGTTTGTACTAAGAGATTAGGATTGGGCTAATCCATTGACAAATACCCCTGTGTGTTTGTAGCCTGCACAACATATAGGAAGCTGTAGTCTGACTGTGAATGGGTACCATCTAAAGTAATTAATTACATAACCATTAAAGGGTACCACCACCCAAAAATAATATTCTTATTAAAGAAAGGTAACATCTTTAGTATTCCATTCCATCAACAAGTTCACAAAAATATGTTTCCAGAAAAGAAAAAAAAAAAATTAAAAACGCATCACCATTCTAAAGCATGCATTCATGCGGTCTGAATTACGCAGACTGCTATGTGTGCGGTGAATTGCAACGTGTGCAGAGCGAACGAATCGCCCGGGAATCTATTGTTTACAAACGTGCGCGTGAATAGCATTGGCGCACCCGTATGGAACCAGGAAGTAGCAGTGGTTCCGTAAGTGGTGGAAATTAATTGCTTTGTTTATGAATTACACAACCCTTTGCAAAATGTTGGGTATCTATTTGATATCACAAAACGGTACCAAAACATATAATAATGTGTTGTTCTTTGCCTGGTGGTCCCCTTTAACTGCCCCCCCCTCTTTCTTTACAGTTGGATACGCAATGAGTAATCAGACACATGGGAAAAACTATATTGCATGCATAGTGCATACAGTATGTATTTATAAGCTACACACACTTTTCTTTCAACAAAACATTCTTCAAGAACTATGGAGTGATAGCTTTTCTTGATTCTGGGTCCCCATTCATACAAGATGTGGGTGACCAGCAAATTTTGACAAAACTTTTGACAAAAATACCAGCTAATTTATTTATGCATGCAGAAATTTTCTTCTGTTCTAGGGAGATACGTTTTCTGCAAGTCTGTGCCAGTCGGGCAAAGTATCTAATCTTCCTGAATATTCAATTTCCAGGTTAGCATTGGCATTGAAGCCACAAATTTTTCGTCAAAATTATACGAAGGCCTGAACCAATATAATGAAATTAAGAATTAGCATATTTTTACTAATTTTCACTAATTTTGGAGTTAAATATTTGTATTGTGATCAATTCTTATGAAATACCAATGCAGATGAATGTTCAATAGTAATAAAGACATTGAAATTGCTTTGTAAATTTAATATTCCCTTCCATACACTGAAAAAATACATGGGGGCAAAGGGCTATTTTCCCCCGTAACCTTTGAAATCACCCTCGCTGTGTATATCACATTTATTAGTTAGTCCCATGTATGCAAAAAAAATTTTTTATTGGACTGAGAAAACAGTGAGAATGCTTGTCTTTAGTATAGGATGGGATCTTTATAATCAGTTATTACAATGTCTGAGAAAAATAAATATAAAGGACAAAAGAGCCCATGTGAGCCCCAAAATAGCCCTCGTGAACATTAACATAGGGGCGAATTTTCTTTCTAAATTTAAAAAATAGCCCCTGAAATAAAAAGTATTCCATATAAAAAAAAATACACACACTAAATTAACACCAGACTGTGCACTGTGCAGTTCTTGTGCATTCATGTTTGCACTATATTATAGTAGATTACTAGATTTTATGATTTTAAATGTATTTTTTAGATTTAAAATTCATGAGTCCTGAACATATGGGATTCAAATCAAGTGAATAATTTGCAAAATGTTTTGCACTACAGTGACTTCAGTAGACAAAATAAAATACACAGACAAAATAGTTTCTTTGTTGTGATACACATTCACCCAGCAGTCATTTTTATGTACTATAGTTTGCAAATAAGTGGGAAACGCCCCACCCCCTAAAAATGAAATGTACACTCTTTTTACCAACCATGTGAAAGAATATAATTTTACTAATATGGGATTATACAAATTTGGCCAAGAAACCGCCTACTAATTGATATATTTGAAAAATTATAAATTGATCCGCTGCACCATTGATATCGCCAACGCGGAATCGTGCATACGCTACGTGCAAATGACCGCGTGCGTGTTCGCTATATGGGCTTGTCCCCAGCTTGTCGATATCTCCAGCCCAGCGTTAGCGGCGCGGACAGGTGCGAACGGGCGGTGGATTTATACATTTCACGGGCGGGTATTGGATTTCTTCGGATATTTCTGTATTTACGATGCTTAGGTTCGGATTTTACCACACAAGCCCTATTTAAATACTTATTCAACAATATTGATCAATATTGATGTTTTCGGCTACTTTCCCAAAACTGTTATTCATCTTTAATTGATCATGTGTTCTCACTTTATGAACAGTGAGTGCATGGTTATCTTGTCCATTAATATTGGTTATTAAATGAATGATGCTGTTAAATGAACATGATAAAGGTTTTTGTGAACTTTGTTGTCATGTGCAGCAATGGAGAGTACCAGATTTTATATTTAAGATTTTTTTTTTCTTTCTACTCTCAGTTATTTGTTGTTTTCCTGTTAAAATATTTGTTTCCATATTGGTGAATACTTGCTCAAATACACTAGGAAAAATAATACCAATAACACAGTATAGATAAGGATTATCTTGGGTAACTTGGTATGATTTATTACAAATGTATGTCTTCTGAATTTCACATTTCCCATTCCCCCATATGGCATTGTACCACACACTAAATACAATTTTGTCTCCCAGTATGAGTCACTCTTGAAAATGCAAAGTTCTGAACTATCCCTTTAAGAATCATATAGAGTACGGTAATCGGTTTTACTGCAGTCACTCAGGCTTAGCTTCCTGTCACAGCACTAATGTTGGTTTAATAGGAAACCTAGAGGTCATACACTATCATGCAATTTATTATATTACATTAGTATTCAATAGGTTAAATTGCTACACCTACAGGAACCGAAGATTTTATTACAGTCGGGTCACGTGCAGATGTGCAATGCCATTGTTCCTTTCATTTGACAAGTATACTGTACATAATTTGTATCTCTTTATTCCACTCAGGTTCAAAGTCTGGATAAGGCAGGTATTTGCTAACAAGAACAAGAACAAGAACCGATGCAGAAGGCCACATACATGTAGTACTACTGCTGACTGCTACTGTTTTTATCAGGTAATGTCTACAAACTATTTGTCAATTGTCATCTACTGCTACGTTGTGTTTATTTTGAATTTATAATCAACATTACTAAACTATATATATCATTTCAGCCATGCTGTTGACATCCATATTTCACATTCACCTTTAATTAGACAATATATGTAGCTTCATTTTCAACTGGAAACTCAGTAGCCTACTAACTAGTAGACTGCAGTTTAAAGCCAATCACAGTTTTGGGAAACGCCCACACACACAAAAATGCAAAATATGCTTTCATCACCTACCACATGAAAGATATATCATAACTTAGATGTTAATTTAAATATTTGGACAAAAACTGCTTTGAAATTGACTAATTGAACAGTAAAAGGTTCAAAATAAAACGATCTTTGACACAGTTCCATTCAACTGCGGAACTGTGTATACATATGCTGCGTGCAAAAGATTATGCTTGCACAGGGTATGCGGGCTTGTCGATATCTCCAGCCCAGCGCTAGCGGCACGGACAGGTGCGAATGGGTGGTGAATTTAGGCCAAATTTCACTGGCGTGCATTGAATAATCTACAATATTTCTGCATTTAACAATACTAAAGTGGGGATTTTACCACACTAAGCCCTTTCTTATACTTATTAACAATACTAATTAATTAGTTTGGCCAATATAGATGTTTTCGGTAACTTTCCCAATGCTGTTATTTGGCTTTAAGATCACTGTATGGTGCTAAATCAACGGACAGTACCAGAGGACTGCATACGTGTGATCTTTCAAAATGTTGAATTGTTAACTTTTTATCTAATTATTTGATGCGAAATTTCAATTAAAGCATTTTCTACATGTATGTACATTGTCATTTTGTTTTTAAACAGAAGACTGAAGAACAATCACCATGACAACACCAGATGAGATGAGAGCCGAGAGGCAGCCCATGATACCCAAGCTATCACAGAGTCTGAACAGCGTAGACTATCTCATAGATGGTCATGGTACCCGGTCTCGTGGTGAGTCTGAGTCTTCGCACCATGCCAACCTTACACTGTCAACGGAATCACGGCTCTTCACATCTCACTCAACTACGTAAGTACATGATGACTTTCAACCTGTTCCCAAGTCCCTAGTAGAAGATTTGGAAATCACCCCAAAAGAATATTCTTATAAATGAAAGGTAACACCTTTAGTAGTCTATTCCATCAACAAGTTCACACAAAAATATGTTTCCAGAAAAAAAAAATATTATAATTGGAAAACACATCACCATTCTAAAGCATGCGTTCATGGGTCTGAATTACGAAGACTAATTTGTCCAGAGCGAACGATAAAAATGGCGCACTCGCAAATGTTTGACCCGTACGGAACCAGGAAATAAAAGTGGTTCCGTAAGTGGTGGTAATTAATTGCTATGTTTATGAATTACACAACCCTTTGCAAAATGTTGGGTATATATTTGATATCACATAACAATACCAAATCATAAAATGTGTTGTTCTTTGCCGGGTGGTCCCCTTTAACTATGTTAAAATTTAATATTTACCTTTCATTTATAAGAATATTATTTTTGGATGGTGGTACCCTTTAACCTATTTTGAAAGCAATTTTAATTGGATTATGCAGATTGTCTAGGTGGTAATTGTAAATTTTGCACATTTCTAAATATAATCATTCATGCCAAATAATTAAGAGGGAGGAAAGCAATTTCAGTTGGGTTGTTCACATAGATTGTCGGGGGAATATAAATTTTGAAAATTAATTTTAATGATTATCCATGCATAATAATTAAAAGGGTAAAGTCATAGTGAACATTTGGTACATGGTTCAATGCAAATGAATGAACAGTTCTGTGAAAACAGAAAAATTAACATTGATGACACCATTATTTTTATGTACACATCTTTTCCTAAATTTTCCTAATTTGTTCATACTGATTTTGACAGAATGAGATGTAATGAGATGTAAAGCCTTTATCCAAAATTTTAATTTTCATTGATAAAAGGAACAAGATTTGGAGAAAAAAAAACTAGTACATAGTTTTTTGACCACTGAAATATAATTTTGGGGCCAGTAAATTTTTGTTTTGGGCCACCAAAAATAGAGAACACAATTATTCTACTGGCCCGATCAGGCGAAAATCAAGCAAAATAAGTTAGTGTTGAGCCCTGATTACAAACAACTATTGCTCCCTGAGTGAGAGCGTTTTCACACTGGTAATTGCAATCATGATTGGAGTTATGTTTACAATCACGGTGATTCTGTTGCCTTGCTTTCACACTACGAAAAAAAACTGTGATTACAATCACAGTTTCTGGAGTCGTACCTGTCAATCAAACAAGGAGAACACTAGTACTACACTGCATGACTGCATTCGAAGCGAAGAGCGCCCCGTTTATTGGTGGAAGTGCATGTAAGGTCACATAAGCTCCGCCTCCCAAATCATGTTTTGGAGGTCAAGCCGTTCACACTACCGATTCGCACTGTGATTTGAGTGAATCATGATTTGAAAACGCCTCTGGACCATGATTTGAGTTCCGCGATTCGTGATTCCAATTAGTGTTCACACCGTCAAAAATACCGTGATTGGAGTGAAATATAACTCGAATCATGATTGAAATCACGCATTTTCGCCAATGTGAAAAGGCTCCGAGTTAGTTCTCCTAATTGAATGTTTCTATGCGTATTTGTCTCTATTTTCTATTTCAGGAATGCCCAGACACTGATGCATATAATCAAAGGGAGTTTAGGGACTGGAATGTTAGGTCTACCTCTAGCTATTAAAGAATGCGGAGTTGTGGTAAGTCAGTATTAATATGAAACATTTTTTCTTCATGTATGATGGAGGTGGAGGTGTTGTGGCACTATCGGATGGGTGCATGACTTGCAGTTATGGGGGCCTGGGTTCAAAACCAAGTGCTGTGCACACTAAACATAGGTGCAAAGCTATTTACTGTACATAGACATTTATAACAAATGATATAAATCCCTAGGTTGTTGATATATGAATATGATATACCAAATCACAAGTTAATACTAAGTTAATAATCACAAGTTAATCATATAAATTAAATAAATAATTGATTGTATTAATTGTATTTATTCCATGAATTTCACAAACTATTGACTATATGTGTTCTCCTTCCTCCCCCCCCCCCCTTATTTGTTTAATACAGCTTGGGACAGTTCTACTCGTCATAATAGCCTTCATATCTGTTCACTGTATGCTCATCTTGGTCAAGTCATGTCACAGTTTATGTAGCAGGTAAGACCTTACATTTATTTAATGAATTATTAAAACCATTCTTTCTTCTTTTTTTAAAACACATTTATGCAAGAAACATGCCATGTGCAGTAATAATATAATAGTTATGTTATGTCATGTTATGTTATGTTTAGATAGTGTTATGCTCATCATCATAGCCTTCATATCTATTCACTGTATGCTCATCTTGGTCAAGTCATATCAGTTTATGTAGCAAGTAAGTCTACTAATCAACTATAAAAAATCATTAAAAACACATTTATGCAAGAAACATGACAGAGCAATGATGAAATATCTGTAGTGATGTTATACTCTATATAATAATATTAATAATAATTATGAACATTTATATAGCGCAGCTACTATAAATATATACTCTACTGTGCTTGACATTATTAGTATTACCCATAGTCATCAGGTACATTTCAAACCCACACAATGATATTGCATACTTTCTCAACTCCCCGGCGAGCATACTAGCCGTGCTGCCACTGATGATGGTGCAAATGCTAATTAACAAGGCAATTATGAAATCATATACTTTTGACTACTTGGCTACATGTTGTTTATGAACAGTGAGTAAATTATTGAAATATTGAATACAAAATATTGAACACGGATTCATAGTAGTCATGGCTGCTTACATTCAGTGCACATCCCATCTTTCAACATTATCCCATGTGTCATCATTATTACTCCGGTTTATTGGATGCAGACTACAATCAATCCAACACACATAGGACACATTTTCCACCTTAAGCCCTCCGCACACAGAGCTGACTCGACCCGATCCGATCCGATCCGACTGGTTTTCAGTCGTTTCAGCTCAGTATAGGTTGCCTCAGGACTCCTGTTTTGCCGGTCAAGAGCCAGTCGGGGATCATTCGAGGCCGATTCACCATGTTGAATCGGCTACGACTGAGCGAAACCGACTCTAGCCTAACTGAAAACCAGTCGGATCGAGTCGAGTCGGCTCTGTGTGCGGAGGGCTTTATACAATTGCTTTTATACGAACTGCTACACCTGGGCCCCATTTCATCAAACTTTTCCATTTGTTCTTAGTTTCCAATTACTTTGAATGCAATAATTGGACAGTTACAACAATTAAAACAGTTTTATGAAATGGGGTCCTGATAATCACCCATGCTCATTTTTCTGGAATGGGTTCTACTGTTATTATCACTAGTGGCCATGCACCACACCGTGACCATGTGCGTGCGCGCAGTAATCGCTTGCACTCTGAGTCTTTTCAATGAGCTTATCATCGCATAAAAAAACGTCCCTCACAGTGCGTACAAACATATATGTGACTGACTATCAAACAGTTTTCCCGTGCTCTGGATTAAGAGCGCAATACGGATTTAGACGGATGCCGCAGACATTGGATATAGATTTCTGGACAATGTATCTCTTTCTTTGAATTTATTTTTTATCTTACGCACCATAGAATGAAGCATTGTGCAGAACAGGTAGATTCTTCAGGAGAAGACATATCAGAGAGTATTTCCCTTGACCCCAATGAGTATGGGTGATTGATAACAAGTTTGGGATTATGATTAATTTAGAATTCATATTTTTGAAAAGTATTTTTATTTGGGTCTTTTAGCCTGGATCTCCAACTCTTTGTTTTCTCCTTCCATGTATTTTCCTTGTCCCTTCCAATTCATTGAACTATGGAGCAAACTTCAAAATGGAATGCATTTATGAGTATATATATTTGAGTTCTTCCCTCAACCCAAAAGAAAATTGACAACATCATTCCATATAGTTTGTTTAGCCAAATTGTTTTGTTGTACATTCATTTCTGGTTATATTCTGGTAATTTCTGGTTCAGTTGTACAGTGGTGTGCTTCTTCGTACATACATATAATTTTGTTTAATTTCTAAATGTCAGATAATATGCCATCCTGTATTGAACATCACCATACTGGGTTGAATATAATATTCTACTTTCTTTCTTTAAATACACATATAATGGCCCAGCCAATTTACTCTTACTCATTTATTGTATTTTTGGTCTTAATATATTATGTACTGTTTGCATACCTTATGTTCTATATCCATATTATTATCCATATATCATTATCCCTATTTGTTGTAACTGATTTGTTTATTGATTGAAGAAAATAAAGTCTTTGAAACAAAGTTCATCATCTGCCATTAACCCATTCAGGGGGGTGTTTCACAAAGATCCTAAGTTGAACTTAAAGGGTACCACCACCCAAAAATAATATTCTTATTAAAGAAAGGTAACATCTTTAGGATTCCATTCCATCAACAAGTTCACGAAAATATGTTTCCAGAAAAAAAAAAAAAAATTGGAAACGCATCACCATTCTAAAGCATGCGTTCATGCGGTCTGAATTGCGAAGACTGCGATGCGTGCGGTGAATTGCAATGTGTGCAGAGCGAACGAATCGCCCAGGAGTCTATTGTTTACAAACGTACGCGTGAATAGCATTGGCGCACTCGCAAATGGTTGGCCCGTATGGAACCAGGATATAGCAGTGGTTCCGTAAGTGGTGGAAATTAATTGCTTTGTTTATGAATTACACAACCCTTTGCAAAATGTTGGGTATCTATTTGATATCACAAAACGGTACCGAAACATATAATAATGTGTTGTTCTTTGCCTGGTGATCCCCTTTAACTCTAAGTTGGACATAACTACTATGGAAAGCCATTTGGAGCCTTAGAATAAAACATATATTCAAAAGCCAGAATGCAAATATTTTAGATTTTTCATAAATTTTGCATCAAGAACGTAAAATCTGTGATATTAGAAAATATTAATGATTTAAATCAACATTTGAAAAAGGACTTTTAAAACTATTTTTTAAAGAAACTAATTCTCGCCATACTTTTGTAAGTCCAACTTAGAGACAAGTTCAACTTAAGATCTTTGTGAAACACCCCCAGGACTGGTTCAAAAAGATATATCCAAGCCTTGAAGACGTTTTAGAACTGTTAATCTGTAATCAAGCAGTATTGTTTTTAGCTCACCTGAGCCAAAGGCTCAAGTGAGCTATTGTGATCGCTTTTCGTCTGTCGTCCGTCGTCCGTCGTCCGTCGTGCGTCGTGCGTCGTCCGTCGTCCGTCGTGCGTCGTCCGTCGTCCGTAAACTTTTTACATTTTCATCTTCTTCTCCAGAACCAATGATCGGATTCCAACCAAACTTGGCAGGAATCATATTTAGGGGTAGAGGAACCAAAGTTGCTAAAATGGTGGGCGTGGCCCCCAGGGGGGCCCTGGGGGAGGGCACCAAATGTAAAAAATATGTAAATTTTAAACATCTTCTTCTCAAGATCCAGAAGTATGACAGACCTGATATTTCATATTTAGATGCCTCTATTGATGAAGAATGAAAGTTGTTCACAAGATTTTTGTGGGTGGTCCCATAAGGGCCCTGTGGGCGTAACAGTTTTTTTGGGGGCCCTACCATAGGAAATATACATTTTCATCTTCTTCTCCAGAATCAATGATTAGATTCCAACCAAACATGGCAGGAATCATCTTTAGGGGTAGAGGAACCAAAGTTGCTAAAATGGTGGGCATGGCCCCCAGGGGGGCCCTGGAGGAGGGCACCAAGTGTAAAAAATATGTAAATTTTAAACATCTTCTTCTCAAGATCCAGAAGTATGACAGACCTGATATTTCATATGTAGATGCCTCTATTGATGAAGAATGAAAGTTGTTCACAAGATTTTTGTGGGTGGCCCCACAAGGGCCCTGTGGGCGTAACAGTTTTTTTTGGGGCCCTACCATAGGAAATATACATTTTCATCTTCTTCTCCAGAACCAATGATTAGATTCCAACCAAACATGGCAGGAATCATCCTTAGGGGTAGAGGAATCGAAGTTGCTAAAATGGTGGGCGTGGCCCTCAGGGGGGCCCTGGGGGAGGGCACCAAGTGTAAAAAATATGTTAATTTTAAATATCTTCTTCTCAAGATCCAGAAGTATGACAGGCCATCGCAGAATGGCCCCATAGGGTCCCTATGTGAGTGGGGTTAATATGCTGAAGTGGTCAGTGGCTGGTGAAATGTGTTAAGCTTTGTCTTATATGTGTGTCTGTCTTTTTTTATGATTCACCCAAACATTATGGTAAATCATAATGTTAGGTACAGGGGATCAAAAGTTATTGATTAAATAGTACATCACATTATAGATTTTGGCATGATTTCAACTGATTTCATATCTTCTGAGGGTGCCAGAGAGAACATGCGCCAGATGTGAATTGATTGACCTCAGGTGAGCGTCGTGCCCCCCTGGGGCTCTTGTTTAATTCATCCATGAATAATTGACTTGTTAAAAAAAAAGTGTTGATCATGAGTAAGAATAAGCGTAACTTGCTCCCATATTTGTTGTGTTTATTGCTCTGGGCATTGTAATTTACATTCACTGTTTGTTTCGATGTGATAGAGATGTTTGAATTCCAGCTTGGTATTTCATAAGATATTTTGCCATCATTGAATAGTCCTGAATCAGATAAAGTGGTAACATTCTTTTTTAGATTTGATTTTATATGGCTGGATATGACAACCGATTTTACTTTTATATATACTTTGGGTTCGTTGTTCAGTTTTCAAAGGTTTAGTTTGGTCTGTTAAACTACTTATAATGATATTAGCATGCTCAAGGGAAACATAACTCTAGGATTTTTGCTTACTGTTACTGATAAGTGCATGATTCCTGTTACTTCTAGGCATATATTTCCTCGTGGGAATCACTAATAATTGAATTAATCCATGTTTTTGAGACTACTATCATCTGTTTTGACCGACCACTGGAGGCTGCCATGTTTTCCAATAGTGCAGAGTCAAATCGAATATTTTGAATTTCGAATATGAGTCGTGTAAAAACGGTCGGATATCGAATATCCGAAATTTGAATTTTTTTTATTATTATTATTTTTTTTAAATATATTTTTAAAAATAAATATACTGTCCGTTTTTTCAATTAGAATCGGCAGTACAGTGTGATGTTAGTGTACAAACTGCTGTCAAGATGAAATACTTTGATATCTCATCATAGATTCTTCTAAATTTGGCACTCACTATACCACTTGTATATTAATCCTCTTACCTTTGGTTTATTATTTGTTTTGTTTATTTGTAATTTATGTAAAATACCTTAACTTTTAACTTTTGCAATAGATAAGCAGGGTTCAATGTGCCATTTTCTGATCGAATCTATCGAATGGGGATTACAAAATTAAACGGGAAAACAAATTTTTTTTTTAATAAAAAATAAAATAACATCATTTTTTTTTTTTTTTTTTTTTTTTTTTCGGATATTCGTATCCGAAAATTTGTATTCGGTATCCGACCTTCACGGTCAGATATCGAATAACCATTTGATTTGAATCAGCTCTATTTTCCAACGGTATAGCATGAAACGTCTGAGCATGCAGTAACAAAAACGAGTTACATAACAGCTGTTGTTGAGTCTGCTGCTATGTCCGTGGTTACATAACTCGCTTTTGTTAATGCATGCTCAGATGACGTTTCATGCGGTACCATTAGAATACATGGCAGCTTCCAGTGGTCAGTAAAAACAAATGTTTGTAGTCTCAAAAACATTGATTATTTCAATTTTTAGTGATAACCAAGAGGTGCTTCTACCTTTTCTCAGTTTGTCTCAGCTATTGTTGATACTTAAAGGGATCTAGTAAATATGATGTGCAAAAAGTGATGAGTGGTTGATACAATGTATATTGTTGTTATCTGATATGTCCACTGGGAATTGTGTGAAAATTTCAAGTTAAATGGACGTTATATAGCCGAGTGATGAGCTAAAATGCAAAGTGATATGCACTTACTCATTGTAATGACTTTGTACACGGTTACGACTATCCAGTGGATATTTAAACATCTGAACCCTCCAATCGCTGTTTAGCTGCGCCGCTGAAGAGAAAAGCTTGTCTGAAATTTCTCTTTATTTCTGCAGTTATAATCTGACTAAATCATATAAACTTGTGATGCACTGTTTTGGACTATCCGGTTGCACCCTTCTTGTGATTTTCGTGTGATTTAGATTAGTGACTTGTGAGTAGGCCTGAGTCATGTCGGATATATTCGGAACCGGGTCCCGATAAACTGTAACCGGTCGGGAACCGGTATCCCGATAAATTTTTGCCGTCGAAACTCGGACCGGTAAAATCACGCAATCGTGCAAGCATCGGCAAAAATGCACTGTTTGGGGCTTTATATTGCTCTTTTTATATGCAAATAACATTACAAATATTGACGCTTTTATGGATTTACATATCAATCTTTACGGGAAAATAGTTACAGACTATCCAGAATTCCGAAGTAAATTGGACAGGTCTACAAATCGATCGTTTGTTCAGCATCGCGCCAAGCTGAAACAAGCCGCTAAAATCGAAGGTTGAAGTTAGCAGCAAGTTTTCGGGTCCCGATATCGCGAGAAGATCGCGAGTGCATGCTATATGATATGCTAGCTAACTTCAGTTCCCGGCGCGGCACGCACGCTAACTTCAGTCGGCCAGCTAGCATCGCGGTGCACCGCTGCGATCGAAATTTCCCGATAATTTGCACAGTTTTTTTCATTGTTTCGGGGCTTATTTTTTGTTCTGTTCAGCTTTCAAACGCCATAGAATCATGTAAGTAGAATATCAAAACATTTTAAAATGGTATAAATTTCCCAAATATGTACTTTGAGCCACTTTTTGAATGCACTGGCTCATCAGCTCGATCATACATACACTCCCCGGGAGTGTCGGCCTAACTTTGTGTGAACATCCGTAGGCAATAGCGTTCAAATGACTAGCAATTTTGCGCTTCCTGTTCAATTTCTGACTGTCAAACGAAGTAACGAACCAAGAATTTCTCGAAAATAACCACTCTTTAAAGTAAATAATATCGATTGCCCCGTTTTTATTTGAATTCCGCTACATTAAGTGATAATCTTAACTTCTTTTTTAACATTTTTATATAATTTTTTTTTTATTCGGGGCACCGTTTCCGTAAAAACAAAACCGGGTCCCGATTGAAACGGTCGGTAACCACTGTGATCGACCGAACCGACTCGGCCTTACTTGTGAGTATGAAGATGAACTATTTTCGACTGTTTTGCTATCTGAGTATTGCCGTAAGTGCATATACATGTACATTCACGTACATTTTCATCACACCTGATTGCTATAGTACACGCCCGTATAAGACAGTATGCATGGAACCTATTCGATCAGTCACAGATACTCCTACACCGCCAATATGCCGCTATACAACAAAGGAACTTCGGGCATTACGTAACCATAACAATGATCATCTACCGGGCGGCGTGAAAGCCGTCATCAAGAACCTCGGCATAGCAAGGCATCGGGGACGACGCGGGGGAGCCCACATACGGCGCCCTATAATTGCGCGGATATCCGATCACCCTAAAACTCGTACGACCTACGACCACACACCAAGACATGTTGAGATTAAAAATCTGATCCGTGTCCCAATCCAACGAGGAGACACAGATGTTACCTTGCCCCATGTTTTTCTGTGCAACTTACGCTCTTTGAACAACAAGCTTGATGAACTGACTATACTACTCAAAGAACATGAAGTGGACATTTGCGTTGTGACCGAGACGTGGCTGACAGATGATCAACCAGAGTCATCTTTTTCCATCGATGGCTACAACTTCTTCACGAAGTCGCGAGCTCACCGCAGAGGTGGAGGAGTAGCGATATATGCAAAGTCCAATTTCAACCCCAAAACCGTCAGTGACATACCCGCTTCGAATCAGTTTGAAGTAGCGTGGGCCAAGATGAGGCCCAATCGTCTTCCACGCTCTGTAAGCTGTATCTTCGTGGCAGCGGTCTACTCACCGCCTAATGACGAACACGGTGAGGAACTTATCCAATACCTCTTGCAATCCATGGACGCTATCAAAACTAAACATCCTCAGGCCGGATTTATTGTTCTCGGCGACTTCAACCGACTGGACATTCGCCAACTTAGTTCCGGTAACGATATGCGTCAGGTTGTCAACTTACCGACCCGAGAGGAAGCAGTGCTCGATAAGATTCTGACTAACTTTGGAAAGATGTACACCACTCCCAGAATCTTATCACCCATCGGTTCTTCAGACCATAACTGCGTACTCTGGGTCCCCAAAGCAAAAAACAAAAGTCAAAAGAATGAAACGGTTAAACGAGTCATTCGCCCCATGAAAGAGTCTGATCTTCGTAGTTTTGGACGGTGGATCTCACAGCATGATTGGTTGGAGATCCTCGAAGACAACAATGTTCAATCTGCCTGTGACACATTTTATGACCAGCTAACCGATCAGATGAATAACTACTTCCCTCTCAAGGTGATAGTATACAAATGATGCGCAGGTATGAGTGGGTCGGTAGGAATTGTTTGCACAAGGTAACTATGGAACTGTTAAACCCACGAGGCGAAGCCGAGTGGGTTTAGACTAGTTTCCATAGTTACAGCGTGCAAACAATTCCACCGACCCACGAAATAAACTTGCGCATCATCTGTTTTATAGAATGGGCATTGTTACGCCCCCCCAAAAAAAAAATTTAGAAAAATTACCGGATGCATGAAATAATTTTACCGGACGCATGAAATTTTTTACCGGATGCATGAAATTTTTTACCGGATGCATGATTTTTTTACCAGACGCATGAAATTTTTTACCGGACGCATGAAATTTTTACCGGACGCATGAAATTTTTACCGGATGCATGATTTTTTTACTGGACGCATGACTTTTCATGCATCCAGTACAATTAATTGTCTGCACAAATTTTGCTCTCAACCAATCAGATTGCAGGGATTTATCAACCCATTCTATAAAAATGCACGAGCGAGATAAAGCCTGGGTCACACCACACCTTAAATCCCTCATTCAGAAGCGAGAAAGGGCATTTCATAGCAACAACAAGAACATCTGGAAGTCTCTCCGAAATAAAGTTCAGAAAGAAATTACACGTTTGAAAGATAGGTTCTACAGAGAAAGAGTACAACAACTAAAACTTGAAAACCCGTCCAGCTGGTACAAACATCTGAAAATGATGACCGGTAAAAGAAACGCACAACTGGACATCATCGATGACTCGCGTGATGAGGAATCCCCCAACAAAACTGATGCAGAAAAGGCAGAAGAAATAAAGGCTTTCTTCTCCTCCGTCAACAATGATATTCCTCCTCTCAACCTGCATGACCTGCCAGCCTACCTACCCTCCTTAGCAGCACCACAAACCATCTATCCGTGGGAAGTTTTCAGAGAGCTGAAGAAAATCAAGCCTGGCAAGTCCTGCGGACCAGACGGGATACCAGCTCGACTAATCCGCGAATTCGCCTTGGAAATAGCTACCCTTTGTGCCACATCCTAAACCTGTCGTACAAATCTGGCACTGTCCCCGACCAGTGGAAGAAGGCCATTCTAGTCCCAATCCCGAAGGAATCTCCACCGGTTACACTTGATAAATTGCGCCCCATATCACTAACGGACCACTTTGCAAAAGTCGCGGAACTGTTTATTGCAAGACAACTTCTTTCAGACATCAAGTCCCACCTCGACCCTAAACAATATGGCAGCCTACCAGGTCAGTCAACTACCCAAAAACGCAGAACGCAGAACGCCCGAACAATGTCTCTACCGTAATTTGCACCGATTTCAGCAAAGCTTTCGATAGAGTGTGTCACACTGCCGCAATCAGGAAAATTATCGAGCTCGGCGCGCGCCCGTCGATTGTTCCCTGGCTGTGTAGTTTTCTCACGGATCGCCAGTACAGCGTTCGTTTCAAGGGCACACTATCGTCATGGCAACCAGTCGAGGCCGGGGTAACGCAAGGCACACGTTTGGGGCCCATACTCTTCCTTGCCTTAATCGATGACGTCATGCGTGATCAACCGACGACGCACTGGAAGTACGTCGATGATATGTCTATCGCAATCTCGCACAACCCACGTGATCAGTCAGGAGCAGACCGGTTACGTCACGCCCTTTTGGCTCTCGAGAACTGGTGTAGAGAAAACTATGTAAAACTTAACGCCAAAAAGTGCGTCACCTTCCAAGTTTCTTTCAATAGAGCCATTGTCCCACAAGCGGAAATCCATCTTAGCGATGAGAATCTAGAGCAAGTGAATAAAACAAAGATTTTTGGTGTAATAGTGCAGGACAATTTGAAGTGGGGCGCACACGTGGAAAACATTGTCTCTCGCGCGAGCAGTCGACTTTTTATGTTGCGAACATTGACAGCATTCTCTTGTCCAACAGAAGATCTCGTTACTGTGGTCACGGGGTTTATTCGACCTGTTTTGGAGTACGCGTGCCCTGTGTGGCACAGTTCTTTCACCCAATCACAAAACAATGGCATTTTTGTTTAACTTAATTGAATACTTAGTTTATAGTTGTACTACTCACACACCCTTTGATACAAGTAAATGCATTTATTTATTTGAGATATATTATTGCATGACTGTATATAAACATATTATAGTTGTAATACTGGATGCATCATAAATACATGTTTATTATAAAGCGGTCTGTAAGATTACTTTCTCTTAATTTATGATTACAACCCATTAATTTGATAAGACATAACGTGCTATAATTACTCGATATTCATATATGTACACTATATTACTTCTCTCTGCGTAATTTTAATTATGATATTTTCTACAATATACTTTATTTAATGTTTGTGCAACCCTTTCTCTCTGTAATAATCCCTGAATGATTTTAAAATCGGCTACTTTTATAAACAACTATTAAAAATAAGTGGATGCGGCTTTCTAAAAATAAAAAAAAATAAAATGTAAATATAGTTGCAATACTGCCATTTGAACTTTTATTTGCACATTAGGCATATTGCTTATAGTATGTAAATATAATTGTTTTAAACTTAATTGGATACATAGTGTATAGTTGTACTACTCACACACCCTTTGATACAAGTAAATGCATTTATTTATTTATTGCATGACTGTATATAAATATATTATAGTTGTAATACTGGATGCATCATAAATATATGTTTATTATAAAGCGGTCTATAAGATTACTTGCTCTTAATTTATGATTACTACTCATTAATTTGATAAGACATAATATTCATATACACGTACATTCTTTTGTATTTTTTTCCTCTGCGCAATTTCGATAATGACAATTTTCCTTGTATGTATGTATGTATGTATTTTACTTTAAATTTGTATTATTTTAGTATAATGTTGTTTGATGTATTATGTATTTTTACACTGTAAATGCCACACAATTTAGCCGTATGGCTACGAGTTTGCATGAATAAAATAAACCTTTCAATAATAATAAATCGCAAATATCTTTTTAACGAAAGGGAAATAAAAAATTTAAAAACCCTGTCCCATGCTTCTATTGTTAATTCAAATACAACAAAGTATGAGGGAACCACTAGAATTTCAATTGGATTTTGAGGATTTGGACAATGTTACTACCCTTTTAAACAAATGGTAAAAATGATAAGTACTGTTATCTTCTTACTGCCACACAATGTAAACATTAATAATAATAACTATGGCCACTTATAGAGCGCGATCATGTCATGATGTGACACTCCTTGCGCTACGTAAGTATGATAATGATAATAACACTGATAATACAAAAGCTAGTTTTGAAATCCTGAGAGAGATTTTTTGTTTTGTTACATGTGTGTCTAATAGTTTCATAACCATAACCTTGTATACATGTATGTTATCTACACACTTTATGACGACCTCATGTAGTTTCAGTTTTAAACAATTTTGTACATTACCATTCTAAGAGTATGTATATAAAAAAAGAAAAGAAATTTGTTTAAGTAAGTGAGGCTCAATCAAAATGCATCTTTCTCAAAAACTGACCAAAGTCACCCCAGTTTACAGTAAATAAACACAACTTTTGTGTGATGCTATCTGAAATCCATATATATCATCTAAGACTTATTAGCAAAGGTTTTTACTTAAAAGTAATCTTCAGTTGGAACCAGAGATTGCCGCAGTGATTTCAGTGTTAAGAAAAATTTCATAGCGTTATTGAGTGGGGGCTTGTTGGTGATGAGAAATATTGATAAACTTTGTTTTGATTGATTTGTATTTTATTTTATTCCAACAGAACGTCGCATGTTTCCCTAGACTATGGTGAAACGGCACGGGCAGCCCTAGAGATGGCCAGGTTACCAGAGAGCTTTAGGAGAAAAGCTTGGTTAGGCAGGTAAGTGCAAACAAAAAAAGAATATTAAAAAATTGTAATATTGTTATGCGGTAAACCAATGCTAGAGAGTAACTTTGTTCCTTGCTGCCCAGGCAGGCAAATAAAAACAAAATATTTTCCTTTTAAGTGGCCCCAAACCTGACAGAGATACGTGCATAATTAAAAATCACCAGTTGATTGAGGAAAATAGATATTTATGAGGGTAGATTATTTACCGGTAGGTAAAATTCATGCATATGAGCAAATAATTTGTAAATCACAGTCAGCATTTTAAGCTCTCACCACATCCTCTCTTTATGCCTACATGTAGTACATGTATGTAACACCTGGTATGTAACTTGATCTCCATTTGTGTGTGTGTGTGTGGATTTCCTATGTTTATACTTAGAATAAATTGTGTTCACTCTTTTATCTGAATATGATTGAAATTCAATATACAATGTATACACAATTTTATCTCGTATGATTCCACATGTTATTTCCAACAGATTATGATGATGAATTGTTTCATCTTGTTCAAATAACCCATTCATGAATCTTCAGTGTGTTACTATAGCAAAGATTTTCCATAGATCACAGCTCAAACTACTTTTGGGACCAGTCCTTAACCCATCAAGGATCATGGCCCACTTATTTGTGTTTGGGTAGTCTTATATTTGAGCACAAAGATAACAAGTTATACGAAGTGTACAAGGAGAAAGAGCATACATTTCTCTTTTTGGGGGCCATATTTTGTAACTGTACCTGCTTCCATTACTTTGTAATGAGTGTTATTACTAGTGCATAGATGAATTAGGCTATAATTTAGGAAAATCTTTGAATTGGCAACGCATTACCACATCTTCAAGTCGGGTGTTATTGTTCAAATTGGCAACTTCTTGGCAAACTAGTTAATGTTTTTTCTTCAATTTTAATAAACTGAATATTTCCACCTAATTTGATGTCATTTTGAAATAGTAACAAATTAGGAGTTGCCAATTTGATTAGGGAAATAGTGATCAATTTTGCCTTGAAATAGCTCTCGTTCTGGATGGGTTAAAGGGATCTAGTAACTTTGTTGACATGTGCAAAAAGTGATGAATGGTTGATGCAATGTATATTGTTGTTATCTCATATGCCCACAGGGTATTGTGTGAACATTTCAAGTCAAATGGACATTGCATGGCCAAGTAATGAGCGAAAATGCAAAGTGATATTCACAAACTCACTGCTCTCACTTTGTACACGGTTTCAAAACTCCATGGGAGTTTTTCTTATCTGAATACTTCGATCGTACATATCTTTGTAACGAAAGGGAAATTTGAAAAACCGAAACCTGTCCCATGATTTAATTGTTAATACGAATACAACAAGGTATGAGGGAACCGTTCAAATTAAAATTTAATTTTGAGGATTTGGACAATGTTACTAAGTCCCTTTAACAGGTTAACACTTCTCTTCTGTTTGACTCCCCTGTTATCTTTCCAGGATTATAGTGAACATCTTCCTGGTGTTCACTCAGTTTGGCTTTTGTTGCGTCTACTTTCTCTTTATGGCTGATAACGTAAGAGAGGTGAGCTATCCATTATCAATTGACTTATATCTTAAGCCCGCCGCAGACAGAGCCGACTCGACCCGATCCGACTGGTTTAAATCAGGCTAGACTTGGGCCCGGTCGGTCGGAGCAGATTTATCGTGTTGAATCGGCTCCAACTGGCATCCGACTGTCTCTCGACAAAATGTGTGTCGCGAGGCACTGAAAACTGAGCCGATCGGAATGAGAACCAGTCGAGTCGGTTCTGTCTGCGCCGGGCTTTACGTGTATTAATGCTAGATATTAACTTTTTTGCCTGGTGGCCTAGTCGGGCAAGTAAAAAAACAAGATTAACACATTCTAGTGGTCCAAAATCAGAAGCTGGTGGCCCTAAACTAAGGGCTGTGCTTATTTTGAGCCCTGCATGAATGTATACATGTTTGTACATCAGGTTGCTACATGTTGATACAATATACCTATTAAATGTCCTTTATGTATTCTAATCCCCCCCCCAAAAAAAAAAAAAAAAATGAAAAATGAAAAATAAAATACATAAATAAATAAAATAAAATAAATAATAATAATAATAATAATACAATTATTGCCTTATTTGAAATTATACTGTCCCTGGGCCATATGGCAACTGCTCAGTGTAGTGCGTTGTAAAATTCATGCAAGGTTAATCAAAAATATTTCAAAGCAAGAAAGTGGGGTCCATAACAATACTTATTTAAATGCATGTATAAATTTGGCATTAAAAAAATATATAGCAGTGCACTCACTATCCATGTGGAAAAGGGAAATGTATTTATGAAACAAACGTTTACTACTGCCCACTGATCGTTCAAACGGCTCTCATAAAAGTCACCCATAAAATTACACTCTATTATACTACCTTGTGTACATAATCCACGTAGTATGAGCTTACCAGCATCCTTGTTAATGGCTCTTCAGTTAAAACATACATTATATTAGGTTACACAAGGGCTCACAAAATGGTACTTAGATCAATGAAATAATATGCAAAGGATGATGAAAGTATCTTTTAAATTAAATCATTGCAATACAGAACCTTGAGCCCTCATACAGTGCATTTTGTATAATATGTGACCTTACACCACAAAACGACCATTGAGTTGCGGTGGTAGTTTCTCTTTTCTCTTATTAGCTGAAATTGTCAAATTTTGTTTAAAATATGAGATTTTGACTTTTTGGTATTTCCTGAATAAGGGTATCTTAATCTACCTTCTTTGAAATTTAGAGTTTCAGAAATCACATTTAGATATTTTGTTTTCTCCCTATTTCTAAAATTGCTTCAGCTATGTTCCAAATCTTTGGCCCTCATTTTTAGAGGGTTTGCTTAGTCCCAGACTCCCAATATGACAGATTATATACCATTCTAAAGGAAACAACTTATAATGTCATGTGAAAATCAGCACAATCATTTTCCCTGACCTATTGGTCGTTTTGTGGCAAAGGGTCACATATGCACATTTATGGGCCTTACAGCGGCACACTTGTTTACACCAGCAAATGTGGACAGTTGTAGGTATGTGACATGTTTGGGGATGTGTATACAAACAATTGTATGGTACTGGTTGTTAAATGTATTTAAACTTTGATCACATTTGTATGCTAACTACTCAATTAGTATTACGTGGATTATGTTCAAATTAACACAGGAGATTAAAGATGAAAATGTTAACCAAATGTTTTAGGGTGTGGTTCTGTTGCATAGCTTTCAATATGTTTTCAGTTATAATTTGTTTTTGTAAGCGGGCCTGCCAACCAAAATAATTGCCTTATTATTCAATATAATGATCCTTTTGGTCAATATTCCAGCCTGAGATTGTATAAATGTTGTGCCCTTTTTCATTGATGCGTAAAGGGGAAATTGCCCTTACTCATTTACTGGCTATCAAAATAAGTAGAATAAGAGGCATAATTGGTGAAAATTTGATCAAAATCGGACAAGAAAACACAAGAGTTATGCCTATTTGAACATCATGTAGTAATGAGCGATCGTTTCAAAATTGCCGCCAAATGCAACATCATTGACGAGCTCAACTTGCCATGCCTTTAGTACATGAAAATACACTTATTTCTCATTTTTCTTACTAAAAATAAATTCATAGAAGATGAGCCAACTACTTTGGAATTTGAAAGCTCATAAATTTGCTTTGTTATTAAGAAAATTTGAATTCTGTAAATTTTCATGCACAGGTCAAAATAGCTGCAGCTGGCAAGTGACGTCACTATCTATAGCAATTGCGAACGATGCACAAAATCGAAGCAAAGTTCATTGCTCTACCTTTTTGGGTCAGATTTGCGCTCATGATTCATCATATTCACTTCATTCTATAGCAAACATCACATTCCTGGGGCGGAATTACCCTTTAATCCTTTAATCTATTAAATTGTGACTACCTTTTGTGTTTTCTGTTGACCACCACAGATCTACTCCACATACTATGGCAGTGCGGTTCCCGGTCAAGACCTCTTCATTCTGATGCTTGCCCCGATGGTTATTCTCCTTGTCTTCGTCAAAAACCTGGATGACTATGCACCCCTGTCGCTGATTGCCAACATTTTTATGGGTGTTGGTCTTGCCATTCTGTTTCAGGTAAAAAAATCATTAGTGATATTTTAGTTATTTAAAACGAAGGGAAACTGACCAGGGGGGTGTTTCACAAAGATCCTATGTTGATCTTAGCACTAAGATGGTCTCAAATATTATGGAAAGCCATTAGTGTCTTGAAACATTTGTATAAAAGTTGTGTTGAAATGCATAAAGTGTTGATTCAAATCATATATATTTTCTAATTATCAAAGAGATTCATAATCTTCACATACAATTCATGAAATCTCTTTGATAATTAGAAAATATTTATGATTTGAATCAACATTTTATGCATTGCAACATAACTTTTACAAAAATGTTTCAAGACACTAATGGCTTTCCATAATATTTAAGACCATCTTAATGAAAATTAACAAAGAAAATGGGGCTTTCCTGGGATTTGAACCTGAGACCTACGGATTGCCAGACGGTTGCTCTACCAACTAAGCTAGAAAGCTTGACCATCACTGGCATTGAAAGTTGTTTTGGGGACAAACAAGCCATCATAGGAGCTTTCTAGCTTAGTCAGTAGAAGGAAAAACAATCAAGCTGTGCTCAGGCATTTTGATTTTAAGAACAAAATTTAATTTATTTTCTAATTTTAAATATACTTTTGATTTTTTGTGTGTGGAATAACTAGTAAAATGTAACATCTCAGTATTTTTTTTAAGGCCACATATTTGACTCACTTATGAAAGTATCTCTTATAGTAAGAGATATTGCCTTCTTTGCGTGATTTACTGAATGTTTGAGTTATTGTATTATTGCATATTATATTGACTGATTTGGAAGAATAATTGATGGATAGATATATGATAATGATAGACACTGTATCAATAAATCTTCATCATATGTCTCTTTTGAAGTACATGTTCTCACATAAGGGCTCTTTGACTATTTCAAGGCAAAATTGGTCATTATTTTCCTCAAAAAATTGGCAACTCCTAATTGTTTTCTTTCTGTTAATGACTTTTAAAAGGTGGAAAATGTTGAGTTATTAAAACTTAAGACAAATATGAAGTAACTTTGCAGTAAAGTTGCCAATTTGAATGCCCAAATCTGGTTTGAACATATGTGACCTTACACCACAAAACGACCAATAAGTCGGGGAAAATGATTGTGCTGATTTTCAAACAACATTAGAATAGAAGTCATTACCTTTAAAATCATATATAATTTGTCATATTTGGACTACCGTAAAACTCCGTGTATAAGACGCACTCGTGTATAAAACGCACCCCCAACTTTCTATTTAAAAAAAAAAAAAAAAAAAAAAAAAACCCTTTTTTTTTTTTTTTTTTTTTTTTTTAGAATATTTTTTTTTCATGAATATTCATATATTCATGAGGTAGCAATGCTCATTAAATATGCAAAATACTAAATTCATTAATAACTTTTTTGTTGAGAAAAATGTATAACCACTGTTTAGAAAATTGAATATTAAATGAGTGCTGCTACTCATGAATATCTGAATATTCAATTAGTAGCAGTGTTACTGCTTAAAAACTTGCATTTTGTTTTGCTAACCACTATAATTTATGTAGGAAAAAGGTATATTTTGATAAATGTTCCCTCTTATATCAAGCTCTTGTCATGCCCTAGACCAGTTTAATATGCATTAAACATGACTACCGGGTGTCCCCAAAAAAATTTCTAAAAAAAAAAAAAAAGTGCGTCTTATACACGGAGTTTTACGGTAAGCAAACCCTCTCAAAATGAACGCCAAAGATTTGGAATATGGCTGAAGCATTTTTTAAATAAGGGAGAAACGGGCCGCTTAAAAGAGCAGTGTCCATTCAAGCGCAGTAATAAGATCACGTTTATTAGATTGAAAATGATATTTAAACATGAGTTCTGATGCTCAAAATTTTACAGAAGGTAGATTAAGATATGTTTATTCAGGAAATACCAAAATCAAAAATTTCATATTTTGAACAAAATTTGACTATTTTAGCTAATAAAAGAGAAACTACCACAGCGACATAACGGTCGTTTTGTGGTGTAAGGTCACATATGACAATTTGTTGCCAATTTAAGGATTTTCCTAAATTATAGCGATCTACGCAAGAATAATAATCATTAATAACCACGAAAGCAGGTAGAGCAACAAAATAGGACCAACAAAATAGAGAAACGTATGTTCTTTCTCCTTGTACACTTCATATAACTAGTTAACTTCTTGCTGAAGTGTATGACTACCAAACCACAAATATGTGGGCCATCATCCTTGATGGGTTGAATAATTCTTCACCACTTGAATGTCTTTTCTACAGTACATGTTTCGGCATATAGGATCTGTGACCAAGCTAAGCGAGCTGACACTGGCCGGGAATGTCTCCGGCATAGCCTTCTTCTTTGGGACTGCCATGTATTCGTTTGAAGGCATCGGGGTGGTAAGTGTCACAAGTTGAATATATCTCCATGCATGGGATGGTAGACTCAAGTCATAATACTCATAGAATCAGATCTATTGATTAGTTCTTAATTACAATAATTTTGAATGAAAGTAATAGACACCCATATGTCTTTAATACAACTTTTTCGTTTTATTTGTAGTAAATTAATTTGGGGTGGGGGAGGATTAAGTTATTCATATAAATTTATCTAAAGAAGTGGATTGATTGGATTCTCCAAATTTAATTTGCCACAGAGTTAATATAAAGTTGTTATTGCCTTCTGAGAACAAGACCCAACACCCTGCACTGTTTCCTGTTGATCTTTCATTCAGCATGATCATTGTAGGATATTTCCTAGTCAGATTGCTTGAATTTACACTAGAGATCTGTTCACAAGTATAAATCAGACGCAACATCCATGTACAGACTATTTACCTAATATGGCTTTGTTATTGACTTCTTTGCCAAGGTTCTGCCTCTGGAGAATAAGACCCATCACCCTGAACAGTTTCCAGTTAATCTTATATTTGGCATGATCTTTGTAGGATATTTTCCTTGTCAGTAAGCTTGAATTACACTAGAAATCTGTTCACAATTAAAAACAACTATAAATCAGACATAGAATTTGAGACCCATGTACAAACAGATTAATATGGCTTTGTTATCGAATTCTTTGCCCAGGTTCTGCCGCTGGAGAACAAGACCCAACACCCTGAACAGTTTCCAGTAGTCCTTGTGATCGGCATGATCATTGTAGCCTGTATCTACGTCATTACGGCGCTCTTCGGATACCTGGCTTTCGGTGATTCGTTGAATGACACAGTAACCGTTTGTTTACCGAACACTGGGTAAGTAGCTGAGTTTGTTGGATATTGTTCTACTCATGGGCGTCGATCCTTACGTAATACCTATTCATCAGGTGGGGGGGATGAATGAATAGATCATACCCCCCTGATGAATGGGTATCAATTACAGATAAAACATGGTTTGTACAAACCTCCTACAAACCTGCTTTGTGAATCCGGGCCATAGTGTACACATAGTGTACACATGAATAATAACAGAAAACCAATATGGATAAAGAGCTTATAGATGTTTAATATAATTCTGAATATCTATAAAAAAAAAAAAATACTCTGGCTGGGGTTGATGTACCAAAAACCAAATTTTCTCGGGCAGGTTAATGACTTGATTGAATTGTTTAGTAAAACTTTGTAAAAGAATCATCTCAAAAGAGATTTTCAACTTTTAAAGCTACCATGATTTTATATGAATTGCAAAAGTCTGAGTTTCACTTCCATATATGAATCATTGAGTAAACAAACTTCCTGCCATATTCAAATATTTCGAAATGTTTTGTTATATTTATACTATTTTGTCTGATTCTATACTCTAGCAGTGACTCATTAAATGGGCGTAAAATTGTACACAGTGTATTCTACAGGGTTTATTTTTTACAGCTTATTCAAGTCCCTTTTCCTGTTTCATTTTCATTATCGTAAGCAGGGTTACTATAAATCACCATTATTTGGTATCATTTTTGTTTGAATAAATCTTCAACAGCTTATACATTGCAACAAAGCTGATTTTGGTCAGTGTAATGGATAATTATTAATAATAATTTAAGCGCAGTAGAGTATACTGTATAATAATAATAATAATGCATTTATATAGCGCATTTTCCATATAAAATGTTCAAAAGCGCTGTTCAAGTTCTAGTTATTGAAAGAGGTGAGTGTTCAATTGTTCTTTAAAAAGATTGAATGAAGCTTGGTTGCGGAGAGTCAGAGGTAGTTTGTTCCAAAGGTTGGGTGCTGCGGAAGCAAAGGCTTTATCCCCAAGTGTAGGAAGCATCTTGGCAGTTGGATAGTTCAGTAGAGTGCCTTGTAAGGAGCGGAGCGAGTTAGCTGCCCTATATAAATGTTCATATTATTATTATTATTATAATTGGTGTCATATTTCATTGACCCAGGTTATACACGGCAACCAAGCTGCTGTTTGTGGGTGCAATCTTCATCTCGTACGGCCTGCAGTTCTATGTCCCTCTCAGCTTTGTGTGGCCACCTCTCAGGAACAGGATCAGCAATGAACGCTTCCACACCATAGCAGATTACGCATTCAGAACCGTTATTGTACTTATTACAAGTAAGTCTAATAATAGTAATAATGATAATAATGATGATGATGATGATGATGATGAGGATGAGGATGAGGATGAGGATGAGGATGAGGATGAGGATGAGGATGAGGAGGATGATGATGATGATGATGATGATGATGATGATGATGATGATGATGATGATGATGATGATGATGATGATGATGATGATGATGATGATGATGATGATGATGATGATGATGATGATGATGATGATGATGATGATGATGATAATTTCGATTTAAATAGCACCTAATATGATTGATCATCATCTCTAGGTGCTTAACAATGTTATTATTACCTCGGTCATCGGAGACTCACACAGTCAACCTGCACTTGAAGTGCTCTTTCTCAACTCCCTGGGGAGCATTCTAGCCAGGCTACCTATACCACTATTTATGTACTTTCTTGATTTACTTGTACATAATTTGTAGATTTAATTTTTTTCCCATAGAGGGTTAAGGGTTCTGTCAGATATTGTTTAACTTTCAGCAATTTATGTTTAAACCTCTTGGGATCAATTTAGCCCTGAAAATATATGTCAACATGTTAAAAATTGTCATTAAAATTCTTTTAAAAATTTGTCCCCAAACATGAGCAAAGCAAAGAAAAGTAAGTCTGTTGATTTTGGCATCACAGTTGTGCAAGTAAAAATTGGCATCAGTGAAATTTTAGTTTAGCTAATTTTTTGTTGACCCTAGGAAAGTTAATGTCTGAATATTCTACTTCATGCTTGTTTTTCAGTGTGTCTTGCCATTGCCATCCCAGAGCTTCCCCTCTTCATCTCCCTGGTGGGTGCTCTAGCCAGCTCCACGCTCGCCCTCATCTTTCCACCCATCATCGAGGAGCTTACCTTCGGTTACCGCGGTTACTCATCAGCGAAGCATGTGCTACGACTCGTGAAGAACATCGTCATCTGCATGTTTGGTCTAATTGGCTGTGGTGCGGGGACGTATGTCTCTATTAAAGACATTGTGGAAGCATTATAAGAGTCTCTCTCTATCTCTCTATAAAGACAATTACAGTAAGTTATCTTGACTTCCAGCAAAGAGGAGCTTACCTTCGGTTACCGTGGTTACAAGTCAACAATACACATGCTACGACTCATGAAAAACATCATCATCTGCCTGTTTGGTCTGATAGGCTGTTGCGCGGGGACGTATGTCTCTATCGAAGACTTGTGGAAGCATTATGAGTCCTCATCTCACTATAAAGGCAATTAAAGTAAGTTACCTTGCCTCCCATTGAAGAGAAGCTTACTTACAGTTACCATAGCATAACATCTAAAACAACACATTTGTTATCTGTGCTTCAGGTGTAATAGTTAATTCATTGAGGACATTATGTTTCTGTAAAAGAGACACAAGGTAAGATTTCTCTCTCATGTTTAACAAACTACAGTAAGTTATCTTTCTGCCACCGTAGAGAAGCTAACCCTGGGTTACCATGGTAACACCACCAAAACAAGTATTAAGACTTGTGAAAAAAAACATTATCATCTGTTTGTGTGTGAAACAGGATGTGGTGTAGGGATATAAGAATTGTATGTCTCTGTGAATGGACTATATACTGTATAAGAATAACTCTGTATCAAAATAGGATTTACTTCAAGGTACACATATCTTTCCTTCTATTTAAGAAGGCCTTGTCTCTATTACAGTGATTTTACGTCAGTGAAGCACATGTTACGACTCAAAAAGAACATCTCCATATATATGTTTGTATGTGTGTGAATGTACAGTGTATGTGTTCTCATAGGTACACGCCATACATCTCTATCAAAATATTGTTAATGCACTATAGCAGTCACTCCTATCAGACAAGGGCCCCGTTGCAGAAAGAGATACAATCGATTGTAAGTTACAATCACTTGTAAGTCAGATCATGTGTTCTTAATGCGCGAATCCGATTGGTTAAAACGCGCAAAGTTTCTGACTTACAATCGGTTGTAACTTATAATCGATTGTATCTCTTTTTGCAACGGGACCAAGGAGTTGCAATCGTTTGTAAAGTCAGAAAATATGCGCATTTGAACCAATCAGATTTACGCAATTAGTCACATGATCTGACTTGCAATCGATTGCATCTCTTGCTGCAATGGGGCCAAGGACGGAAAGGGGGACCTTTTCTAGTCACTTCGGTTACGCAGCAGCCAACAAGTTCTTGTACTTTATCAATGAATATTTCCATTTGAGTGTGTTATGTTTGATACCAGAATGTAATGTATAACTTGGTCAGATACATTGCGAAACACACTGTATTAAGAACAGTTCCATTGACTCGTTTCACAGATAACAGGGAAAATTTGTACCAACAATTTTTGACAAATATTAATATATTAGAGAAAAAAATTGGCAATTGACATGTCAATTAAGGATGTTTTAACTTGTACACAGTATCTTTAAAATTTTACTAAAATATTAATATATATATTTAAATGGCGAATTCTAAGTTTTATTACATGCCATAGTATTTTATTCTGGAATGTGTTTTCAATCGAGCTGAAGCTCTTTTAAAATGACAATTTTTGAGCAAAAATATCTATATATTTTGAGAATTCAAACTTAAATAATCCCTAACTCTAATCCTTTCACAGATAACGGACAAAATTTGTACCAAAAATTGTTCGACAAATATTTATATATTTAACAAATTGGGAATTGATCTGTTGATTAAGGATGTTTTAACTTGTACACAGTATCTATACAACTATACTTAATATAAATATATATTTATAAGGCAAATTATACATTTTATTACATGCCAGCAGCCATAGTATTTTATGCTGAAATGAGTTTTCAATCGAGCTTTAACCCTAATAAAAAGACTGGGCTATTTTGAACCTTTAAAAAACTGGGGGGGGGGGGGGGCTAAAAGGGCCCCCCCCCCCCCCCTAGGATCTCGGCAACCGAAACTCCAATCAACTCCAAATTTGGCATCGTGATAGATGTCCATAAGGTCTACAATATTGCGTAGTTAATTTTTTTTTTTTTATTAGAATATGCTAATTAGAGCTAATTAATTATGCAAACAAATTATTTTTTTGTAGTTTTCTCGGCAATCGAAACTCCAATCGAATCCTAATTTGGCATGGTGATAGATGTCCATGAGCCATACAATATTGCATAGTTAAATTTTTTGTTTTAATTATAATATGCTAATTAGAGCTAATTAATTATGCGAAAATTGCATTTTTTTCGAATTTTTTGCATTTTAAAAATATTTGTTATATTTGTTTTCGATGGAATAAAATATTAACCATTATTCAACCATTTGTAGCCCAAAATTAAATAATTGCAGTGATCAGAATGAAAAATAATGAAGATTTTGTCTATTCTAGGAAAAAGTCAATTTGCATAGGATTTGTACACAAATCACAAAATTTAGCGATTTTCGGACCGACGCTCACTTACAAAAGGTCACGTAACTTTAGAACGGTACACCCGGTTGTCGCAAATTTGGTATCAAAAGTTGCGCAAGACTCTAAGGGAAAAAGTCGTGAAGTGGCACTGTAAAATATTTAAGCGTTGCGAAGTAATCGCGAAAATAGAGGAGGGGGGGGCTAAATCAGCCCCCCCCCCAGACTTTTTAGGGTTAATAAGCTCTTTTAGAATGACAATTTTTAAGCAAAAATATTGATATATTTTTAGAATTCAAACTTAATTAATCTCTAACCCTTTCACGTATAAGGGCGTTATATTTGGACCAACAATTTTCGACAAATATTCATATATTTAAAAAATTGGCAATTGACCTGTCTTAAGGATGTTTTAACTTGTACACAGACAACTATATTAAATATAAATATATATTTATAAGGCAAATTATACATTTTATTACATGCCAGCAGCCATAGTATTTTATGCTGAAATGAGTTTTCAATCGAGCATTAATAAGCTCTTTTAGAATGACAATTTTTAAGCAAAGATATTGATATATTTTGAGAATTCAAACTTTTAAATAATACTATATTTGCTTTATTTTTCATTGAATCTGCATATTCAAATAAAAGAATTGTACACAAGTTTGTTGTATTTGTATTGTAAGGCAAAGAGATTGATTGGTTATTGTTGGTCATGTATTGCAGGGTCATCAATATTATTGATTTGTTTTATATGTCAGTAAAACAAACAAATTAAAATTTGTGTTGTTCAGTTATGTTGGGTTTTATGTGGCCTTTTGCCCTTTTTTTCCTTTTTTTCCTTTTAAACAATTTTATCATTTCAGATTTGATAATTATATATTATACATGTATACATTATGTGTGTGTATATACTGGCATAAGTTTTACCTGAAATAATGAACTTTGTCATGAAGACTTTATGATTTTCTGTACATTTTATACAAAATTATATAGTCCATTTTATATTTTTACATACACTCTATATATTCACCCAGAAGACACAACTTATGTTTTAAATGCATTTTCAGTACTGTTAAGCATATATAAATTTGAGTTGCTCTAATTTGAAGGTAAACTAATTTTGGTTATTTGCATTTATAGTGTAGAATGCAATTGAATTAATATTTCATTAGCTTGCTACAGTAGGAACAGTGCAAAATTTGATATTTTATGTATGCTTATTTTTTTTATTGGATTTTAATTAACCTTTGAACCAAAGAGTGTGTTCTTATTAGCAATACAAAAAAGATGAGGGTAGAAATCTACATAGTGATGTGGCATTTTGGTTCAGTTCATATATTGTGTGCTAGGTCTCTTGTGTATAATTTTTTTGTACATTTCAAATTGTTCTAGTTCTATTTTGGCAACATGATTTTAATATCTTTTAATAATATCGCTAATAATATATCGCTAATGATATTTGTGATCTTTAGATTCCTTGTTGATCATACATTGCGAGACAAACGAATATCATTAGCGATATTATTAAACGATACTATTTCCGCAATGTGTAACATATTTAGTATTATGATTTTAATAGTTTTAATAAAACATTTTTTAAAGTGGTGTGGGCAAAATGTTACTCAACCCGTCACAAATTGCAGTAATTTTCTTTCAATACTTTTGAACAAAACTGTCAATCTGTAGATTTGCGGTTCTGCTTTAACATTTTAATATCCAAGTACAATTTGTTTCTTATTGTGTATTTACATTCAATTTCTTGTAAATTATTGCATCTTTTTATTCCTCATGTTTCTATTTGTTTAACCTCCATTTTGCACAAATTTATTAATAATATATGCTTTATTGAAATAATAAAGTTAACAAAACTATCTTCTTATTATACAATGGTTTCTCTTTTTTTGTTAATGTTTGTAACTTTTTTTTAAATTGGTTTAAATAATGTATGATGGTTGCTAGAAATGTTTGTTTAGTAATCTGGGCCCATATGCTAGCTTAGTTCCTTGCTAAGTCTATTTTGGATGATGTGGCTAAGAATTAAACACAAGATCTTGTATTTGTTAACTAGGGTTAACTTAGTCGGTACCCAAGGCTTACCCAGCTAACCCTAGTTGGGGACTAGGAAAACTGTTGCTAGCTCAATAAACCTCACATTTAAAGGGGTTATTCAGTTTTGGTATAGAGGGAGCTGCATGAAATAATTTTTGTGAGATAATGACAAACTGAGTGTAAAATTTGAAATTAAATCGGTTCAGAAACGGCTGAAATATCAATACATACATGTATATCCGATCGTAATAAATCTGGGGCCCAGATATATTTTCAATGATTTTTTAAAAAATTTAAAAAATGTTTACACTTTTTCAAAAATGTTCAAGAGGTTTTAAAATAGTTGTTCATGATCTCTCTATTTAATAATTATTTCAAAAAACATCACATGCATAATTTTGTATGAAAAATGGTTGAAACCAATGCTTTTTTAGAGAGCGCCCTCTTGTGTTTTGATAGCTCTTTTTGAATGATAACATGCTTTTTTACAAAGTCGTGTAATTTTCTATAAATAATAACTAATAGTTTGTAGTGTTATTGTGCCGGTTTTGGTTACTAAAGCTCAGCCTTACCAAAACTGTCCTACCCCTTTAAAATACACTTAGCAATGAACTATGCTAGCAGTGTTTATATGGCGCCTGATATTACCTATAGTTTTGATTTCTAAGTGGACAGAAAACAAAAGTGTGTGAATGTTGATATCAAATAAAGTGAATGGAAGACAATAACACCATTTCTGAAGGAAAAAAAAAACACAAAACAATATGTCAACGATAGTTCTTTTCATGACAAATTTACTTTTTATTTTGACAAAAAACTATTATACAGACATTTCCACAAAATAAGCATTGAAATCATTTGATAAATTAACCCGTTCAAAAATACTCGGGCTGTGGTCTATACAGAACGCATTTAATACAAAACCAATTGATCGATGCTGAACGGGTTATTATCACGGTAGCTGCATTTAAAAAATGTACTATTGACTGAACTGGTTTGAGGCTTTCCGCTTACAGCGACATCATCTAAATTGGTAACCATAGAAGTTATTCAAAGTACAATGATTATATATTTAATACAGAGCTCCACACTTACATTTTTTGATGATTTCTTCCCCTTTTCTGGTGGCCTGAAAGAAACATTTACTGGCCCGAAAATTGAATTTCATGAATAGCCTTTTTACTAGGGTTAGTTACTATTCAACATATCACTCTTACCTGATCAAACCAGTGATTATAAATGAAGCATGACATGGAAGAAAACAAGATTTTCAAATTTTGTCAATGTCTGCTTGCCCGATCGGGCCACCAAAATATGACTTTCATTTATGCTGGCCCGAAGTGCAATTTTACTGGCCCCAGGCCAGCAGGCCACTGCGAGTGTAGAGCCCTGTTTACTATGTGCATGTTGCAGCCAATGATAGGCAGCTTGTAACATAAATAAGTGGAGCTGTAATTTTGTTTCCACCCAATCATTTTACAAAACATTAATGCAACAAATCTTTTGACAATAATGACAAACCGTGAACTCCCAGATTTCAAAATCTTGTTTGACATTTCCAATCAAAATTATGGAAGTACAGTATGCTTACTATATTTCTCCAATTAATTGTTTCTTGTGAATCAATGATAAATTCCTGACCAAACATATTTTCATCACAAATACATAACTTTTAATTTTATTTTAATGCTGTACATGTACATACAATTCAAATTAGATATAATTCTTCATCTTCATGTTAACAGTTTGGTCATTTTATCAATCACCTCTTAACCCTATATAGCCCGGGCTATTTTGAAAATGCATAGCCGGGGGGGGGGGCTAATTTGGCCCCCCCCTAAGATCTCGGCCGCGAAGCGGTCGTTCGCCGCGAAAACTTGCACGCATGTTTAGAGAAGTGTATAGAATACTATGGTAATTTAAAAATTTTAGAAAAATGCATTATTTTTGCATAATTATGGTAATTTATGCAAATAAGGTCATAAATTCATATTTTTATCCATAAATCATATATTCTTCATAATTGAACATTGGTTTTCACTACATATGTTCTTTAGACCATTTGGAATAATAATACAACCAACAAATTTGGAAGAGCCAGGTTCTTCCTTATGTTTTCTATTGTTTTTATAATTTCTTATGTATTTCTTTGTTTTTTTTAGCTTATGTATTTTATTGTTTTTGTTGTTTATTTTATTTCTAACGATAAATCAACTACTATGAACCCCAAAACAAACACCTAAAATGTAAACAAGACCAAATAACCAATGATATATCTCTTTTTATGAAAACTGATATTTCCATATGTTTTGTACACAAATCACAAAATTTAGCAATTTTCGGGCTGACATGCATAGACAAAAGGTCATGTGACTTCATAACGGTAGGTCCGATTTTCAAAAATTTTATTTCAAAAGATGCGCAAGACCCAATAGAAAAAAGTCATGAAATTTCAGCGCAAGTTTTTTTCACGTTAAAAAATTATCGCGAAAAATGTCGAGGGGGGGGCCATTTTAGCCCCCCCCCCCCGGGCAATATAGGGTTAAGGCACATTTTCAATACATGTACCATACTTACGTCCACAGCAATTACAAAATGTTCCTACAAACATCTGATATGTGATTTAATTGACTACATTTCCAAATAACCATAGTCAAATTCCCTTCCATCTTCCCGCCAACTGTCACAAAATGTCAATGATATACATGTAAATATATATAAGACCCAATTACAATTTAAATTGACCAAATAGATTTATACAGTTCTCCTGTAAAACAAGGAATCACCATAAAGAATTCAATTTTACAATTCCATGTCCTTACAGTTACACAAAACATTTATTTGTATGGAAAACGTCACAATCTGTGGATTGCTGGAAATAATATTAAAGCTGCCTCAACAAAATAATTGGAAATTTTTACACAAAAAACAGAATGATGCAAGTTATGTACATCATCAGTTATACCAATAGTTTCCATGGCATGATTTAATATCATTTAACGATGCTTGCACTTGATAAATACACATAGCTTGACAAACAGTATGTAGGCAAATAACAAGTGTCACAGACAACACATATAAATTAAAACCATTATTTAAGTAATGTAAACATTTACCAATGATCCTGGGGAAAATGGTTTGGATTATCACACAAAGTGTCTATTCATGACCCACTTCATCAAAAGGAAACACTAGCAAATGTTTGAGCTGAGCAATTTGTGTTTGAAGTCATAATTCCTCCCCCCAAAATTGAGTTAATTTTTTTGCTGAATCAAAGGTTAAAGGTTTCTTCTATAATGTGTTGAAATTTCGAGGTACAAAATGAAGAAAATATGAGACATTAGTTATATTATGTCACCTTTTCTCTATTCCTTTGTATAAAAAGTACAAATTAGAGAGCTATATTTCTCATGAAAAGAATTCCACTCTTCTTTACTACTAAAGTTAGTGGTTCATTTTGATGAAGTGTGTCATATTTGCATAAACTCTTTACACAAAATTAAAGCTCAATATTGATTTTCTGTGACTAACAACAAAGTAATTTGTACAAACAAAAGCAACCATTAAAAAAACTGCGAGACGAACAATAAAGTTGTTACTTTACACATGATATGCGTGATGTACATGGAATACAAAACATATTAGATAATAATACATTTCCAAATATTCAGTTTCAATGATGTGACTTTCTTTTGACTAGGCAAAATTTATTAGGTATAATTTTGTTAAAATACAAAATACATTTCACTAAATTCTTCACCACCCGTAATTCAAGGTATTCTTACATGATAATGTAACAACAAAATGCAATAGGACCAGTAAAATGAGCATATTCATGCCTGTGCATTGAACACAGACAAACTGAGTGTCTTACACCCGGTGCAAAAAAAGCCTTACAACTCTGATTTTACCCGTCGGAAGCCAGTTGGAAGCTTACCAGGCCTTATTCAACATGCTGCAAAGCCGCAACTGGCTTTCAGTCAGGTCGGGTCGGGTCGGATCGAGTCAGCTCTGTCTGCGCCAGGCTTTAGAAACATAATTAGCAAATAAACACATGTCATGGACACTTGATGGAGAATATGTTGTAAGCTCCTTCAAGTTTCTCCTGCTACAGCTGAATATTTCGTAGATTTCATCACGAGACGACTGATGGATTGAAGGAGGAGACTAGGCAGTGAGCTCCTGCATGTGGCTCCTGGTAAATTGTTGCATTTCCTGCAGTCCTCTGGTAGAAGAAGCTTAGCGGCAAGCTCCTGCATATGTAGCTCCTGGTTAGCTAATGTAGCTCCTACAGACATAAATCCTCTGGTAGGACAGTTGAACCTCGTTAAATAAAGAGCTCTGATGTTACAAAACCATGTCTATATATTTTGGTCCTTTTACCCTGTTATAACAAGATACCCGATATGACAAGGTAACTGTCATGGTCGCAAAGATCCCGTTATAAAGGTGTTTCATTGTAATCACTTCTGGGGCCAGGACAGGAGACCAAAGTGAATGGGAGGTGGAGACATGGCATGGACTCCTGCGTGGAGACTTTCGATGCAGATTAAGCAGTAAGCTCCTGCATGTAGCTCCTGGTCAGCTGTCGTAGCTCCTGCAGACTGTAGTCCTCTGGTAGAGGGAGCTTGGTGACATGCGCGACCAGGAGACACGAGGGGATGAGAGGTGTTGATATTTCCTTGACTCCTGGAGACTAAGCAGTAAGCTCCTGCATGTGGCTCCTGGTCAGCTGTCGTAGCTCCTGCAGACTGTAGTCCTCTGGTAGAGGGAGCTTGGTGACATGTGGTGCCAGGAGATACGAGGGGATGCGAGGTGTTGATATTTCCTTGACTCCTGCATGTAGCTCCTGGTCAGCTGCCGTAGCTCCTGCAGACTGTAGTCCTCTGGAAGAGGAGCTTGGTGACATGCGCGACCAGGAGACACGAGGGGATGAGAGGTGTTGATATTTCTTTGACTCCTGGAGACTAAGCGGTAAGCTCCTGCATGTAGCTCCTGCAGACTGTAGTCCTCTGGAAGAGGGAGCTTGGTGACATGCGCGACCAGGAGACACGAGGGGATGAGAGGTGTTGATATTTCCTTGACTCCTGGAGACTAAGCTGTAAGCTCCTGCATGTAGCTCCTGGTCAGCTGTCGTAGCTCCTGCAGACTGTAGTCCTCTGGAAGAGGGAGCTTGGTGACATGTGGGGCCAGGAGACGCGAGGGGATGAGAGGGTTGAGACCTTGGACAGGCGAAGAACACCCTGCATTAGCGAGGCTCTCTTGCTGCATGGGAGAAAGGAGAAATAAATCAATTAAAGTATTTCCTTTTTAAGTCTCATTCAGGCTTGTATGTCCTTCAAAATGGAAAGCATGGAATACATAGACAATCAAATAAAGTAAAATGTCAACTCCTTTTTCAAACATACATTTATGCATTATCAGACTATTAGGTTCTACTAATGCCCTTTAACAGGAATTCTTACAGGAATAGGTACTAATCTCGTTAGGAGGGGAGCAAACTGGTAAACTACTACCATATCAAATTTTGTTTTAATGTTACATTTCATACAAATTGAAGACTTCTCATCAAATGTTCTGTCTTCTGAAGAAAAAGTACATATATTTGACCTTTCTTTGGCCACTTCAATTTGGCCAATCAGCTGCAATCGTTAATCCTACACCTCATCCTCATTCTTCTTAATCTGTATTCCTTATCCTTAATCCTACTCCTTATTCCCTTAAATGCAACATACCTGAAGAGTAAGAACGGCTTTCATCATGTTTGCCGTTCGTTTGGCCATCTCTGACCGACACACCCTGTCCTTGACCGTTTGCGAGTAAACGCCTCCGACCCTCAGGCAGAGAGAAGCAATGTCCGGATGAAGCTTCTCCATTTCAAACGTTGAAGGCTCCCTTTGGCGAAGTTCTTCCAAGCGCTGCAAGCAACAACAAAAAAACAAGAACATAGATTCTTTAATCCCATGGAGAAAAAAATATATATAGTCAGAAATCCCTCTCACTGCTTTGTACAAATTGGCAGTGTGGAATCACTGATTATTACACACAGGAAAGTCAATAGTCAACTCGATGGGAGTTTAGGAAGCTATGCTAATGCTTTTAAAAACTATTCTCTGGCATCATGTAGTTGTATTGTATTTCCTTCTTTTAGAATGTGTGCCTTTGCACAAGTTTACCATTGTCTACAACATTATTTTGAATCAAAATTTACATTTGCTACAATTTAATGACTACAAATGGAAGCTGGACAGCAAAAAAACAAACGATTTTTTGAAATAGCAGAAATCTCTCCCACTTTGCCTCTGACCAATTGAATTCAAAGATCAAAGCAGCTGTACATGGACTTTTTGCATCATTCAATTCATACATTTCATTGAGAAGAGAGTTTTGGCCATACCTTGTTGATATTGATGAAGTCCAGATACACCTTTCCGTTGGTTGACCAGTCCTGGATGAGGGCTGACCTCTCCGGGTCATTCAACTCGTCAAGGACACCCTTCAGGAAGCCATAACTCTCTGAAACAAAACAAAAACAACTTATCAAATTAATAATTAAGCTTGGGACATGTATGGTTAAGGTGTTTCCACAAAAGTTAACCCAATTCTGATTCCACTCCAGGAAGCCATCACTCTCTGATAAAAACAAAAGTAACACAATGAATGTTTAAATTTTGACATTAAAGTAACACAATTTTGATCCCATTATTCTTCATACATATTCATGTTTGGCATGTCATTTTGAAATAATTTGTTGGTAATGATTTGACTTTGATAAAACATGCATTTTTGATGCACCCCAGTAGGGTCCTACAATACAATTTTGAAACAGCTAAACCTTGAATACAACGTTTATGAATACAAATAGTTAAGTGAGCATAGCTCAGCCTACCGCTGATGATGGCATCCGCAGCAATCTTCCTGATCAGCACCACGTGGCAGTCGTTCCATCGGCCTACTCGCAGGAGATGCCACGCCTCCTCGCGTTCCCTCCCTTCGTACAGCGCCCTCAACGCCTTTGCATCGTGGATCCACTCTACCGGAACGTTGAGGTGCTCCTTCACAAAGCGCTCACGGGTCGACAGGTTGTCCCCGGTCACTTCAAGTGTCACGTGACGTCGGAGCAGCGAGCGGAGGAGGTCCTCTCGCGAGTGGTTGTCTGGAATGTGGAGGAGGATGAATGCGGACCAGTGCCAGAGGCCGATGGACTCCAGCTGGGAAGCGAAGCTGATGTGGAGGTGAGCTTGGCGCTGCGGAGACAGGTGGCTGTACCCCAAGGCTTCTAAGACTTGTAGAACATGCCAGCTGTGAGATAAGGAGTAATAATAGATTCATAAAGTCAAATATTAGTTATCCACAAAAAATGCTCAATAAATAACAAAATTGTTGATAAAATACTTGAAATGAACCAACATCTTGAAATGTACCAACATCTGGTCCAGTCAGTTCAAGCTTGTCTAGATAGTAGCATATATCCAATACATACATTGCGAAATTGGCGGGCTCAATTTATTTAACAACTGTATGTTCAACATACCTGAGTCTGTAGTCCAGTTGGTACGGTGAGTGTGCGGTGGGAGCCAGGACATTATGCATGAGGTGCGTCCGGTCCGAGTACAGCTTGAGTAGATGATAGCACATATCCCAGACGGGGAACCTCCTACTACTGCTGGGCACCAGACCATCTCCTTCATCCATAGACTCCAAGGCACTGAGGTCCTCCTGGTAGAACCCCGGGTTGCTCTCCATGTACGGTGGCCTGGGGGGCAGGCAGTAGTCACCGCGGGACGATTTACCTGGTGGCAAAATTTAAACAGATACATTACATTTATAAGTAAGCTACATAAAATTGTAACAGTGTTAATTTCTGGCCAGGACAAGACTTGTTCTTAATGACAAATTTCTGGGAGAATTTGTTTTGCATATCTTCATTAATGAAAAAAGGTGTTAAACATTTTATGGCAAATAACCATCCATAAATAAAAAGTTAATTGATATATATTTAGTTTTTGTAGACAATTACGGAATCAGGGGGCATACAAATAACAAATGCAAATGGAAATCATGAAACCATGATTTTAATGCGAAGTGTTCAAAATGAGGTTCATAAATATTTAATTTCAAAACAGATGGAGCTTCGTTAGTTATAATTTTTCCTACTAGATTTTGAACTTCCCATTAACTTAAAATACTTGGGCAGGAGTCGATGGAGAAGGCATGTTATACTAAAATCAGTCAGTCCTGAAAGGGTTAATACATGGTGCACATGGTTCCCACAAGGAATGGGTTAACAACTCACCAGTGAAGCCTTCCTCATAGGCCAGTAGAGCATCTGAGATGGATGCCTCCTGGGTGCTGTGGTACCACAGGTGGACAGCGAGGGCTCTCTTCCAGTCCAGATCCTCGCAGACGTTGACCTCCCCTCTGGACGACCCCCACACAAGTTGTCCGCCCAGCAGCGAGTAGACCTTCAGGTGCTCATCAGACACGAACTGGTCTGACCTGAGCTGTTCCCAGTGGATCAGCTGCGTGGTGACAAGGTGGCGGGTGTCGTGGGTGGTCCCGGCCTGGGCAAGCAGGAAGGCCAGACGGTGGTCACCCGACTCCTGCGCCCTCACACACGCCTCGTTGATCTGCTGCCCGGTCAGAAGGGCGAAGATGGCCTCCACGTGGCCGAGGTGTCGGAACTTGGAGTCCTGCACCTCGTTGTCGATGTGCTTCCGGCAGGCATCTGACATCCAGCGGGACAGGGCCTTCCTCCTGGCCTTGCGGTACTCGTAGCTGGATGAATCGAGGGCACCCTTTCCTTCCTCCTCTGGGAGCTGGCCCCAGAGGGCTGTCATCAGCCCCCACACCAGACGAGTGTGCTCCAACAGCTCAGAATTGTCCCCAGTCCCTTCCCGCTGATCTCTCACAGACACCTTGGCGTACTCATGCAATGCCTCGATGCCTGGCTGGGGAGCAAACGCTGGACAACGCTGATCCGTCGCACACATGCTATGCTCTAACTCCACAGCTAATGACATCTCATACATTGCTAGGAACTGATGCGGTTTGCCTATCAACGGAGCAATGTTCACTTTTTCCAATGTCACTTTGAAAGGCGAGCTCTCAGTTGTCGGTTTGGTGACAGACTTGCTTGTGAGCAACGTGAAGGGCATCGGTTCTTCCTTGACCTTTGGTCTGAACCCCTCGACCCCGACTGCCTTGCCAGAATGAACAAGTGTCCAGTTTGGTCCCCATCCGACCCTAAAGGACCGCCCCATCATAAGCCCTGTATCAGCGATATGGTCGTGTCTATTACAAGCCATAGACTGTCCGATGGGAACAAGCCCCAGATGGGGTCTTGAACCCACAACCTTTGGTAGTTTGTCCCGTGGGCTCATGGCACTGGGTATGTGAGGGGATCCTAGGTAGGTCTTTGACAACCCTAGCTGACTTGTATCACGGGCATCCATGGACTCCCTCAAGAAGCGGGGAATCGGACTTGCCATCGTCCCTCTCGTCACAGGTTTGGACATCCCAGCCAGGTACTTGGCTGGACTGCCCATGGCATTAGTCTGCCACACATCTCCCATAGTCTCTCTCTCAATCAGGGGTTCCCTCGTCGGGCGAAGACCACTCCTGTCAGCATCATCAACACCAGGAGCTCTCACAAAGGCTCCACGGTGACCATAATCCGGATGATCATCTTCCTCTCCAAAGAAGGATGCCTTCATGACCTGCATCCGGTGGGAGCTCATGCCGAGGGCATCAGCGAGGCGATGAGACACGTCTAGTGACCTTGGACCCTCACCATCAACACCCTCTGGCTGACTCTGCATCTCACGGTCTGCTCCATCATATGGCATGTATGTGTCAGAGTCACCACCTGTGGATTAAGTAGAAGAAACACTTGTACCAACTTGAAGTGAAACCTTGTTATAATGAGCTTATATATATAAACAAATCCCCTCTTTTAACAAGGTAATTTTGCTGGTCCAAGGTCTTTATATTCTATTGGGTTTTTTATACCAGTTATAACAAAGTAATTTTCATGGTCCCAAGGACCACGTTATACAGAGGTTCTACTGCACTCAGTGTTATAAACTATCATAGCCATTATGCTAATGGAGACATCATAAAAGACTAACTGGACCAAACTGGCCTAGCTAATAGAAGAGTCATCTTAGATTAATTCTAACTTACAACAACAACAACAATAATCATGCTACATTGTTTATCATTAACAAAAAAATTATGGATATTAAATAAACTCCACCTCTTCCTTCAAAAACATCACAACAATAGTGGAAGAGCTACTTACCATCACCATCACCTGCCATAAAGCGATCTTGAACCATCTGTCCCCCAAGTCCTCTCGTCCGTGGTACGGCCCGGTCTGGGACTGTGTCCATGTCAAGATCAAACCCGTCTCTCATTGGTTCATCAGCCTGCATCTGGATGCTTCCATTCTCTTGGAGGGGTGCTCTAGATTTCTGCTTCTCCTCTGTCTGCTTTGCAGGGGGTATCTTGGAGGGATCCTTTGCTGGGACTTTGTCAATCTGGTTTTGGGATCAAAGAAAATGTTTTGTTAAATATTGTATGTTTGTTTTTATAATATCCATCTAAATCACTATTTCCACATGATTAGCATTTGCCTAATGTTGATATTATATTATACCGCACCATACTTTCACACATCCGCTTAATAAACTGCAATACCGTAGAACACCATCGTCAAGCACCCCCAAGCACCAATATGCATCTTGCGTTTAAAGAGCGCCCGCTCTCTGTCCAAACGGGAAACTTTAATCAAGAATGCAAATAATGGTGAGGAATCTTCATGAGGATAATAATGGAGGTGAATCTCATGGAAACGTCTTTAAAAGCAAGATGCGTATAGGTGCTTGGGGGTGCTTGACGATGGTGTTCTACGGTAGCTTGTCCAGAATTGCATATGATCCAAAACTTGTTGCACTTGTCCCTCTACCCAAATAATACAAAATAACAACATGCATCTGCTAACCACTTCTTCAAACAAATTAACTTCAGAAAAGCCTTGCAGCAGGACAGTCTCTACCAATTTCCAAATAATGTGCTGTATCGTACCATGATTAGGAAACTTATTTGATCAACACCAATTTAGTCTACTCCAAATCAACTTACTAGCAAAATCAAAATGCAGATGCTTAGGATTTGGGATTAGTACTAGGGCTCAGGGAATGAATTAGGGTTAGGGTTATGTTTAGGGTTGGAGGTTAAGTGTGGAGTTGGGGAAATTTAAGTATCAGACATCATGTCACAGATCAAATGAGATGTACATGTAGACCAAAACTGGTGAAGACCGAGGGAACATGAACCCATGATAAACACTTTGTACTCTATTTATAAATCTCTATCAGGTAAAAACAAACAAACAAACAAACAAACAAATAAACAACCAAACAACCCCCAAAACAATTTGACAAACCTTTTTGACAGGTTTCTGTCCCTGCTGCTGAGGTTGCGCCCCCTCTTCCTCATCGCTGTCCGTCAGACCGTACTTGGAGAAGTGCTGGACTTGGAACACCCAGGATCCTGTTTGTGGTCGGTACTCGATGAACTTGGCCCCAAGCTTCGACGTAGCTCGCTCCAAGCGTTCCTCATACTCTAGACCACGTAGCCTCTCTGGATCCTAGTTTCAAAGGAGAAAATAGATTTTAAACAAAATTAAAAAGAACTGAAATGTAGGTTCTTTTAGAACTACAAGCTCAAGAAATAACAACAACAGTCCTTTTCAGGACTACCCATAAAAGAATACCAACAGTTCTTCTCAGGACTATCCCATCCCTCTCTTCTATATCACCATGAATGACTTATAGGTTACTTTTTATCAGAGCACACACAAGTCATACCTTAATTGGTTGCCTGTTAGACTTGTCGATGGGCCAGGTCTGGTCTAAGGTTACTTCAGCCTTCTTGTTGAGTCCTGTACCAACCTCAGGTTTACAGGTGTCATCCGGGTAGATGGTGATCTCTTTTCGTCGGAAATGGACTGTTGATGAGAAATAAGGAACAAAGATATTGTGAATGACAAGCAGTGAAAAAATGCATGATTGATATTAGCACTGGCACCCTGGCCCAGGGTCACACAAAAATATCCTTTAATATGTCACCAGTTTCATTGATGATTACTTTTACTTGCACAAATATGACAGACTTTCAAAAGTTTGTCTTTGTTCGGAGCCACCAGATTCGGTTTTTAGGCCACAAAAATGTAAGAATCTTTGTAAGATTTTTACTTGCCTGACTTGGCCACAAAGTGGGCAAGATAACTTCTTGCATTGTATAGGGGGCTCAGAGCAATTAGGCACTTCCAGCATCTAAAGGAGCCCATAACAAAGAATTCAATCAAAACAAGCCAACTTATCTCTGGCATACGGAAAAGGACAATTAGAAAGTATACTTATTCAAATATTTTATGGGGATAGGAGTAAATTTGAGACCGTCTCGCATATCACTTACCAATTGCATCTAGATTCAGCCCTTTCACATTGGTGATGCCGGGGAAGAAGACGCTGCCGTACCTCTCTCGGCCCACAGTGAAGTCCTCCACAACACAATTACCGGCATCATCCGTCATGTCAGCTAGCTCCTCCAGAGTAGGGATGGTGTAGTATCCCGGGCGACGAAGGACGATCTTAGCAGGATGGGGCGGTGGCTGGTTTTCTTGGTCAAATATCTCCTCTTCTCCTGTAAACAAATGTTTCAAAAAAAGAGTTTTAATGCTTCATGTAATTGATGGAATATGAATATATTCAACTTAGTATCCATCTGCCATGCCCACTAATTTATATAGTACAACATCCAGGTCAATTTAGCAGGATAGGGGGTGGATCGATGGTTCAATTCCTTCAGTCAAATAATTCCTTTTCTCCTGTAGCAGTTAATAACTTAGTTATCTTTTGGTCAAACAGTTTGCGGATCCATTTTTTTCTTCAAAAAATCTTCATTTGGAACAGACATAAGACTAATGCCAATTAACGTTTGTGACCTGTTGCTACTAAACATTAATAAAGTTGCCAAATGTACAGCTGAGAAAATTGAGAATATAGTTGACCTTTTCTCAATACAGTGTTACAAGTTCTATGTCACCCAAATCAAACAATTAGGGTTTGTGGTGACAAGACTCATTTGACTTACCAGACAGGTCTCCCGGGCTGGTTCTACTCTGCTTAGCCAACCGCCTAGCCGATGATGGAAGGGTAGTAGCGGGTAGGAGATGGTCTCATAATATGATAATATGTGACCGGCTATAGCAAAACCCTGCACTTGTCGGTAATTCATGTTTAGAAGAAATGGGCATTTTAAGTTCACATAAAGTGTGTAAAAGACTTATGATTATAAAATTGAAACAATCATATCTTCGCCAATTATTGACTAATTTGTTAGAACAACGCATCATGTGAATGCTTGTGATGAGGCATTTGTAATGGTATGAAAATCTACATTTTGACTTTTACCGACAAGTGCAGGGTTTTGCTATAGTCAGTCACATATAATAACAACATAAAAGGACAGAAGACAAACATGTGTCGACTTACCAGATTGGTCGTAGGACAGATCTCCCGGGCTGGTTCTACTCTGGTTAGCCAACCCCCTAGCCGATGAAGGAGGGGTGGTAGTGGGACCTCCTGGGGTGAGGGAGATGACAGGTGGATCCCCTGAACCACTGGGAGGGCGCTGCGATCCGGAAGGTTGGGGGTTCAAAGCATGGATGGTGCAGTCCGGGTCTTCGTGTTTGTTGCTCGGACTGTGGTACAAACAGAGGAAAACAATGCAAATAATAAAAAAAATAATTCAAATATATCAAGTTCTGGAAGGTTCTGGAAGGATCTGGGAGATTAGGTTCAAAGCCTGGACGGTAACAGTCTGGGTCTTTACCGCCCGGACTGTGGTAAAAAAGAGGAAAACAATGCAAATAATTTTAAAAATAATACACAACACTCTGACATCACATACAGAGAAAAGAATGACTAGGAAACACAAAAATATCAACTATTGCTGTTTGGTTCAATTTGATTAATTCCTCTCTTTCACACACACTGTATTGACAAAATACTGACATTCATCATTATAGTAAAGTTAATTTGAACATATTTCCACATATTCAATATTGAAATATTCTTTATAAATTCTTAACAATTTGAAAATTGAAATTTAAGTACATATTGCATCTAGCTTGGAAAAGTGAACATGTTATTTTAGGAAGGTGTTCATAAACTTTTTGGAAAGTTACTTGCTGGAAAAGGCCATTATTGTTAACAGTTGTATACCATCCTGCTATAAATCAATTACTGCTTGAAATAATAAGAGGGGTGGTTGGTTACCTGTCCATTGCACTGGTATCAGCCAGCACCTTGGGCTTGGTGAAGAGGGGGATCTCCGGTGTGTTGGCGTCTCCTAGGGTATGTCTGCTAGGCATGCTGTCCCTGCACAGACAGAGGTAACAATAATATGATGAATATATTCAAGATCCTAATGCTGGCACCACGGTTTTGAATTTTAAAGAGATCTAGAAACATTGTTATAATCCACAAAACTCACTTAGAACTCTAGCGGTTCTCACATACCAAATCGTTATGACTGTCTTAAGTAACAGGGCTGTTTTCATTAAAAAAGAAGCTGTTAGCACAAGAGGGCCCCCCTCCAGACACCTAAAAGTTTCAACCATTTCTTATCACAAATTGTGAATGTGATGTTGGATTAAAATAACGATTCAATAGAGAGATCATCAAACACAATTTAAAAGCCACTTTGGTATATTTTTCGAAAATGTGTAAGCATTATAAATATTTTCTTAAATCATCAAATAAATGTTGGGGCCAAACATTTATTCCAATCGGATATATTTATGGATATTTCAGCTGTTTCTGAACCGATTCTGATCAAACATTTATTCTGTATTTAAAATTGTGTGCTTTTTTCAAATAGTATTACACTTAGTTTATCATTACCTCACACACAAAAATTCCTTGTAGCGCCCTCTAAACCAAAACTGTACTATTCCTTTAACTATTTAATAAATAATCAAGCAAAAATAGATTGGTACTAACTCTCTATCAGGTGTAACATGGATGGACATGTTGGTCTGGTCCTTGGGGTAGACTGGCAGGGGAGAGGCCAGCTCATCTGGCTTGACAGACGTCCTTGTTCCAAGGGTGTCGTTCCTCGTTTCCTGAAAACAATACAATGAAACACCAAACCATTAATGTCATCTTTTAATCAATTCCTCGTTTCCTGAAAACAATGCAAAGTAACGACAACCATCAAAGTCATCATTTAATCAATCTTACTACAGCCTAGCCAAATGAAATACCCAAGTTGGGGCTTTATCATGGGAGTTTTATGCTACCATCGAGAATATGTATTTATATCTTACATTTACATATCAGTACCTAGTACTATATGGATGACTACATGAAATCTAACATATATCTTGGTTTTAATAAACAATTTGGACAAGATTTGTTCTTAATGACAAATTTATTGATTATTCTCCTTGCGACAATAATTTCTGAGGTGAGAGTGACTTGTAAGTATGACATGCGTACAAAGTTAGTCAAGTCATGAGTAAAGACACCAACATAGTCATACAACAGCCAGAAATAAATAACTTGAGAGACTAATGTTGGTTCTACTTTAAATCCATTCAGATGCCATATGTTATTGAACTTTCTTTATGCTTCTCCTGGAAACAGGGTGTTTGGTTTGAGAATGTCTAACATAATCATGCTGAAGAGCACATAATTAGGTTGAAGGGTACATAATCTTTAGCTCATCAGTAAATGAAATTCAAACTGAATGGAAAATTAGCAATTCATACTCACATTGAGAGGCGACATGTTCTTGTTGACAAGTTTTTTGAAATGTTAAAGGGTACCACCACCCAAAAATAATATTATTATAAATGAAAGGTAACATCTTTAGTAGTCCATTCCATCAACAAGTTCACAAAAATATGTTTGCAGAAAAAAATATATAATTGGAAAACGCATCACCATTCTGACGCACGCATTCATGGGGGTGCATGTACGAGACTACTATGTCCAGAGCGAACAAATCGTCTGGGATTCTATTGTCTCCAAACGTACGCGTGAATAGCAGTGGCGCACTCGCAAATGTTTGGCCAGTACGGAACCAGGAAATAATAGTGAGACAACCCATTGCAAAATGTTGGGTATCTATTTGATATCACAAAACGGTACCAAAACATATAATTATGTGTTGTTCTTTGCCTGGTGGTCCCCTTTAACTGAATGGAAAATGAGCAGCTTTGGTTCATACTCACATTGAGGGGCGACCTGTTCTTGATGACAAGTTTCTTGATGCTTCTCCTGGTGACAAAGGTCTCCGAGTTGAGCGTATTATCTTCCTCCTCGAGACCGTCAAACAACTTGGACTTGCCCGCACCTCTCTGTAGCGGCTTGGGACGTAGCTTGGCTCCTGGTCTCGCCGACACCTAGAATTACAAATAATAACGGTTATAATAAAGATGAACAGATGAACTTTCATACTAATAATAATGGTTATATTATCAAATTAAATGCTAAATTATCAAAAAAGCAAAAGGTCTCTGAGTTATTGAAAAGAGTCATCTTCCTCCTCCAGACCGTCAAACAACTCTCTTCTGTAGCGGGTTGGGACAAAGCTTGGCTCCTGGTCCAGCTAAGGTCTATGATAAATAGTAACAATAATGGTGAAAGAAATCACATTTAATAGCTAAAGTATTTAAATAGCAAAAGGACCCTGAGTTATTGCATAGAGTTATCTTCCTCCTTGAGACCATAAAATAACATGGACTTGCCCGCTTCTCTTAGTAGCGGCTTGGGGCGAAGCTTGGCTCCTGGTCTAGCCGACTCCAAGAACAGGGCTAGAAGTTAGCACTGGCCTCATGGTCTTGGGCACTAAGTATGAGCATTGAGCCATCAAAATGTCTTTCATGCCAAAGTTTACTTGCCCAATTTGGCAATCAGATATGTAAGTGACTATTAGAATGTTTTTGTTTTTCCATATTTTGTGGCAATCAAAATATAAAGCCTTGATTTTTCTTGCCCAGATGGGTCACAACGAAAAAAAGGTTAATTTCTAGCATCGTATAATTTTTGTAAACAAATTTTTGTAAACAATGTTGTTGTTTGGTAAATAAAATTTCATTTCAATAATACAATATCAAAATCGTACAAATGTTGCTTCTATAGAAGGGGATATATTACCTTGTAATGTGACGGTAGCATTGTATAATGCAATACGAAATACAAACAAATGTTGCTTCTATGGAAGAAGGTATCTTACCTTGTAGTGTGACGGTGAGTTGAGAGACTTCTGGGTTGAAGTGGTGGGCAGGTCATTCTTCTTCTTGTCTGAATCCTGGATAGTAAATTAAAGTCAGATACATAATATTGTATATCACATGCCATAACTGTTTTTTTAAGCACTTTAGTTGCCATTCGTGAAATAATAGGTAATTATAAAATCATTTGATGTTTTTTTTTCACTGTCCCATATGTAAAGGAATATCAATATCTCTGAGTGCATGGCGACTTGTTGATTTGTTACAAGATGTGTTTAATCTAAACAAAATGTTCTGTTTGAAATAAACAAATGCTATGCACTTATAATACATGTTTTTTAAGGTCATTCCTGTCAATAAATTTACATTAGATCACTTTAAATATAGGAAATACATTTGAACATTAGATCACCTAAACTATCTCACTACATTTGAACATTAGATCACCTAAACTATCCAACTACATTTGAACATTAGATCACTTTAAATATAGGAAATACATTTAAACATTAGATTGTCAACTTACCACCAGGATATTCTTGAAGAGGGGGTTGTCTCCGTAGGGAGAGTTGAAGAGAGTCATCAGCTGCTGCTGAACCTGGGCATTCTGCCCTAGGTTGGCCGTTTGTCTGGAAAACAAAACAAAACAAACAAGTTTTGAGAATCATAAGTTGAGAATGTTACATAGTAATAATGATTTCTAAACTAACCAGATATATCGGAAATAATATCGCTAGTGATATTCGTTTGTCTCGTAATGTATGGTCAAACTAGGAATCTAAAAGATCATGACGTTTCGTGTGCCGCTGCAACACTTTGTCAAATTATATAATCTAATGTAGACAATCGGTTTTTATGCAGCGGCACACGAAACGTCATGATCTTTTAGATTCCTAGTTTGACCATACATTGCGAGACAAACGAATATCACTAGCGATATTATTTCCGATACTATATCCGCAATTGATTATATATTTACTATTATTAACCAGATATATATAATACAAATGAAAAAAAGAGCAACGAAAATAGGGTTTCTAACCCTTTGGGTTTGTGTCAAGCTTATAATAGCTTCTGACCAATCGAGCATTGGAAAATTAAGGGGTTTCAGGGACGATAGTTCAGTTGGTAGAGACAGTTTTTTTATTAATTAAATGAAATATTACAGAGAATATGCTATATTTCCCGGTTACATGATTTACTAAGAATATGTCGACTAAAAAAACTTGTCTCCATGGTGCCATAAAATAAAAACCTTTCCAACTGTAGTTAAGGTCCAATTACTTTAACTACCATGGCAACAGCTATGATGCTCTATGCTGATTGGCTGTTGGCAGAGTAGTTTCTATAATGAGACATTTACAATAATTGGGAGAATTTTATGAAATGGGGCCAAGGTCATGAGGCAAGGAAAGTGCACAACTTTGATAATGTTTGTAAACTTGCCCCATATTCATAAAACCCTGTTAGCTTAGTTCCTTGCTATTTCAAATGAAACAGTTTATTGAGCAACAAACAGTCCCCAACTAGGGTTAAATGGGTAAGCCTTAGGTACCCACTAAGTAAACCCTAGCTAGCAACTAAAATATCTTGTGTTTATTTCTTAGCCACGTCATCCAAAATAGACTTGGCATGTAACTAAGCTAGCGGCCTTTATGAATACGGGCCCTGGTCTATTGGTATATTCTCTTACCCTCCTAATCCACCGGCTACTAGACCCCCTCCTCCGAGTCCTGATGTTCCTCCAAACCCTCCGCCAAGCCCACCTAGGAAAAACAAGATAACAAGATTAAATATTTACAGGGAATTTTATATAACTGTATTTATAACCAACTTCATTCATTTCTCAAATCCTATATCAACCCTCGAAATTAACTTTTTTTGCTGGTGGCCCGGTCGGGCCAGTAAAATTAGTATTTTTCCAATTTTGGTGGCCCGAAACCAAAATCTACTGGCCCGAAAAAAATAAGGAAAAACAAAAGTAAAATTAAAACAATAACCATATTCATAGTTTCAGGGTACTGGGCAATGTTTAGCCTCATTTGTTATTCCAATGCTCGAAACTATCTTTTTTTCTGGTGGCCCGAAAATAAAATTTACAAACAAAGAAAAACAATGGTCATGACTACTTGTCATTAATTGGTAAATTATGGAAGTTATGTGTTAAAATTACCACCATCATTAAAGAAATCCATCACTGAATAAACAAAACAAAACCTAGAATCGAGCAGTTTCATCTAAGAGTCATCAACTGATGAAACTAAGCTCTTTTCCATGTACGATTTTGTTATTTTATGGTCCATAAAATCTCCAACACAAAAAAACACACATGGGACTGAGCATAGCTAAGATAACTTTTCAAATCGGGAAATGAAATCACTTAAATCTTTGTTATTTTACAAGCTAAAATAATTCCAAGTAGTCACAAATCTCTACCTTGTAAAAATGATTCCTTCTAATACCTTCAAAAATATGAATAATGATCCGAAAAATGAAATTATTCCCCTTTATTGACGGTATCGCGGACGGTATCGCAAAGCAATATGAATGAATGTGAAAAGTTAGACATGTGTTTTGATAGGTCTTAGTATGCACACATACTCCCTCTGTGGATTGGTTGTTCTATGTTTATATTCTACATGTTGCAAAGGCTTCCAGGGGGTGTGTGGGAAATTAAGAAAACAGCATAAGCATGCTTTTACTTTTAGTCATTACACACCTCTGGAAGTTGTTTAATTTTACCATGATTTATCATGCAAGAAGTAGATAATTCAAGGGAGAGTGTTCATATGAGGAAATAGCACATCTTTGTAGGCATAAATAAGGATTAATTCAACTAGCGCAAGTGCGCTTGCGACTTTTTATGTCCGTCCTTTTCATTTCTTGCAAATATTTAAATCACAATTAAAGTGTTTTTAAGAGGTGTCAAACTTGAGATTCATATTCCTTGATGTTGTCTTCTTATGGTTTAAACATTTGGTGGCCCGATCGGGCCACCAAACTTTGGCATTTTCATGTTTTTACTGGCCCGACCGCAACTTTTACTGGCCCCGGGCCATCGGGCCTACGCCAATTTCGAGCATTGCCTATATCATACATCCATTACCATACTCCAGCATATTCACTGAAAAGGATCAACAATTTAGATAATTTTCTAGATATCTTTTTTGTTTAATAAACCGTTTTTTACAATCATATTCCTTAACATGTATTGGCAGCAGCAGAGAAGAAGCACATGACCTTTCCAAGCTGTCTCCACAATCACATAAATAATTTGTGTTGTATTCTGTCATAACAAATTATGATTTGTATTTTGTACGACATATGAGATAAAGATCAGTTTCAATTTCAAATTTCAATTAAATCTTATTCAACTCCTCCAAGCCAAACTAAAATGATAATTTGCAAACCCAACGGAATTCATGTGTGTATAAAATGAACCTTACCCGCTCCTCCAAATGCTGTCCCAATTCCTGTGGGCTTGCTGGCTCCAAAGAGGGAACCCGCGTTGCCGGCACCAAAGTTGGAACCAAGGGTGGATCCAAAGGAACCTCCTGTGAGACTTGCGCCGCCGAACCCTGTTGCGGCGGGTTTGTTGCCAAATAGATTTGTACCCATGCCAGCCCCAGTTCCAAAACCTGTTGAGCCTCAAAAGAAAAAGTATTATGTTATATGACTTGAACCACCGGTGAAACCTAGGGTGGTACCAAAGGAACCTCCTGTGAGACTTGCGCCGCCAAACCCTGTTGCGGCGGGTTTGCTGCCAAATAGACTTGTACCCATGCCAGCCCCAGTTCCAAAACCTGTTGAGCCTCAAAAGAAAAAGTATTATGTTATATGACTTGAACCAAAGGTGGAACCTAGGGTGGTACCAAAGGAACCTCCTGTGAGACTTGCGCCGCCGAACCCTGTTGCTGCGGGTTTGCTGCCAAACAGACTTGTACCCATGCCAGCCCCAGTTCCAAAACCTGTTGAGCCTCAAAAGAAAAAGTATTATGTTATATGACTTGAACCACAGGTGAAACCTAGGGTGGTACCAAAGGAACCTCCTGTGAGACTTGCACCGCCAAACCCT